>OZ021730.1:74478112-75078112 GCA_963978545.1 Linyphia triangularis
ACGGCAAAGACTGCTTTCAAGATGAAATTGACTACCAGCTACAAGTCACTGCTATCAACTACTTCTCCCGGCAGCCTATAAGAATTTTCTGCTTTGCAATCAGATGAAACCAATTGAATACTTCCCCTTAAAATGCTGTGTAATAGGTTGCCAATGGTTACAAACTCTAACTAGTTAGTGAGGGAAGTTGCTAATAAGATCTCCATGGTGCTAAGCCTTCTCCGACTTCAAGTCATTCGGCACCACGCATGCACCATCAAGAAGTTTAAGTTAAAAATCAATGCATCAAGACCAATTCTGTACACACTTTTAACCAAAAAATGAAGAATTTTGAGTAGTATTACTTTAAAGGCAAAGAGGCCATGTTTTCTAAATTTGGCCACCTAGTATATTTGAGGTGAATATAGGTAAATATCAAACTGCCGAATGGACTATTAATACACAAGTCTTCAACACTGCCCCCTGCTAATAAATAGGACAACATCGGACTTGAATTCTTCTGCAAAGCTCCAATTACATTTATACACTCTATAATAGGAGTATTATTCAAAATGGAAAGAGCATCAGAAGTTTGTGGCAAGAAATGGTATACCGATTCAACGTATGTCGCATGAGAAATGGCGCTCACGTTAAAAGTGCAAAATAACTTTGAACTCCTCAATCCTCTACCATCGAAATGCCGTTCATTGGAAATAAATATTCAATATCAGCCCTTTCCTTTTAAATAGCCCTTTATAATAAGACAAAGAAAAGAAGCAGCACAACACGCTATGCATTTCTTTTGATGGTTGGTTGGTTAAGTGATTTTTTATGGCACAAGAGCCAGTGTTGGCTATGCTGCGTCAAACATTTGCTTCTTGCGAATCAAAGACATGGAAGTATTTAAAAAATCAAAAACGGGAAGTTTAAAAAATCATTCATATAAAGTTTTTAAAACCAATATCCTTAAGAAATAAAAACAAATTCGGGAGAGGACCATTGCATGCATTTGTTTGAGGTTGTAGCAGAATGGTGGTTGTAGATCGAACCTACTTGAATTTGTCTTCTTAAAAGGGTAATTGGCGTCCGATTTTACAAGTCTGGGGTCAAAAGACAGAAAAAAATCCTAATTATTGTTTACAAACACTAGAAGAGCATAGAAAAAGAACACTTCAAGCAAAGTCACATGCGATACTTATGTTTCATTTTTCTTTTATAACGTAACGTTTTGGCTGGGCAATTTAATCATGTTTTATTTCTAACAGGCGTGTAATCTTTTTTTACATCATCATATTTTGGAGCCCATCTATTAGTTGTGTAGTTAGATCTATGGTCTCGCATGCCAAAGGTGAAAAGTTCGAATCCTGCGTTAGGCATGAATGTTTCTTTGTAGTTCGGAATTCACCTAAAGCTTTAGGTCCCGGTCACACTGAGTCGTAATTGCGCACAAAAATGAGTCGTTGAGAAAATCAAACAATCATATTTTGGAACATTTAACAAGAGCCGATTACTACCCGCAATAACTAGCTCAAATTATTTTTAAACAATAAAAACTAAGTTCACAAAATTTAAACTATAATAGTAAAGCATAACATCTCCAAATATTAAAAAAAAATATTCAAACGATTAAGCAATCAAAAACCGTAAAAAAAAAAGAGAAAAAAAAGCTTTCTCATCAAGAAAAATGTTAAGCACTTTTCACACAAGCACAAAAAAAAGTAACCAGAAAACAAAAATCAATAAAAAAGAATAAGTATCCAATAACGGAGGAGAAAGTATCAGGTAAATTAGAAGGGGCGGTCCCAAGACATATATCAAAAAGCCACAACAGCTCCCCCTCACCTCTCGACTAGAAGCAAAAGCTTGAAGCCACTAGAAGCAAAAGTCTCAACCCTATAATTAACCCCTAATGATCCGTCACGCGTCTCTCATCCAGAGACCATCGGTCGCCATGGTTACAGATTACTCTTTTCGAGGATGCTCTTCATTATTTCTCTCTTCTTCCTCTACACTATTTTCCTTCGGTGAAAGTGGGTGTGATTTTGTTTGGAGAGATTTGTCAACAACGAGGTGGTGATGGGATGACTTTCGTAAAGATTCTTTTTTTTATTTTATCAGGTCTTGTTTTAAGGATTAATAGTCATGAGCTTGGAGAAAACGACACTTTTTTGACATTGAAAACAGTCTTGCCTTTTAAGTATTCTTGAACTTCCAAGGCAGTTAGTTTGATGATTAGTTTTTGAAATTTAAGGTTTTCCTTTCAATTATATGGATAGTAATCAATGCTGTACTGGAAGTTAACTATTGACGTTTTGGGAGTAGATAGGCAAATTTCAGAAAAGGCTATTTTTTTATATTTATTCCTTGTGTCTTTTATTGATCCATTGTTTGACAGTGTAACCTCCGGTCTTTTTCTTGATCAAGGATTAATTCTGCAAAATATTTGAGAGAAAAATAGGGGTATGGTATATCCCACGACTTTCAATTATATTTAGAAGGTCGCTGCATTTAAATATGCCATATGGATTCGTGTAATTTACCATTTTCGCTTTCATTTTCTTAAAGGCCAGTTTTGACGACCATTTTGAGCGGTAATTATTACATAACCAAATAAACCTGCCAAAACGGTGATATGTTTCTGGTAAATGTTACAATTAGCTTTTCTTATAAGTGAAACAAAGAAGAAACAGTCGTTAATTTGCGATTCTCAATGGAACTGTTTTAAAGTAAGTTGCAAACATACGTGTTTCAACTTTTTATGCCGTCTACGTTCATTTCCGAGGTGGGGATGATTAGAGCACTTTAAAAGGCATTACCACAAAAAATCAGCGATTTTGATCAAAATCGTTAGTTGTTTTTTGGCAATTGCTGAAAAACAAATTTTTCAATCGCAGGTAGCTTATGCGCATGGGCAATTTTGACGAACACCTTAACGACAGGTCTCATGACCACCACTAACTTGTATACAAAAGTTGAACATCGTAGGTCAATCCGTTAGGTAGTTTCAAAACATACAGAAATTATTATAATTTTTTTTACCGAATGCAATATTTTCGTTACCCTATGTTAACGCATGGGTAATTGAATGTAAAAAGATACTTCTAAACAGCTATTCCTCATAACATCGTATAATCAATTAATAATTAACAAATCGAGGATTTTAATAATCTTCGTTACCACTTCACGAAAATGTAAATAGAATGTTTAGACAAAATCCTTATCTTCCAAGCCGACCAAACGATACATTAATCCCTTATTCCCCTGATCTAGCACCAGCAGATTTTTTCCACTTTCCACGACTGAAATTGGCACTGAAGGGAAACCGATTTTCAAGCATCTCAGACATTCAAGCTGCTGTTACCAAGGAACTTAAGACAGTCTCAAAGGAGGACTTTTTCAGAAGTTTCAAGAACTTGTTTGGCCGACCAAACGGTATAGTGGTAAGCGTGCTAGTTTCTAGACTGCGATGTTGCGGGTTCGAGTCCCGTGTTAGGCATGGGTGTTTGTAAATGTATGTTGGCTTGTCTAATGACCAATGTTTCGGCGCATTATAGCCCTTATGTTGCTGATGGCGCCAGATAATCTGAATACAACCAACCAACCTTATCTTCCAATTTTTTTTTTAAGATCATTTTTAAGATTTTTAGAGGAACAGCCAACTATATTGTAAATATGCTGGCAATATAGGCTCAACACTGGGCCAATCTCGATGTGAACCGTTGTAGGCTGGCCGTTCTTGCGGATTTCGGCCAAAATTCGTTCATTCCTGGATAAAATACACTGGAACTTTTGAAACGTTGATGCAGAGTTTTAAATTTGAAGTATAATGTTATAACAAGGTTCCCACTCAAATCACAGAATGAAAATCAATGACTATTAAGGATCTAAATAATGTTTTTAAGGACCTTTGAAAATTTGTTTTCAGGCCTCATGTCTATATATAAATTTTTAATAAAGTATATTCTACCAAAAAAGTTACAAGTTGGTGGATGCGTAATACACATATGCCGGAGGATTCCGATACGGTGGAGGTAAGTGGCGGTCACGCGGGGATAGCAAGTCCGAGTTGTATTTTTATGAATTTTGCGGTTGGCCACACAACATCTACAAAAATTAAGGACTTCAAAGGACCTCTAAGCATTTTCAAGGACTTTTAAGGACCTCTAAGCATTTTCAAGCACCTCTAATCATTTTCAAGGCCTTGAAAACAAATTCAAAAATATTAAGCACTTTTAATGGCCATGGGAACCATGCATAAGAAAGGACTGAGGGGTAAGAAAATAGGTTTTGAAGTGTTTTTGAATTATTTTTTTTTATAAATCGTGAATATTGGAACTATGCTCTAGGTTCGTCATGGACAGGCCTATCTTCTCAGAACTACTGTTTTCTACATTGGTCAGTACAGCTGTGACACCAGGGTATAAGTGCTTATAGTTAAGGAAACTAATTTGAACCAAGTATATATTAATGTTCAATTGATCTAACAGTTTAGGGGAAAAAACGAAGTCATGCTGTCACGTTCCATAAACTCGCCCCAGCTGCATAAGAAAAGGATCGAAATTGACATCTTCAACCCAGGAATACCAAATGGGAGCTTTCCTGGAAAACATGCGATCAAAACGGTTAAGAGTCCTTCCCAAATTCAACTGCTCAAAGAATCCACACAAAGGATGAGGAGATAATCCGTTTCAGTAAGAAACGCTCAATTCTGGCCCCACAGCGGGGGAGGGAGACTGTATAACTGGCAATTTAAGGAAAAGTCAGTCATTCTTCGCAAATGGCCAAACAACAAGTGATGGATATATCGTTCAACGTACAATAGCCCCTTTTCACTAGGCAAGTATTCTCCCATTTTACTTGAAGAAAAGAGTTTTTACATGGAGCGTAACTAATTACAGACCTGTTGGATCTTTTGCTTTGATCAATAGAGGTAAAATGTCACATTTCCCTTAGTTATAGTCCGTTAAAATATTGTTTTAAAACTTTTAGAAATTTTGTAGTACAACGAAATTTGAATAGATATTAAAATGAGGCTATTTCTTAACTACTAGCATAACAAAATTGGTTTTTATTATTTTTCGCTATTTCAGTAACGACAATTTTCAGTCAGGACGCAAAAATCTGCAATTACTTAAATTTTAGTTTTGAAGAACATTCTTCAATTTCCTTTGAATTAGTGTTAAAATTGCATGCACATATGTATATATGTCTATGAACTGATGAAAAAAGTAAACAATTTAAAACCAGATATTGTATATAACAACGAGCCGGAAAGATATACAGTATGTCCAATAAATGACTGATCCCTATTGCGCTTAAAAACGTGAATACTTAAAATACAATTGAAATGTATCTTTTCTGCATTGGTACTAGAAAAACGGTAAGTTTAAAAAAAAAATAAGGTGGTTGGCCAATTAGTTTTTACTATTTAAAGTTCAACATGCGTCAGTCATTATACACAGTACTTGCATTGCAATTTCAATTAAAGCGACTTGAATAGTTTTCAAATTGATTGCGTGTTTATATTAATCATCATTATGTGTATACCTGACTGGGAACTTTTCCCCATTCCCTAACTTTACAGAAACGTCTCCCAAAATACCAAAACTAAGATAACTTCTCAAAGGGAAACTAGGTCACTTGATATAAGCGGACAACCTTCATCCGTTTATCGACCTATTGTAATGTTCACTAACCACTGCTTGTATTATCAGTTACAAGCAGGGAAAACAGCGAGCCAAACAGTGAACAAAGATTCTTCAAATATCCCTCATTTATATGACTTTTTTATAGTGCCGAATATTCACTGCTTTACAAATTGAAATGTCTTAAAATAAGATGCCTAAGTGGCACTGATTTCAGACACCAAATGAGATGTAAACTTTTCTGTAGATTTTCTGTATAGTTTCCTCCAATAATCGATTCGAATTTTAAACTCGATTCCTGCAATAATCGATTAAAATTTTAAACTCGATTTCTGCAATAATCGATTTAAATTTTAAACTCGATTCCTCCAATAATCGATTCAAATTTTAAACACGATTCCTGCAATAATCGATTCAAATTTTAAACTCGGCTCCTGCAATAATTGATTCAAATTTTAAACTTGGTAAAAATGTTAAACATTTTTAGATCTTTTCTACTGATTTCGATTTTGTGTGTTTGCGGCAGGCAATTTTCAGAAGGTTAATTAAACCCACTTATCGTCACTCGATCGAGTAGAAACTTGACAGATAGGCTCGAAGTCGGTGACAATGTATTCAATCAAGTTTTGGAGATACAAATAAAAAATTAATGGTACGGAATTGATGATCGGAGCTCAAAATCGCTGAAGTTGCATATGACAGGGGTAAAAACATTCAAAATGTGAAAATATATACGTCGCGTTATTTTGAACTACAAAAATGGCTAGATAAGTATATATTTGTTCACTAATGTGTGTACAGAATAGCGGCGCAGCCAGATATTTTTTTTCTGATGAAGGTTTTAGGTTAGTCTGATAAAATCCTACAAAATCCACTAAAAATAATAAAATGGTAGAAAAAGTGGAACTTCTATGAAGAAAAAAAAAAGAAATTCGCCCAAACGCGGATGATTTTCACCTTTGATATGAAGAGTTTATAATTAAAAAAACGTGGTTTGATCTTTTCCAATACATACACTGCATCTTCTCTCAAACAAACCTTATTCATCGAATACATCTGATAACCATCTAACTAAATCGTCCTCATCCAGCGATTCCATTCCTCCTAGAGACACACTACTGAAATCAATTTTATGTCCTTAAAACGTGTCTTCAATCAGCCCAACGTTTCCCAATCCCAACCACCATTGGCCCATTTATTACTACGCCTGCTAACCATCTAATTACGCTGCCTCCACCCAAGCATCCCAATGGTATAACCATCTACCTCATCCAAAGCGCTACAAATAGGAAGTAAATCACGCACACCTACAAAACCCAAACAGGGGCTGCTCAAGACCTTGACCCTGAATGAGAAGTAGGGGGGGGAGCCCCCACTTTCGAACGAAGCAGGGGGCTTCGAATGGGGGAAGGAGGGTGGAATAGGCAATCCGGTTCCACCCAGTCTGGGGTCTCATCAGCAGGAAGTTGGGATTGGAAGAGTGGAACACTGGAGCAGATGTTTCTTCTAGAGCTACTCCCCCCCCCCCCAGTTTCAAGGGCTGCTTGGGAGAGAGAGGATGAATGGGTATAAAGTGCAGATCTGGGTGTGGGTTGAATGACATGCGTCCGTCTTGTGTGCTTTTTGTTGCCGGGAGGGAATCTTTAGGGAAGATTATTATGTAGAGAATGGGTGAGATGTCTTGGGGATTGTTGAGGTAGTAATAGTGGGGTAACAAAACCCAGGCACAAAGTAGTTCGGTTTTTTTTTTTTTTTTTTTTTACAGATTACCCCCTGGATATTCTGCGAGATTTAGTTGCTTATCGTACATGCTACCAGTTGAAGGAGGCAGGGAAAATTGTCTTTGAAGTATGCGAACTATCCCTCATGTAAGCAAGACGGAGTGGTAAAATAATACCAGATAACAAACCGAGAGATTTCGTAGATCGTTTGGTTCTACTCAAGGCCTGATTTCTGCACAAGCCAACAAAGCCCAGGCCTGGGGTCCCGAAATTTTGAATGATCCCAAACTTTTCAAAAAAGCTGTACCCTGGTCCAATCAGGTTTGAAACTCAAACAAATTATAAACTCAAACTGGCTTCAGGTAGGAGCAGTAAAACATCTAAATCTGGAAAAAAAATAAGATTATATTCAAATTGGTTGAATCTGTATTGAGTGATTTGGGGCTTTCGAAAACGATCATCAATAAATTACAGACTAAATACGAAACTGGTTGTTTGTGGTTATTAATCACACCGATAAATCGCTTACATTTTTCTTAACTGCCTAGCTAAAAAAAATATTTTTAATGTTAAAATACACTGACGACTTGTTTAAAGTCAAATTCGGTGTCTCAACGGCAAAAGTCGAATATCCATACTCACCAAAACGAATTTTAATTTACATGCCTGATTGCTTTTAAAAATTCTAACAGATTACTTTTCATTAGCAATGATTATATCAAACACTCTATATTATTTTAATTTTATACAGGGTTCCCACTCAAATCACAGAATGAAAATCAATGACTTTTAAGGACCTAGTTAATATTTTAAAGGACCTTTAAAAAAAAATTTCAGGCATCATGTCTATATACAAATTTTTAATAAAGTATATTCTACCAAAAAAGTTACAAGTTGGTGGATGTGTAATACAAATATGTCGGAAAATTCCGATATGGTGCAGATAAGTGGCAATCACGCGGGATGAAAGCAAGTCCGAGTTGTATTTTTATAAATTTTGCAGTTGGTCACACAACATCTGCAAAAATTAAGGACTTCAAAGGTTGGTTGTATTCAGATTATCTGGCGCCGTCAGCAACACGAGGGCTATAATGCGCCGAAACATTTCGTCATTTAACAAACCAACATACATTTACACACACCCATGCCAAACACGGGACTCGAAAGGACTTCAAAGGACCTCTAAGTATTTTCAAGGACCTCTAAGCATTTTCAAGGACTTTTAAACACCTCTAAGCATTTTCAAGGACTTTTAAACACCTCTAAGCATTTTCAAGGACTTTTAAGGACCTCTAAGCATTTTCAAGGCCTTGAAAACAAGTTCAAAAATATTAAGCACTTTTAATGACTTTCAATGATCGTGAGAACCCTGTTATATAAGAATTTATATAACTTCTTTCCTTACACACCCTATTTCAGACCACGTAAGTTCTAAGAAGACTCCTTCCAATAACCACTATCAATAAATATCGGGGCAACCCTTCCACCTAATTTTTTTTTATAGGGCACCAAAAATATATGGTGTTTAGGGCCCCCAAGCGATGCAAATCAAGCCTTGGTTCAGCTGTTATTTGAAAAGTGCTTTCTTCGGAGTTGCTGATTTTTTGGTAAGCTATAATCTAAGAGGCAGGAGCGTAGCCAGAGGGTGGGATAAGGGGATATATCCACTCTGGAAATTAAGTTGATCTCATTCGATCACAGATTCAATATATCGATTTTGTTTATTGTTTTACTAGGCCCATGAAGTTTAATGCTATATAAGTGAAACGATGGCAATTTGACGAAGGAGGTTAAAAATCTCAAATTAAGACTTTCCTTTCGAACATTAGTGACCACTTGAAAAATTAAACTGAATTAAAGCAAATACTTTTTTGTGAACAAAACATATGTTCATTTCTGGGCTGTGTTTTTATGCAATTTTCCAACTTATTTAATTTATATATTCCATGCTAAAATGTCTTTCGGTGTCTATATTGAAAGGCTTTATCTTCAGGTCAATAATGTACTTGCTATCATTGCCTAATGTTAGCAAAGAAACAGAAACGTTAGAACACTCAGCGTGTAAATAAACACACCTGCTTATGTATTTCTTTCCAAGCTGTTACGCTACCTAATTGTAAGTTTAACAAACATAAGAAAAATTCCAAAGCCGCTGGTTGTAGTAAACACACCAACTTACTATTCAACATGCACTCTTTGATAATAACATGGTAGGTGACATTTTTCAACAAATTTCCCAACTTTAATCTTCCAACGCAACTTCTCAATTAAAGTGTTCCAAAACCGAGTTCGCACGACCATTGGTGCTACGATGCATGACGTAATCGAGGCGCATTGATGCAAAAACCCTCCCAACACAAGGAAATGAGACAATCCATGTTACACTGTCGCCGCAAAAAAGGTAGAAGGAAATCGGAGGGGATAAACAAAGTCGATCTCTCGGTAACAAAACAAAGTTCCATAGAGCGAAAAACAGTTGTTAACTTGTTGATGGTGTAGGAAGGGTTTTTTTTTTTTTTTTTTTTAATCACATTTGTATTTGTTCAATGTACTTACTTAAAAGTATAGTATTTAAAACTGAAATTCGAGTTTGAAAGTTCTTTCTTTCCAATTACCTGCCATGCACTTGTATTTCCGGATCAATTAACGTCCGGGGGGGGGGGGGGGGAAGGGGCAGTCCTCGTTAGGAATATCATAGGTCACGGAATCGAGCCTGGATCAGTTTATTACTCATCTTACGAATATAGAGTGGTATATTTTGCATCTATTGACATAAAAAAAAAAAAAAAATCACAGTCGTTTGTCAAAAGACTCAATAGGTAACAAGTCAAAGAACAATTCAAATTCTTCCATCATTTAGATTTGATTAACCTTCTATTGGAGACGTTTGGTTTGACAGGCACAGAGCGGAAGTTTTTAACTTCTGCCAAACCTTAAATCTGTCAGAATCCCCGTTTTAAGATCAAGCAATTTAAATATTACTAGAAACATTTCGAAGTAACAATATTTGGAGTTGGAGAATATATCGCAGTAGGGCCTATGAACAAAGGCTTGCAGAAGTGCATGAAATAAAAATAAGCATGCCCCAGACAGCAGAGACTATGTACCATCATCAGCTGGAGTGGCTTCGCTCGCAAGCAAATTCAATATAAACGTTTCAAAGCAACAATATTCGGTGTTGGAGAAGATATTGCAGTAGGCCTATGGGCAAAGACTTGCTTTTGCAACATATGGCGAAGTCGACTTTTACAACAAACAGAGCCGACTTCAAACCAAGTGCATTCAATAAAAAGAAGCACGCCCCAGACACTGTGTATCAGCATCAGCTGAGTGTCTCGCAGTGGTCCACTGAACAATGGGTCGGTGAGTGAACTTGGCCCACAACCGGTTGCCAGCCACAAAACATCCCAAACTAAATAACATATGAAAAAAAAAAAAGAGGCCTGCCGGTATATGCACAAGGTCTTGATTCCCGTTCGTTCGGCTGAGAATTGGAAAAGAAGTTGCTTGCTGGTTTTGATATTGTCAGGATTGTTCGCCTCGTGTTTTTAATGTTGTGCGTTTTACGAACATCCGACTTCCAGAAAAATATTTAAACAATATCTTTCCTATTTTCGCACATGTGAAAAAAAAAAATCCTCCTTCTGTGAACTTGTGTAGCAAATGTAAAATCCTGTAAAAATAATTAAAGAACATATCATTTGCCGGGGTTGGAACAGATCGCATACGTATAAGGCTGCTACAGTTTTTGTTTAAATCATGGCCTTTCAAAAATGATTGGATATCGTTATTAATAATTATGATTAATTAATGTATAAATAAAGTAATAAAGTCATATAGGGGGCTTCGCCCCCTGCTCGCTAACGCTCGCCAACCCCCAAACGCCTCGCTGCGCTCGGATTGAGCGGCTTTACCGCTCGAATTTGTGGTTAAAACATCTTGCTGCGCTCGAATAGGTTTGCCAGCAATAAAAAATGTAACCAAATTTTTATAAATTTAATGTAAGGCCTAATAGAGAAAACACCCAAATCGCAAGTTTCATAATAGAAAGTTAAATATACTATCCGCCAACATTCTGACTTAAAACTTCATTAGCTATGCCCTTACATTGAAGTCCCAATATCTTTTATTTATTCTGATAAGTCGCCCCGTTAGAGAACGACGTCCAACGCGAAGTATTTTCTGGATAGAAATACTTCAAAATAATAATTACTCTAATACAAAAATGCTTTAAAAAAACCCAGAAAAAATCAACTTTGAAACGAAGAGTTTAAAAAGAACTTTAAAATTAGCAACGGGTTTGTTGTTTACATACGTAAGGATAGCTTTAAAATTAGCAACAGTTGGTTGGTTGGTTGGTTGAACCCCCGAGCAGCCGGTTTGTTGTTTACATACGTAAGGATGTTGCCAATCATATATTCAAAATCATTGAGGCTTTGTAGTAGCTTAATGATGAAAAATATTGAAATTTAACTAATTAATAAAGTGTTAATAAATTATTTTGGCACGTTTTGGCAAATCTACAGCTTATTTCCTTTAAAATGACACCTTGGTCATTGAAATTGGTTGAGCAGTTTAGGTGGACGGACTAACCCCAAAAAACGTATTGCCTATTAAATATAT
Source organism: Linyphia triangularis (assembly GCA_963978545.1). Lineage (NCBI taxonomy): Eukaryota > Metazoa > Arthropoda > Arachnida > Araneae > Linyphiidae > Linyphia > Linyphia triangularis. The sequence continues at coordinate 74,490,081 of OZ021730.1, forward strand.
AGATACAAGATTAGTAACCATTATAAAAAGAAAAAAATTATTATTTACAGAGATTTAGATGAAAATTTGCTACCATATTTGGTTTTTTAATCGCAAATGTTTAAAAAAAAAAGGATAAAAAGTAAACTAGCACATATTTTAACTTCTATGCTATTGATACAAATATTCAAATAGGCTATAGGATAGTCCAATGAGGGATTAAGCTGTGTGTGCTTTTTTAGCAAAATGCTTAAGAACTTTCTTAAATGCTAAAATCAGAAAATGTGGTTTAGCTAGAACATTTTGGCAAAAAATGTATAAAATCGCTATTTTGTCATCCCAATGTTAGTCTTCGCAATAGAAGAACAAGTAAGCTAAAGGGTGAAACGTGTTTTTCTACTTGATGTTTTGTATAAAATAGTTTTATATTTAAAATTAATAATAACATTGATTAAACATTGAACAAATAATCAGTAACTTGTTTACTATTCTTTAACAAAGTTATTAACATCACCTTCAAGTCACAATGGAATAAATCATAGAGCAAAAAGCTTTATCTCTCCCCCCCCCCCCCCGGAAACACAGAGCAGCTCTAAATCATTGACCCTGGTACTGATATTTCGATAAAAGACGAGTTCCAAGGCTAAAAATAAAGACTGACCCCGCCGTCCAAAGACACAAGGGAGGAGACGGCCAAGACCACAACGGTTCGCGTTCTTCCGAGTGGATTCCTCAAGAAAAAGATAAGACAATTATAATTGCTTTTATAGTTGAGAAATCCGCCTTCTAAAGAATGTAATTTTTATAGTTACCTGTGCACTAGCTACAAAGTACAAGGTGATTATTGTCATTTAAACGTCCTAAAAGCTGTAAAAAAACGTAGGAATGTGGAACATCGCACAGCTTTCAATTACAGTTATAATACTGATGTCAACTTGTGTCATTTACAGTTTTTATATTTTCGTCATTCATTTAGAAAAAATGGCCAGTTTACGGATATTTTTTGCGATAAATCTTGTATGGGCAGTTTTTTTTTAGCAATCATTGAAAAACATGATTTTTTCAATAGCAGCTACCTTAGCGCATGCGTGGTTTTGACAAAAACTTTAATGGTAGGTCTCATGATCATCACTAACCTTTATAAATTTGTGCCGACAAAAATTCATTGTTTTCTTACACATGAATTCAAAACATTACATTATAAGAATGAAATAATGTTTTACTAGAATTTTATTTATAACTTGGGCAACGTGTTTCTTTTATGTGTAACGGAAAGTCCATCCATATTTGAAGTAAAAAAAAAAAAATTAATAAAGCCTTCCTGGAAATATGGCTACTCTAAACAATTTCATACCTGCCCAACATTGACAATTCCAAATTAATTTACGAAACAAATATTTGCATTCCTATGACCCATGGAAAGTCAAATAGCATCAGTACTTATGACTGCATTATAGAAATAATGCTAATTCACTTACAAATGGGGGGGGGGGGTGAATGTATTATAGGAAATTGCTTTTAAATATAATAAATTGTTACTTTTTAGCAGAATAGAAATTATAAAATAAAATACTAACCCGGACTTAAAAATAAATAAAACTTAAACGTTACGATGAAATCCCTGATGAGATTTATGATTAAGCTTTCATTATACCCATATAAATATGCATTATGAAACAAGAACTGTAGTGAGATATACAAGGAGGTGGTATTCAAAAAGAGTTTAATCACGCGCACAAATATTATTTACCATGCTTTCATGTTTAACGTGTAATTTCTACAATGAAACTTGTATGTAAATAATATAGTGTAAAATATTTTAACACGCATAAAGTTCTTTCCAAAAACAACTAAAATTTATATAAAATTTAAAAAAATAAAAAATAAATAAACGTTATTCTAGAAAAAACTCAAACTGGTATGAAATCCGTACGATTTTTTAGCTGTTCATACAACCGTATCAAATAATAAAAATCCGTTCATTGTATGAATAATCCGTACAAGTTGGCAGCCATGCAACTTGAAAGATAAAAACTGTTCCCCCGATAGAAAATAGGTCCAAACTTGTGGAAGGGGCAAATAACAAATCAAATTAGGGATAGTTAAAAAAAAAAAAAAGTTCTAAGAAAACAAAATCGAAAATTAAGAATGCAAGATGAAAAATAAGGACTAAGAGCCTTTTTATAAGGACCTACGAAAAATAAGTAGTTCCTTAGGGACTTTTAAGGACTGCACGAACCCTGCAATACATTCCCATATTTGATGTTTTCTAAACAGATGTATAATGAATCATAGGATGGAATTATTACACAAAATAAGAGTAAAACCAAAGATGCATTTCATAAGATGTACGACAGTCTAACCTGATATTGGACACACAAAATAGAGGAATAAAGTGGATGCAATTATCGCGTACGCAAATGCCACGTTATAAGTAGTAGTAACGCAAGTAGCACTCCCTAAATATCTCTTCCTTAATACTTGGTAACGTTCCTTCCTACTCGGCAAAATAAAAAATATACCATCCAAAAATCCCCACAACAACTAAAAAGCCACCCAACTTCTCAGCTCTACATCAAAATAAAAAAAAACATCACAAACAAAACAGACTCGGGTGAAAAGAGAGGTTGAGGGGAGAACGGTGAAGTAATGAGACTGCTGAAATCCACCTTCCGATTGGTCGCTTTCGGACACGTGGCTCATGGGACCCCGCCCTCATCCGTCTCTCTGGCACCCTGCCAATAAACAACTGGCGGATGTGTGAGTGAATGTGGGTGGATGGATGTGTGTGGGCATGGATGGATGGATACTTGCAGCTGAGGAAACTTGATGACATCTGCTGCTTTGAGGAAGAGGGTTTTTTTTTTTGGGTCAATGGAAGATGGGAGAACTTTTGGCGTTTTCTTGTGGATGGTGGGGTTCTCTTTTATGCGCGGGAAAAAAGTAAAATGTGAGGGGGAAAATCGAGACACTTTAAATATTTCTAGTAGTATAATACTGTGCAAATGAAACAGGAAGAAAATGAAACATGGATGAATTGAGTTGAATTACTTTCATCAAGGTACGGAAATAGAAGAAAATACCTCGATCAATGATCTATTTCTTTTGACAGACAGTGACAATCACTAAGCTGATATGGTAAAAGAAGACTATAGCCTGTTGTAATAAGAATAGCTCAAAAACATTTGGCTAACAAATAATCCTAAACACTGGGTTGGTAGGTTTGTAAGCTCAACAACCTATTTTTATGGGCAATAACGGCTAATCAGGCTAGAACCTACAGCTTAACGTGAATTCCGAACCACAACGAACATCCATGCCTAGCCCAGGATTCGAACCCGGGCCCTTTGGCATGCGAGGCCAGAGCACGAACCACACAGTCATCAGGTGTACTCGTGACACTGGGAAAATTATATGTAAAAGGTGGAAAACTAATTTAAAATTTAATAATGGATAACTGCCCATATTCAAAAATTACAATTTTCAAAGTAATGATAAGGAAAGCATAAATACTCCTTTATTGTCACCGCTATAATGCTTATATATCACCACTTTACTAGAGCTAATAACATATTTTATGAGACCAAAAAAAACCGAGAACCTAAAGAACAAAACATGGTTTTTTTATAAAAGGCAACGTACGTTACCTAATCAAAACCCAATTACGCTTCTCGAAATCACAAATAGGAACAACCTCCCATCCAATAACGTCGATCCCAAATGAAACCAAGCAATATCCATTCATCAAATAAGCGATCACCCCTACGCCATTCCAAGGAACCAACATCCAAAAAATTGATTTTTAATAGCTCCTCCGCAAAAACGACAATTCTATTTTCAATCAACTAATCCAAAATCGACTCTCCAAGCATGACCCTCCTTCCCCCTTTAGAATTAAATATCCCCCCCCCCCCCCCCTTCTCCATCAGCAGGCACGAATTGAAACCCTACAAACGATCCTTCTTTCTAAACGTACTTATCTCTGCTGAATATACATTCATCCACCTACACATCCATACGCGAGGCTAAACGCGGAGAAGCGGATAACTCGTAACTTCCCTTCCCCAACGCAGATGACTCGCCAACCAATAAGGAGACTGCAGGAATGTGACGTCGCACGCTCGCAGCCAATGGATGGTCTCCGACGAGGATTTCTCGTGACGTAAATGAAAGGAAAAGAGGAAGCGGTGGTTGCTGAGCGACAAAGTGGTTGAGTGTCAGAAAATGTCTCGATTTGCCGTGGACCTGAAAGATGGGTTGATGCCGTTGTTGCAAAAACGCAGCTTAGGGCTGTATTTACGAGTCGTCGATCTACCAGAGACAATTTTAAGAAATGATTGTTAGCTGTTTCCTTTATTTTCATGATCACAATTTGAGCTGAAATACTGCTTTGAAATCGTTGATTTTATGTCAAACAACACCATATACGTAGTGAACGGTATCGACCAAAATTGTATCTAAATACTAGAAAAATAAAATTTAATATCAACTAGTTGTGAATCAGTTTTTACTTTGGTTACAAGTTTAATTATCTAGAAAAAGAGTTATCTGACATTAAATATGACTTTATTTCTCCGTGCTGTGCCAGGTCCTGCTTTCCAAATGAAGTTTCATTGTATCTCTCAGTAATAGATTGCCATATCTAACTCTGATGTGAACTTCAACACAAAGTAATTCCTCTAAACAACCTTAAAGGCGCAAGGTGCGTATTTATCGTTTCAGAGCTAAGTTTGTATAGAAAATAACTAAATTATCGCTAACATTAAAAAGTTAATTAATAGTAAAGTCAATATAACACGAAAGGTTTAATCAAATAAAAAAAAAAAAGTAAAAACATGTCAAATGTAAAACAAGTTTAAGCCACTGAAGTTACCAGCCCCTAAAGCAGCACGGCAACTAACTACTAATTATTAACTAACTTAATTACTAATTTAAAATTAATGAAAATTATTTGAAAATGAAATTCAAAAAGGCATTTTGTCAATCACAGCAACTTCATCAGGGGGATGACGCTATAAATTTGACAAAATGCTTTTTTCAATTTCCTTTTCTAATTAATATCATTATTTTTACAATGTCAATGTAACACGCAATAATATAACTATTGCTAAAAATTATACATTTTTCCTTCCATGTTTATATATATATATATACATGGAAGGAAAAATGTATAATTTTATTATATATATTATTATATTAATTTTATTATATTAATATATATATATATATATATAAACTTGGAATATATATACATATATAAATATATATATACATTTGTCAAACTGGATCAAGTTTCGACAACATTAGTAAAAATGCCAACTTCGATCAAAAATGGTGTGTTTTGGAGCAGTTTGGATAAAGAGCAAACATAACTACGGCGCGAATTTCACCTTCTCGACTAACCTTAGACAAAACCAAAAGAAAGAGCGAGAGATAGTTGTGGAGCTTCAGTGAGCAGGAGCATGAGCAAGGCAGAAGCTTCCCGTCATCCTTCTGGAAAATGAGAAATCGATTTTGTCGGGGATGGGGGAGGAACGGGGGGGGGGGTATATATCTATTCGTCTTCTGAGAGAAAATAGCAGAGCGCATTTAATAACAGTACGGAACTGAAGAGAGGAAGCAGTTGGGATTGGGAGGGAAAGGTAGACGATGCGCATGCGCGGAGTAGATCAAGTTGTTGGCGTAATTGATGGAATGCTTTTTTTTCCCCTCTCGTTTTTTATATGCTAGCGATGGATGAATGGATGAAAGTTTGAAATAATATAAATGACAGCTACTCATATTTAGATAGATATTTGGAAATAATTTTCATCTTGACAATTTAAAAAGTTAATTTTCATTTGAAATCATTGTTATATAAAAAAAAAAAAGGTTTGGAAGGATTTTTCATAAGTATGCGACTGAAAATTTTTTCGTTCTGCTTCTACACAATATTTTCGCAACCCCCCCCCCCCCAAAAAAAAAAAAAAAACACCACTATTTTGCATAAGTGGTTGATGGTTGGCTGCAGTACTGCATTCACAATACAGCAGCAAAACATCTGGACTAAAAGTACTCAAAATTCCCAAGAGGTAGCTAGCGGGAAGTCTTTGAGGGATAAATTCTTTTCGTTCCAAGTTGACAAAATGCTTTTATCATTAATATTATATGAATTAAAACATGATTTTTTTTTTAACCAGGTACAATAATGATAGTAGAATAGAAGTTAATGACAAGATTACCATTTTCTGGGTGTTTCTTTATTTAGCTTAGTTATAAAAAGTCTTTATAGCCTTACACTGAGGTTCCTAAACTTCCATAAGGTACCAACCACCTTCATAGAAAGTTGATCAACGGCGACTCGCTTTTCCTACTATAATATCTCCCCTATTATTAAATTAATACTTAGACTTCTTTCCCCCATTATTTTGGATTAACCCTTTGGGTACATTTGACGGCTGAGATTCGTCATGCACTTGTTTTGCCTGTTAATAATGACGAACCTAATTCGTCATTCAAACTAGTTTGATTGGATAGATTTTAATGTCACAAGAGCCATGATTGGTTAAGTCAAACATCGGTTGGTTTACCTATACTTTAAAAAAATAATTTGTTTGCCTGTATTCCTTTAAAGTTCCTTTATTGTTTTGAACCAACCGTTCAAAACGCAAGAATTTTCCCAAATAAAACTGTACCCAAGGGGTACACACAAAACAATTTAATTTGTAATTCAAAAAATTAACAAACGCACATAATTACTAAAACTAATTAAATTGTTTGAGAAACGATGATCTAGCTAATAAAAACTTTAAAAAAAAAAAAAACTGATAAGAATTTGTTCTTCGTTGAAACTGTTTTCAATTTGTTCAATTTCACTCATAACCTTTTATTAGGTACTTGGGACTAAAATTCATATTTTAATCCTTTATTTACTGACGGGACTTTATAAGTCCCTTCATGGTACTGTATTAATTCAAAAGCTTTGAGGGCCTTTCTGACTTTGAATTCCACTTTTATTAAGTAGGTTCTTCAATTGTTGAATGGCAGCACAAACTTATTTCTCTTTGGAAAAGTAACACATTTTTTTTAAAAAAAAGTTAGCATACATTTAAAAAAAATTCCAGTAAATAAAGGTTGAAAGTAACCTGGTAAGTATTGAGAACACTTAAAAACCAAGATTTTACTATAAATTCTATTTATGCATGATCAACTCTAAAGTGCAACTTATTTATACGATTTTTTTGGTTCAAAATGAGTCCTCAGTTTGACCACCACTGAGTTTGACGCGATGCATTGCCGTCGACAACTAATCTCTTTGCCAAGTTTCAGTTCGATTGGATGGCAACAAGTGGATTAATTTGCCTTCCCAAGATTTTTCCCACCGTAAACATGTCCACAAAATCGAAGTTTATGATAAAGGATTAAAGTAAAATGAAACGAAGCATTAGGCAGTGACGTTCATTGTTGACGATCTTTTCTTAAATATTGATGAACTTCGAATATGAATTATGCCGATATGGAATAATGTTGATGGAAGTTCAGAATCGGTGAAATGAACTAATTCATGAGGAAAGTGTGACTTTGAGAAAAAGACATCTGAAGTTTCCCACGGGAACTTCAGTGCGTCATATTATTACAAACTAAGTCTGGGCTTTAATGAAGAAAACATTGAACCATGAACTGTGTTCAAGAGTTTATTTAGAGGAAAGAAAAAAAAAACTTTTTCCAGTAAACCAAATCGAATTTCCAACACCGGCCAGAAACGATTTTGTTCACATCAACTTTGAACTTCAAAACGCAATTTGCACTTTCAAGACAGCAAAGTTCAACTACCGCGAACAAAATTCATTTTTGTAACTTCTCCAGGTAAAAATTCGGATGCAAATCGTACCTTTTTTTCTTTCTCTCTCTTCTTAAAGAGGATGTTTTACAAACTTTCTACGAAGCGAGAAAACAAATGTTTGACTTCACGAAAATCGAACGAAACGCGCAAGTTCAGCAAAACGTGTCTGGAACGAACTGCAACAGATGGAGAAGGAAGAGTAAAAGTCAGGCCCTACAAATTTACGTGTCTTCCAACTTTTTTTTTTTTTTTAAAAAAACTTCCCGGTTGAATAAACCAAGAGGTGCTCATAAATTCGGGTCTTCTTAAACAAGTTTTGTAGGACTTTTATTTTTGGCGCGTGTCAACTACATTAGGCTGCTTTACAAGCTAGCAGTAGGCGTATCACTCAGATTGCAAGTCAGTGATGTCATCCGGTCCTTATTCTGGAATGTCAAGGTGGGTTTCTTTCTCCGATACAAACATAAGACAAATTAAAACCAAGTACAAAACAAGCTAGGTACATCCGATTATTCTTCCTTATAACAATAACTAAAATAGGTGACCCAAATATTGGCACTACAACTAATATAGGCACTGCTGTAAAAAAAAAAAATTCTTCTAATTTTAAATGTAGGTGACACATACACCAGGTAAAGCAATGTTAATGAGATGAAGGAGGGGGAAGAGTCTACCGTTTTTGCAAATCAATGCGACGTCAGCAAAGCAACGAACCGATATTGCACGTGGCAAAAATTGTTCTTATTAAAGTTGATTCATAAGGGAGTCCTTCTTATTTAAAAGGATCCTACTTTGATCATCAATCCCTTTTCACAGATTTAAGGTTGTTGTTGAGTTGTTTTTCTAATAAATAGTATTGTCGCGAATTTTGAAATTTTGTCCATGGCCGTCTATATTCATACATAATTTTGAAGGATGCCTATACTAGAACAAAGTTCTAAATATGGGCGCCATCTATTATTGCAACCATCTCATGTTTTAAACTCAAATTCTCATTTTTTACTTACTGTTACTCCCTGCAAGGAGAAAAACATAGAACAATTTTCATCTACTTAAACAAAAATTGTAATAAGTAAAATGCTTAATGATGGCCCATATTTGGGTCACTTACTTTACCTGAAGGCTTGAAAAAACATCGATTTCGTGCCATTGACTAACCCCCCCCCCCCCCTAAAAAATTGAACCTTATCTGCCAAGTTTCAGGACGATTGGATGATGGGAAGTGGGTATATTTATTCCACCAAAGATTTCGCAAGCTACAAAACAATACATAAGTTATTATAAAGAATCTAAAAATATTGTCTTGCCTGCAAAGAGAAAGATTGCAACTTTATAAATTCATTTCCTAACCCTAACCCATAAAAAAACCACTTCACTTAGGACAATTCCACAATCATACAACCAAAAGTATATCTCCAACCTGCAGTAACCCAGACCTCCAGCTAGCTAATCCTCCGAACACAAATAATTAAAAGGCAATCCAACAAGAGAGATCTCAGATTTAAAAACAAACACAAAACCCTACCTTCTTTTTAATAACAATCCCCTTTTCCCAGATTAACTCTCAAAACTTCCCTCGCCAATATCAAAAACCAATTATAATAACGTAGTGAATGGAGATGGCTCCATCTATAATTAGACATTCCCCCGAAAGCAAACATAAGCAGGGGTTTACGAATCCCCATATATTTGAGGAAGAGATTGAGTCACAAGGGGATCCTTTCGCGCCGACAGCCAATCGCAGAAGAGGATTTTGGTTTCGGATGACGTATTGTAGGGGTCGGATTGGTTTGGGTTTTAAAAATTTAAAGCACCCCTCCCTCTCTCCCTGCTTTAGCCCTATTACTTAGATAAGGAATCTTATCGACGTTTTCATCAAGTAAGGTGCTTCAGACTTGAAATGGGAGTTGGTGTCATCTTTTAGAGAAATCGGTCCAATGGAATTATACTATACTAAACTCCAACTTAACTTGACATCACAAGACGATAGATCTTCACCGTGCTCATAGGTAATTAATCCAATTTAGCGGAGTGAAGACATAATTCTCGCCAAACCTTATAGCCTTTTGTTCTCTACAGGGTTGTGGTTTGGCGAACGTTATGCTTTCACGCCGCCAAAATGGGTTAAATGCCTATGAGCATTGTGACGATCTACCGTCGAGTGATGTCAAGTTAAGTTGAAGTTTAGTATAGACGGTAGATCGTCACAGTGCTCATAGGTATTTAATCCATTTTGGCGGCATGAAAGCATAATGTTCGCCAAACCACAACTCTGTAGAGAACAAAAGGCTATAAGGTTTGGCGAGAATTATGTCTTCACTCCGCTAAAATGGATTAACTGCCTATGAGCACGGTGAAGATCTATCGTCTAGTGATGTCAAGTTAAGTTGGAGTTTAGTATAGAGGACAGAATGAAGTGAGCTCACTGAGTAAGCTGTTGGAACCGGTTCCCCTATGGCTGTATAGCATTGAGGGAGCTCAAATAAGGTTGTCTTCTAGTATAGGTTCAACCCTACTTTGATCTTTCACGTATTTTACAGAACATAATATTTTTTTATTTATTTTTGGTTAAGGAATTCCAAAACACTTGAAAGAGGAAGTATCAAACATTTCTAAGGCCTCGGATACGATACGAGCAGCAAGCGGTTGCGACTGGCGGCAGAACAATAGAGCGGCAAATAATGTTTTAATTGATTATGATTGATTCCTTGTGCCTATGATGAACACAAGCGTCTGGGTGAAACATGTTGCCGCTTCACCTTAAGGCTACCCTCAAACATTAATTTTCGTTCACCGCCCAGACTTTTCAGTATAAGCTCTCGTCCAATAAAAATGGCGGAGAAGAGCACATTACGAGATCTCAAGTGCGAGGCTTTGATTTAGGAGGTCCATGTTTGTGGAATGACATTCCATGTTTGTGGAATGACAAATATAATGATTTTAAAAAATATTGTTTTGATTTTACATTAATTCAAAAATGTTTTATTTGGGAAATATAATTTGAAATGTTATTTGATTATTTAAAAAAAAAAAAAAAAACTTCTGATTATGTGATAATCTCGCCACATTAAAACAATATTAATTTTAAATACTTCATTTTCAGGTGATGGTCACTCAAAATGAAGCGCTTAGCTAGTTCACTGTATGACGTCATGTTAGGAATCCCTCTCATCGTAGCCAGTGCCACTTACCATTTTATCGCTCATGACGCTCTACCGCAAGTCGCTCACCGCTTGTACCGTTCCAGAGGCCTAAGGCAGCCAAAGATGGAAGGCAAAGCGGTAAATAGGGGAGACCTCTCAGACCGCGCGTTCTGCAGAGTTAAAACAAAATTACTTTGAATAGGTGGGTGATGCCTTGTTGTTAATAGCTGGAATCGTTGAGGAAGAATGAACAGAAGAAATCAAAAATGCCGTCTTTCCCGGTATCAGCATTGATTGAAGTCGCGTCTGAATTGCGATTTGAGATATAATTGCATTTGACGTGGAATTATACAGATAGCTACTGTTGTTGACACAGTATCCTCGTATGTATTATTATAGACTAGGTCTGTGGCCATGAGTTGTGGAGACGCGTCATTGTATATAGGTCTCAGCTATTGTAGCAAACGCTCGCTGAAAGGCTACTATGTCTAACAATAAAATATAATTAACAAAATCTGACGGTAAGGTAAAGTACTGCTTTTTTTTAGTATAAGTTTTTTTTTTTTAATGTAAGCTAGTTTAAAAAGGCTTTTTTAAGTGTATTTAAAAATCAGTTATTTTCATTTGACTTACTGTAAATGTGCTTTTTTGTTACTGCAGTTATACCCATCGAATATAGCTAAACAACTGGATAGACTGCTCTGATAGCAATGCAAGGGAGAAACGCGCAGGTGGTTGATGATGATGGATGGATAATTAACCCATCACAGATCACTTTTATAGTTGTGTGGGAAGCGAAAAACGGTATTTTTTTACCACATTATTACTAATTAAGGTCTACTATTGACAGTTCTGATGTATACAACCCAAGATTTTATTTTCAATCCTCGGCAATCGGTATGTTTTTTTGTCCACTCAACGATCTGGCAACGGCTTCATTTTCTCAGCGTTAAGCAGTCTATCCAGTTGTTTATCTATCGATGGTTATACCCGGTAATAGAAATACACTTGTTTTAAAAGTAATACTTTGCTAGATTATTGTAGCCCCCACCCCCTCAAAAAAAAAAAAAAAAAAAAAAAAATTGATCTATGGAGCCATGACTTAAAAGGGTTTTCTCAAAAGAATGTTTTCTAAAAGACTGGTGATCTCAAAAGCTATTTAAATCGCAGATTTTGTTTCAGAAGATGAAATTATTGTCACATCCGAGTATATGCAAGCCGACGACCGTAGTCATAGTAATGGGGGAGGTCAACTGAGCTTAGGTGCTGATTCCACTAGGGAACATTGCACCAACCCCTTTATTTTACGACACCCCTTTCAAAGAAAGCCAGATTCCTTAGGAAAGGTCAAAAGGCTTTTGACAGGTTCCTCGTGGATTGTACCAAGATCTGTTCCAAGACCTAAGCTTGAGTGCCTAATGTGAAGAAGATTCACATTCAAAAAGTATAAGGTGGACGGTTTCCACCGCCATATTGCATTTCCTACATAAAGGTTCTTCTTTAAAGATTCCCATTCTATGAAGGTGCTTTCTTAGGTGATAGTGGCCTGTAAGTATCACCCTCATCTTATCCCTGCTAAGACGCAGGATCTGAGATGATAGTTTCATGGAAGGTTCTTGAATCATAAGCCTCGCATGTTTTTGATCGGTGGTTTGTTTCCACCTTTTTGTGGTTTCTTTAAGCATTTTTTAGCCGACGACCGTTCTTAATATTTAACTCCACCATTTTAGTTCAATTTTATAGCATCACTCTTAAAACAGCTCAATTCAATTACCCAAAAACAAAGCTAACCCGAAATCCCTATTAAACACAACTCCTCGCTAATCCTCCAAACCCTTAATAAAAACTTTCATCAAGGGCAAGGATCAAGGTCAGATGACTTTTCGAGGAAATCCTAAAAGGAACCCCGTGGGGCTTTTCGCAATAAGCCGATTTTCTGCCCCCTCCCTGGAGGGGCTTCCGTTCCGGTCAAAGGATTGCTGCGTCGTATATCATCACTGGTTCATTGAGGATGGTCACTCATCAGTGCAGTTAATGGTGGACAGGCGTTGACCCGTCGGACCACCAATCATGACTTAAGGTGATCAATTGAACAAATAATTTACAAAAAGAGTTAATCTTGTAGTCCGGTCCAACCTCGCAAGTAACGATTCTAAATGTTGAAAGTGTGCGAAAGATTGTGAATCTTGGAGCTAGAGATTAATTTAAATGTTGGAAGTGATGATTGCGAATCTAAGCAAGAAATTGGACAAAATTATAACTGAACAAAACTGCGTTGAAAAAAAGAGAGAGAGAGTTTATCTTGCAGTTGGTCCAACCTAGCTATAAATTATTTTTAATGTTGAAAGTATAGGAAAGAATACAAATGTAGGAATTGGGCCAAATTATAACTGAATAAAACTGTACAAAAGACAACCAAGAACTAATTCATCTTGCAGTTGGTCCAACCTCACTGAAAATTATTTTTAATGTTGAAAGTATAGGGGAAAAAGTACCGATTGGTAGGATCTAGGCAGGAATTAGACAAAATTATAACTAAATAAAACTGTAAAAAAAAAACAAAGAAGTTGGTCCAACCTCGTAAGAAATTATCCTTGATGCTGAAAGTGAGCGAAAGAATGTGATCCGGAACCTTGACAGAATTATAATGAAATAAAACAGTTCAAAAACAAGGAACTGATATTGAAGATAGCCCCACTTTCCCAAGAAATTATTCTAAATTTAGCAAGTGCGATTGTTTACCCTAAAATTTACTAAATTATAAATGAGCAAAACTGTATTTAAAAAAAAAAAAAAAAAAAAAAAAAACTCATCTTGCAGCTTTTCCATAGTCCGAAAAAATTATTCTAAATGTTGAAATTGTTCGAAAGAATGTTATTTATCTTGGAAGAAACATGTTTCTATTGCCGCTTAGGATAAGTTGTTAATATATCTTATGCACTTGTTGTAATTCAATCGAACTGTAACCAGGCAGATAAAACTAGTTGTCAATGACAATCCTTTTTATCAAGGTTTTTTTTAATGGAGACGGGGGGGGGGGGGAAGGGTAAAAATTAATCAACGACAACGAACAGAAGGGTTTTCTTTTGTAGTGGCCAAACACAATGAAAATTTGATTTGAGCCCAAAATCACCGAAATAAACTGCAATTGCTTATAAAATGTGACAATGCATAAAAAAGATTTTAAGAAAAACGTGGATGCCATGGGTTAATTGTATTTTAAGTGACTCTTATAAAAACAGTGATAAACGAATCCGAAAAAAAAATTATCATAAAACTACTCAAATAGCCTTTTGACATTATCTCTCAATAATGTCAAAAGATATACAAAAGATAACACAGACGAAAAACAACCATGATAACACTTATTTAAAAAAAAAAAAAAAAAAGCTGCACGACAAGATAAGTGTGATAACATCGGAGCCAACGGCGGATCGAGCCCGAGCATTAAACAAACTATTAATATAACATAGAGAATTTTTTTTTTTTTTTTAAATCGTTTGGCAGTCCAAACACGTCATTTTTATTATTGTTCTATCCGCCTCAATAAACTAGCGGGCAAATTCACAGTTGCAAAACTCTTAAAACTCTTGAATGCAAATTTACTGAAGAAAAATAAAGGTGGATTTGGTATTTAAATAAGAATATGGGAGGAATATAAAATTTGGAAACTGGTTTTGATATAATAGCGAGGCGATGGAATGGGATTTTGAATGGAGAATTTGAAATTCCGGTAAATGTCTGGAGCAGTTTAAAATATGGATGACGAAAAATAGCGGTTCGGTTTCGTATATAAACTTTTTATGAACTTCTTTATATTGTATATAAACTTTTTAAACTTGTGATTACAAAATTTCTTACACTCAAAGATGACTAATTAACAAGTATTTTTAATTAAATTTCATGGTGTCCAGGGAGGAAAGTATTTGCATTTTTCTGACGATTCCTGATCACCCTAACTTCAATGTTTGTTGCATTATGGACCCAATTAGAAACTAAATTTACCGGAAAAAACCGAATCGGCCCTAATGGGGACTGGTGCACATTAAATCTGTCGTAGCCTCAATGTCCTCTTACTGGTGTGGTGGGGTCTGAGAGAGGAGTTTACAGTAAAAGATTTCGATCTCGTATTCTTCTAGATGCTTAAAATTATGATACGTACATGGCTGAGTTAATCACTTTATAAGTGGCAGAAATAAACAGTTGGAAGTTCCAAAACCAAAGCAAAATAATAATAACAACAACAATTCGTCTAAAATCTAAGCAGTTTTTTAAAATAAATTTTTAAAATGTCCAAATTTTTTGAATTTTTAAAAAGTAGTAAAAAGCTCTGGTTAAATTGTTTAAAAGTACTCAAATATTGTGCTGTGAACATTTCAGAATCATAGAAGAATTGATTATTAAATAAGACGCTCCCAAAGTTCTTGAATTTAATATGGGTTCCTAAGGAGGTGCCGCGCCCCTTTAAGTGCCCTTAGACCACAGAAAAAAAATCGTTTGTTTCCTACAACCCTACCGATCCTAAAATTACAATACAAAAAATTTCGACCCTAAAGTTTTGTTAAGACTTTAAAAAAATTTAATTATATAAAAAAAGTTCGTTATCGCGTAATCAGCAGTCAAACCTGAAAAAAAAAAACATAAATACCCACTAAAATACCCATTTTCAGTCAATACCTGTGAGTATATATACCTAGGATATTGACCCACAAAAGTAAATATACCCAAGTATTTTACATCACTGACCAATTTTAAATCTTTATTTTTGCGTAAAAGAAATATTATCGATAGCAAAAAAAAAAAAATTCCCTACCTACCCTGATATTTGTATCCATACTACAAGAAACAAACCTTTATTATTAATATTTTATATTTATTTATTTTTTTGCCTTATATAAGAACCAAAAATTAAGTAGTTCCTATGGACAGTGCCACCAATGATTTCGCATTTAGCCAGAGCTTATATCAAACCGCTTCAGCAATGGCCTTGACCAACATAAACAAACACATATGGCAGAACCTGATTGCAGCATCCAATTATCGTTCGAGCAGGAAAAGCAAGCGCTTGCTTATCATTAAAAGCTTTCATAGATTATTGAACGGATCCGATATTTCGCCAAAGGGCGACGAACCTTTAAATCGAGAGCGATAAAGTCATAAGTGGTGTGAGTCAATTAAGTTTCATTTGAAGAAACAAAAAGGTTTTTCACTGTTAATAACAAACCACCTGTTTTTTTGCATTTCGCTGTAAACTGGTGGCGGGCAATTGAGGTTGTGACTTAGTTCACTGCAACGGTTTTAAGTCTTCCTGGACTTAAGTCAGAATTAGTTAAAAATAGGACTTACACCGATCCGACTTAAAACCATCCATTTGATGGATCGAGAACATAGGATAGGTTGTTTTTTTTTGGAGTGGTATATATATTAATATATTCTCAATCCAAGTTCGGAAAAACATTTTTTAAGACATAATTCATCGTGATTTTCTTATGTAAAAAAAAAAAACCTGCAATGCTGCATATGTCCTACACCGCCATAACAGAAACCCCATGACATTGCAGCAAAAGATACGGAACTCCAAATAGCTTACTTTGGAATAAATTTTGAATTATCCACAATAGTGATTACAACTAATTTCTTCAGCATTCTAAATACGATAGAAATTTTATAAATTTTCATCTCAGAATTCTAAAATTTTATGCAGAAAGAATTTAATATGAAATGCTTGTCTCACAAGCCTTAAAACAATTCTGTTACAAGCGTACCAGACAATTAAGTTATTATTTCAAATGCCACGCAAGTTTGCTCCAAGTATTACACAAGCAATTATGTTACTTGTGCTCTAAGCAATTCTGTCACGAGTGTCCTCCCCCCACCCCCCAACTCTGGAAGTTCTGTCACTGGTGCCTCAGGCAATTTTGTCACAAGCGCCCCAAACAATTTTGTAGCAAATACCCAAAGTAATTCCATTACAAATAAATGCCCCAGGAAATTCTGTTAGAAATGCAACAAAAAACTAGGGGTGTGAACATCATACAACTTTTCAATTACACTATACTACTGGTCACTACATTTAAATTGGAAGCGGAAGAGTCTTTTTACCATTTTTTTTTTTTTTTTAAACATTTGAAAAAAATAGCCAGTTTGGTGATGTTCTTACAACGCAAAAAAAAAAAACGCCACACTGACAATATACTTTTGATAATACTTACAATGTCCTTTCTTGTAAGTGAAACAGAGAAGAGGAGATAAACGGTCATTGATGAGCGATGCTGAAGGGAAGAGAACTCTGTGTTAAAAGACATTTGTTTTTCAACTTTTTACACCTTTATAGCATTTTTAGGGGAATTTCGAAGGGGGGAATGTTCGGAACACCTTAAGAAGCATTACAATAGCGATTTTAATCAAAATCGCAACAAGCGTTCTTTAGCAGTTGTTTGAAAAAATATGATCTTTTCTTGATTTAATGTTTTGCACATGCGCAGACAGGACCATGGTCACTACTAACCCGCGCACCAAATTTGAACATGATGAGTAAATTCGTTCGGGAGTTGAGTTATGCTGACCACACACAGACAGACATTTTTTCAGGACTACTTTTTTGAAGTCGGATTTTAAGATGTGGAGAAATGTTTAAAAAAAAAAAAAAAAAAAAAAAAAAAAAACCTTTGTTTGACCGAAAACAATATTTTCATTACCCTATATGTTAACATATGGTCAATTAAAAGAAGAAACAAATATCTTTCTCAAGTGCCTCAGACAATTCTGTTAAAAATGCCTTAGATAATTCTGTTAACAGTTACAACTGCACCAGGCAATTCTACTACTGCAAATGTCCCATAACAGTTCCGTTCCAATTGTCCCAGACTATACTTTTGCAAGTGCTAAAAGCAATTGGGTTACAAGTACACCAAAATGTTCCCCAAGACAATCCTGATGCCAAAATCCACGAAAATAATTTTTTTTTTTTTTTTTTTTAGGGATCGTGAGGATCGTAGGCGTAGATCGTATCGTACAAGCTTCCCCTCCTACTTGTGACTATTATGAAATAATGAATTATTTTTTTCCTTGTGTATTTCTGCGTAACTCATATCAGACTTACAAGTCAATGATTTCCTGTTCCCGCATCCATCACGAACGAATTCCGGATGTTTAGGTAATTATGGTGAAATACGTTACACACACACACACACACACTCACACACACACACACACACACACAACGTTTTCGTATATATATTTCCATTTAGTTTTCAGAAATTATTACAAAAAAGACAAATACAAGTAAATCGCGTTTCACAGGATGAAGAACTTTATCATTTTAAGAACAAGTGTAAAAATCTAAATAATTAAAAAACTTAATTGAATTGAACCAATGAATTAATCTGGAAAGGAAAACACTTTAACTTGCGGGGGAAGGGGGTGAGGATGGAACATGAATACAGCTTAAGAAGAAAAAAAAGAAGGAAAAAGAGAAGAGATTT
Source organism: Linyphia triangularis (assembly GCA_963978545.1). NCBI lineage: Eukaryota > Metazoa > Arthropoda > Arachnida > Araneae > Linyphiidae > Linyphia > Linyphia triangularis. The sequence continues at coordinate 74,508,509 of OZ021730.1, forward strand.
TTGACATTTACTGTTAAAATAAACTTTTATATCTCTCTATCTGAAAGAAGAAAACATTCTACTTTAAAACAGGCTACCCATTCTTTTACCAAAGTAAAAGCTCCAAATGACTAAAAAAAATTATAAGGACCTATAAAAAAAATGGCAAACGTTAAAATGCAAATGCATGCACCACTGGTGTTAGTTGTAAAGGAGATAAATCTGACGCAAAGAAGAGAAGGGAAAATACCTTCCAAAAGGTTTTCCAAGAGGGAAGTGACCAGCATTGAATGAAAGGAAACTAAGAAAGAAATTTAAACATGGAAGATAAATTTAAAAAATAATAATAAATAAACAGATAATTGAGATTGGTAACAAATTTAAGGTAAACAAGAACTTTTCAGGACCTGATTTATAAAAATAATGAGTTCTCAAGAGCCAATGAAAATGAAATTTAGGAGTTCTTAAGAATTTTAAGAATCCATAGGGGACGCAGTGAATTTTCTAAAAAATTCAGGGAGGAATTTTAGAGATTATTCCTAAAATTTTAGGGCTAATTCTTAAAATTTTAAAGATAATCCAAAAACATTCAGCGGTATTTTTTTTTACTTTTTTTTTATTTATTTATTTATTTATTTCTTCCCGAAGTTGACATAGGCTCCTAACTCAGACATATTCTTTCAAAAACTTGTTTCAATACCATAATTTCAATAATGTTCATCAAATTGGAAGTCAAATAACTTTTTAGCAAAACAACAGTTATATAATTAAGCAATTATACTATTTTGACAAATTTAATTAAATCCGCTTTCCCCCCATCCGGAAGAATATCGGGATTTTTTTCGCTGGTTTTGGAGGAAAATCAGGGAATTTTCAAAGTTTTTTTTTTTTTTTTTTTTTTTTTTTTTTTAAAGAACAATCGAGAAATTTAAGTGCAATTTTAGGGAGAAACAAAATTTAAGGAATATTAGGGCGAATGCGACCCTTACAAGTTTGAGTGCGAAAAATCGCTAGTATTTATAAAATCAACTTGATCCATCACACAATCAGTTCAGTTCAGCCAATTTACCATGAAAACTCATTTATCTCAATCCTCGTGGTATCCATCACAAAACCCACTAGCAAAAAAGTTCCACAGCAAAAAAAAAAGTCACGATTTATATCATACCCAAGACGAAATAAATTCTAGTCCGATGTATAAAAAAATAAAAAATAACACAAAAGAACCGGAAACGAGCAAAGAGGGAGAACAAGGAATCCATCCAAAAAAAAAAAGAGCAAAAAAATATATTTACCCCCACATTTCGTATTCTATTCGTGAGGGGCTTTAGCAATTTCTTCCCCCTCCCCCCTCTATAATAATGCACGACTGCATCTACATCCAAAAATCCATCTCTGCATTTAATGAGGTAGCATAGAACGTCACGCTCGCAACCGACCAATCAGAGGGCGAGGAGAATTCGAGAAGGAACGAATGCCGGATAGGAGAAGAGGAGGGGGGGGGGGGGAATAAAAAAATAAAAATAAAGAAATGTGGGGAGGGTGGATAGAAATAGGAACAGGAGAGAGGAAATGCATGACCAAATCGAATTACTGGCAAAATTCTGAGACGAGTGCGCATGCGTGGTACCCTCAGGGCGGGGTGGGGACTTGGCGTTGCTAGGAGACGGGAAAATCGGGAAAAGTGAGGGATATCCCTGACCGACACGAATATGTGATATGCTGTTATGGGGAAAAGAACCAATTGGTTGGTTGATTCGGGCGAATTGAAATTGTGATTTTGTTTTGCTGAATTATTATTTTATTTGAATTGTATAGTAAAAGGGAACTTTTTTTTTCTTCCCCAACTTAAAAAGAATCAAAATAAAAGTTTGCTAAAGTGCGTGTTTTCACACTAATTTGCCCTCGTTGGTTGTGAGTTATCTGGCGCAAAAGCAACAAAAAGGCTATACTGCGCCGACTAATTTGCCCTCGACAAATTAACCCCCATTTTGGCCAAAATACCAAAATCGAATAGTTTAGTTGAAAAACAGATTGGATCTAATTTCAACACATGGTTTCTTTTTCTGTGATATGTGGCTCTTTTGGTAAAAAATATTTTTTAATTTTTGTAAATATTGTATTTAAACTGTTAGACAGTTAAAATTGGAATAAAGAATTTTAATATTACAATTTCATTGTGACATAGATATATCCTTTATTATAAATTTCATTTTGAAATTTCTAATTTCCTCTGTAATACATGTTTTAGTACCTTATAAACTTCTTATGAAATAGAAAACAATAAATAACTTTCTAAATGCAAAATGGAAGATTTATCTTATGTCAGTAGTAAAATCAATGGGAGGTATATTTGTACCCCACCCCATTCAAAAATGAAAATGTCTCTATCCCTATCCGATATACATATTGATCATTCATACACAAAGAATGGTTCTTTCTCAGTTTACAAACAAAGAAGTGAAATAAGAGCAAATTCAGATACAAGGAAGGATTGGTTCCTTCCTGCATGGAAGATACTGGGAGAGGGAGTGCAAGTGCAGAAGATTAGATGAAGGATGGAGGAAGCAGGAGGAGATAAAAGGATGGAGGGGAACTTGCTCTTCTCTAATGAGTTCATGTACCTTCTTTAGTGGTGGGCCTCTTCCCCTCCCCCCACCTTCAGCACAATGGAGAGTGGAGAAGAATAAGGGGGTGAGGTTACTTTTAGGGAATGTTAAAATTGATCAGTCTTTCCTCATTGGGATATTTTTCCAATTTACAGCTGAAATATTGCTTTTACACATTTTGCATGTTAAAATATTGCTGCTAAATATTTTGCATTCAAAAATACTGCTACTATATATTTTGCATACTAAACATTTTGCATACTAAAATATTGCTACTACACATTTTTAATTCTAAAATATTGCTAAAAAAAATTCATACAAAGTAATTTTCACTAATTAAAAAAAAAGTGTGCTTTAATATTACTACTTTTAATGTTATGATATTTAATAATTAATGATAATAATTTTATGATATTAATATACTATTTCAATTTTTTTATTACATTTACTTTTAAACCATTATCTTTCAAAGATGATAAAAGTTGATTAGGAAATTTAGAAGGATTTATAAAAATAAAATTTTAATTTGAGTAAAAATCACATTCATTGTTTTTTCCCCCATTTGGATGATGAAAAAGACAAAATCTGTGAAATCTAAATAATAATCTATTTTTGATTTTATGGCATTGCTACATCTCCAACAGATAAAAATTTTATAAATAGTAAAGTGGTACTTTTTTCTAACAAAACATTACATAGACTGTAGGTCTGTGGTGTAGAGAAAGAATAGTCACAATTTGTGAAAATTTTGATATTTAACTCCAAAAGGTAAAATCACAATTTTTGACCAAAAGATAAACTTCTCTGTTAAATTTAAAATATATACTTCTATATATAAAAAGGCACGACTAAATTTTCTTTAATAGCTACTATCATTTTCATTTAATAGAGCATAATGTTTTTAAAAGTTTTGAAGCAATAATTTGGGTCTACAATTTGTTTTGGAAAATATTGTGCAAGGCAATGGTGAACAGGGAACGACTAACACTAACTCTTAAAAATTAATATAAATAATTATCTAAAGCACTTTTTCTGAAATATTTTTTTAATTACTTTTTGTTTGTTTTTTGAACAGATGTATAACCTAATACGTAACAGTGCGATATGAACAATAGAAGCTTGATTAAATGGTTATTATCATTATTTATTAATATTATTGCGACTTGTTAAGCAAAAATTATTTAATCACATTGTTTTAAACCTAAAAAAAGAAATTTCAATAGTACAGTTATCATTTTAGGTTTTGACTTTTTTAAAGGTGTTCAAGTGCAAAGAAAAAATATATAAATCAGTATAAAGTGCCAAACACAAAACAATATAGTTGTAATACAAAAGCAGCAGTTCTGCAGAACAAACGATTTTTGTGAATTTTTTTTAATTTAGTATATAGTTCAAAAAAAGAATTTACACAATTAATTTTTAAAATTAGTAAAAAGAAACACTTTTTTTTAAAAATTTCAAACAGATGTTCAACACTCATCAGGAACAAAAACTAAACAAAAACTTTCTAGAATTTTGCTTCGTAACAAGATAAACGAAAATTTGAAGCCAACCATCAGAATGCACCACAAATGAATATTCCTTTGAAACTTGAATCTTTTAGTAACTAGGGACGTGGAACATCGCACAATTTTCAATTACACTATAATACTGATGTCTGTTTGTGTTATTTACAGTTTTTATATTTTAATCATTCATTTAGAAAAAATTGCCTGTTTGGAGATATTTTTCACCATAATTCTTGTATAGGTCTTTAAAAAAAAAAACACTTTGCCAAATTTTCAATTTTGGCGATATACTTTTCAATAACTTTTATATTATCCTTTCTTTTAACCGATACTGAGGAGAGGATAAAAAATTATCGTTCATGAGGTATGCTCAAGGAAATAGAACTCTGTGTTAAAGGCATTCGTTTTTCAACTTTTTACGCCATTAAAGCATTTTAAAGGAAATTTCGGAGGTGGGGATGTTTAGAACATTTTGAGAGGCATTACCACAGCGATTTTGATCAAAATCTTTCAAGTTGTTTTTTAGCAAATATTGAAAACATGATTTTTTCAATGGCAGTTATCTTATGCGCTTGTGTGATTTTGTCAAAAACCTTAATGGCAGGTCTCATGGTCACCACTAATCCGTACATCCTAAGTTAATTTGTTTGGGAGTTATGCTGACCACAGACATTTTTTTTTTTAAACGATATGTTCCAAAACGTGGGGAAATAAAAAAGAAATTGAAACAATTTTTTTTTTACCGAATGCTAGACATTCATTAACACTTTGTATACATATGGGTAATTGAAAGTAAAATGGCATCACGCTCTATGTGTTTCCAATGGAAAGTAGCCTTTTTTTAAAACATTTAGCGATTCAATTGAAAGTATGAAATATAACACCAAGCAAAACATCTAAAAAATATATGCTACAGACAATATCATATAGATTTAAACATAACGGAAAGAGATAATGAATTATGATTTTCTAATATTTAAACATTTGGCGACTCTTCAAACAAAGTAAAGGAATTTATAATTATATATATTCATAATCAGTGTCATAGATTTAAAAGCAATTAATCACTTATATGATTTGAAGTTCAAAATTATAATAGCCTTGTGGTATCCCGACATTAATATCATTGCTTTAACTTTCAAAAATCTTCAACTGATATATTGGCTTGTCAACCATCTGCAGAATTTTCCATCCTTTAAACTTTTATATCAAGTAATTTTGTACCCATGTCTTTCAAAGATATTTAAAAATTTCAATTTATATTTAAAAATTCTTTGAATAAGCTAAAAGAACAATTTTCAGATTATATATCCCACAAATTTGCACTTTGCCATTCTTTTCGCACATTTTAATTCTGAGATTTAAAATATATAATACATTGGTTACATTGAAACACAAAATCACCCCAACGATAGCTGCCGACAACCATAATTTTTCAATGCAATTTAATTACCAGTAAACAAATTTTATAGAAAATTGGGGTAAGGAACGTTACTTAAAAATATATATGCACCATTTGTTAACATTTTCATATTGAAAATGACCAATAACCTTTTTTATTGGCAAAATAAGTAAGAAAAATAAAATAATTCAACGCATGTTTGCAATCAAGAAAAGATCCTGAAAAATGTGGCTATGTCTGCGTCTAAAGTCATAGCAAAACAAAACCCTTAACATCAGTTGACAAACCTCCAGTACTGTTGAAGGGAAAAAAGTTTTGCTTTGTTTGCAAATTTGTGAAATTAACTTCAACATTTATTACTAAAACAATATGTTTGACACTAATAAAAATGACATTTTTAAACAGAATTTCAAATAAGAAAGAAAACCAGTTTAAACTATTGCAAAACATTGGAACTAGTTCTATCTTGTTTTTTCAGACCCAAACACACAAAAAAAGGCATTTAATATTATTTAATAAAAATAATATATAATACTTAACTTTTATTAATTGTGATTAATAATCTAAAATTATATATTAGATAATACTTTTGCAAAAACACTTTTTAATGAAAAATCACATGAAAATGAAATTTCTTCGAAATTATATAATAATTAGTACATTTTTTGAGAATTATTATACATCCTCTACATAAAATACAGCTCAAATAACATGTTTTAAGATTAAGTCACTCGCTTCAACTAAACTTTCAAATTAACAGTACTGGTTCATAGCTCGAAGTTTAAAATTCATACTTCATAAAAAAAAATATATATCATTTACAAAAACCTATTAAAACATATCATTTACCTCTACGAAATTACAGACTTTATAAATGTAAATAAAATATTGAAATAGTAATAGCTGATGTTAACGTGACTGAAGAAAATTATACTTGAAAGTTGAATATTTGATATCAACTGCAGAAAACTATAGATATTCAAAATCTGAAACAATATCTGAAATCAATTTATGGAGTTTAATAATACCAACAAAGGCATTGAATGGGGTATTGATCAACTCAAAAAACTATAGACACTCAAAATCTTAAAAGATAGTAACTGAAAATATTTTATGAGGTTTAATAATAGCAACAGAGGCATCAAATGGGTTTTGATTAACTGATATTCAAAATTTTGAACAATAGTAGTATCTGAAAACATTTTATGGAGTTTAATAATAGCAACAGAGGCAGGCATTGAATGGGATATTGATCAACTTCAGAAAACTATAGACTTTCAAAATCTTAAAAGATAGTATCTGAAAACATTTTATGGAGTTTAGTAATACCAATAGAAGAAATGCCCAACTCAATACCAAAAAAAAAAAAATTAATTAAAAACAACTTTTCAAGCCTTTTTTGGGATAACAACAAAATTCACAAAATCAAGCAAAATTGTGAAATGATGTCTATGAACCTCTAATATAAAAAGCTCCTTCATTAACTATTTCAAGATACCAACAGTAAAAACTAGGTACTAAATGCCAGAAACTAAATTGGCTTCAAATGTTCAACAATAGGTACACTAGAACATAATTTTAGGGTCTGGGAATTACGAGATTGTTGATTTTCTAATAAAAGTAAGAATAACTATTAAAAATACAAAAATTAATATTAACAAAGTTTTGATAAAATAACTTTGTTATGATACACTTGTTGCACCAATCAGGTAAGCCCACCCTGAGGTAGTACTATAGATTTTTTGTTTACATAGAGAAAAATTAGAAACCAAATGATAATCTTGAAAACAATGTTTAACATTCAAATTGAATCAATAAACCAGAAAAGCCAATAAACATGGGAACAAAGTGGAATTATTTTTTTAAAAAATTATAATTAGTAATGCCTTTAAGAAGATTTTAAGTCTATACTAAAAATAGAAAAATTACAATAATTAGTAGAATTTACTTTAATTTTAAACTATTCTGTTTAATATGGTGGTATAGATGCACTATAGGCACCCAACAATTTAAGGTAACTAACTTTGCAAGGTTGTTTAAACTTGCAATTCATGAACAAAATTAGTAATAATATTCATGTCCCAAGTCCAAAAGCTTTTACAACAGACTTCCGAAAATAGGATCATTTGTTTTAGAAACAACACTCAACATATTGTAACATGAAGTTGTAGTGAAAAAAGAAACCGCCAAATAAAATTGCGTCCAAGAAATGTCCTATGCTACATCAGTATGGAAGTAAACATTCATCTTGGAAAACAAATGCCAAATAAAATTGGGCCAAAGAAATATCCTATGCTACATTTGTACCAAAAAAAATAATTGATATGATGCTAAACCTTTGCTACACCACTAGATTTACAACAAATTCTCACCGTTTTGAATTTTTTTTTATATAAATAATTTAAAATAGAAAACTTCTATGATCGTAAATATTAAATTAAAAATAATAAACTACCTTTAATATCTCTCGACAGGGTTAATAGTTTTAATAACATAAGAGACAAATGCTGTTAAAATATTGATACATTTTCTAAAAGAAAAAGTTAGTTGTTATCTTAGTCAAGTAATCCCTCGCTGTATGAAAGTAAATTCACAAAAACTGCAATAAAAATAAGGATTTTAGAATCCAGTCTGTTTAAAAATTAATACTGATAAACTTTGAATTATTTAGCAAGTCTACTATCGTTAAGAATTCTTAAAAGAGCTTTTTTGTGGACATTGCAGAGGAATGGTATTCCACTCAGAGCGTGAATTGGCATAAGTCTATTGTGTTCTTGTATGCACAGAACGTGAATTAGGCCAAAGAAAAGAATGGTTTGTTTAACCCTACCAACCCTAAAATATCAATACAAAAATTTTGACACTAAAGATATTTTTGACTTTAAAAATTATTAATTATACAAAAAAAAATAACAATTGTTTAAGCAATTAATTGGTTATTGCATTATAATGAATGAACTTTTTCCTATCTACTCTGATATTTCGCCCATGTTACAGGAAACAAACCTTTATTTTTTTTTTATTCTGGTAACCTGAAGAAAATTATAAATACCCAATTTCAGTAAATACCTGGGTATATACCAAGGATATTGACCCACGTAAACAAATATACCCAAGTATTTTACATCTCTGATCAATTTTCAATCGAGCACATCAATACTCTGATATTATTTATTTTTGCACATTTGTTAAAATATTTAGCAAAAAAAATTCCCTACCTATCCTGATATTTTTGCCTATGTTACAGGAAACACCTTCATATTATTTTAGCCATGTGATGGTAAATATGAAAAAATATGTATGTTATTGATCAATGCATCATGTTGAAATTGAAGGAAAATCTTATTTTATTTAAAACATTAATAACTTCACTATATTCAATTCACAATTCTACTAACAATGAACGAAATAGTATAATTGATGTTGGCAATTATTAATATTTGTTTACATTGTGTACACACAACTTATGTATGCACAATACTCAAGTTAAGATTCTATATTGAATGTTATGAAGTCTAATAAGAAAAACCAATACCCAACTATTAATAAAATTATAACAGGAAAATATTGTTTTCGGAACAGTATAATTGAGGTTGACAATTATAAATATTTGTTTACAATGTGCACACAAAACTTATGTATACACAAAACTCAAGTTAAAATTCTATATTGAATGTTATGAAGTCTATAAGAAAAACCAATACCCAACTATTAATAAAATTATAACAGGAAAATATTGTTTTCGGAACAGTATAATTGAGGTTGACAATTATAAATATTTGTTTACAATGTGCACACAAAACTTATGTATACACAAAACTCAAGTTAAAATTCTATATTGAATGTTATGAAGTCTAATAAGAAAAACCAATACCCAACTATTAATAAAATTATAACAGGAAAATATTGTTTTCGGAACAGTATAATTGACGTTGACAATTATAAATATTTGTTTACAATGTGAACACAAAACTTATGTATACACAAAACTCAAGTTAAAATTCTATATTGAATGTTATGAAGTCTAATAAGAAAAACCAATACCCAACTATTAATAAAATTATAACAGGAAAATATTGTTTTCGGAACAGTATAATTGAGGTTGACAATTATAAATATTTGTTTACAATGTGCACACAAAACTTATGTATACACAAAACTCAAGTTAAAATTCTATATTGAATGTTATGAAGTCTATAAGAAAAACCAATACCCAACTATTAATAAAATTATAACAGGAAAATATTGTTTTCGGAACAGTATAATTGAGGTTGACAATTATAAATATTTGTTTACAATGTGCACACAAAACTTATGTACACACAAAACTCAAGTTAAAATTCTATATTGAATGTTATGAAGTCTATAAGAAAAACCAATACCCAACTATTAATAAAATTATAACAGGAAAATATTGTTTTCGGAACAGTATAATTGAGGTTGACAATTATAAATATTTGTTTACAATGTGCACACAAAACTTATGTACACACAAAACTCAAGTTAAAATTCTATATTGAATGTTATGAAGTCTAATAAGAAAAACCAATACCTAACTATTAATAAAATTGTAGCAGGAAAATATTGTTTGTAAGAGAAAATCTTTTTATATTTGGTAGTTTTCGGAAGTAAATTTTTGTTTAATCCATCAGTATTGTTATGCCTATAATCTCAAATCCCCTAAATCAGGCAATGACAGTTGTTGCCTGAAATTAACCATGTTTTATCAACATGACCAATCTAAAATGTTAAAAATCTCTAACTTACCGTATAAATAAGTATCCAATGGTAATTCTTCAGTTACAAACAAAATCCTTTGGAAGTAATCCTTTTATAACAGGCACTGATGCACATCCTTAACGATAACACTAAAAGCACACATCTGTTTCGATGCTAAGCACTAAGTCGACACACACAAAAGAGATAAACGTTAAACACTAAGTGTAATCCAAGCGAAGAATTAATCCAAGAGTCGTGAAGAATCCAAGTGAATGTAGTCAGTATATCCAAAAAGGTGTAATAATCCAAGATAAGCAAAGATCACAGTAATTGCACTACTTGTAAGCACTAATTATCTTGTTAATTAAGAGATATGTAAAATAATCCTGTGATTTACCTATAGAAAAGTATAAAACAAATGCATTAAAATATATAATTTACATATATTCAAAACAATAGTACAAAAAAATAAATGTAAGGGTCATTATAAAATTGACATCAAAAGATTAAGAACATGTTATAGCTGATAGTCAGTAAATTTTTAATATGTCAAAAAGATAAATTCAATCGTTTATTAAGAGAAGTAAAATAGTACTGTGATGAGACTTACTAAAAGAAAATTATAAAACATTGTATCAAAAATGCTTTATTTACAAATTAAAATTCCATGTATGACAATGTAAACAAATGCAAGGGCCTTGTAAAACTGGATTCAAATGATCGGAAGAAAAAATATTCCTAATATATTATGGTTGATACTTAATTTAAAATAAAAAGTCTTAATTTGCAAAGCTTAAAATACTTAAAACAAAAAAATTGTGCCAAAAGATAGTAAAAAATTTGGATGCCAAACACACATGGCAAAGTTAAAATAATTTTTTTTTTTTTTTTTTTGGAACATAAGGTTAAAAAAAAATAGAAAATTGAATGAAAAATATTAAAAACACATAATCGCTACAAGGAAAAGAAATATCTTCCAATATAAAAAATAAAATTACGTAGTTTAAATAGTAAAAATATAAAAACATCCGTGATCAAAACGCAAAAAAAATAAAAAAAAAATTAAAAAATGCACATTCGCTTTTGGAATAAGCGCTTAGGATGAAACGTAGCAATGAGTGAATCCTAGAACTTCGGATTAGGCCTAGCTCCGATATTCAGTTCCCTGCGCAAACTAGCAATAAACAACACATCAAACCATCGCATTCGCTAACACGGGACACAAGAAACAACAAAATCTCAATTATATCAACAAAAAATATTTGACAACGTATAATACTTTTCGTCACATCGGCTGCGCCCATCCCGACAAATTCCAATATGTGTCCCAATTTAAACTATTCTAAGGGGTCGGCAACAAAAAATTTCATAAAAAAAAAACAATATATTTTTTAAATAATAATAATAATAATAGTGAAAAAATCAAATACCTGTGGATGAAATCAAAACGAAAGTTCTGCGATTCCATGATTCTTCTTCGAACTAAAAAATAATCCAACTTGGATCGCTTCCTACGCTATCTGGGAAGCATAGCAACCGGAGAATTTCCGCAAGAAATTTCGGCAAGGCGAGTTCACAAAACATGCCATACCGCGCACACGCCAGACACTACACTGACGAAAGTATCCAACGACGCAGCGGCCAACGTCTGGATGACGCCAGTGGAGGAGCGTGATTGGCTGGGATCGTCGGTCGATGGGATAGGCACCGCCCACATCCAATCAGAAACAGCCTTTTATGGCGGCTTTTTCTTCCCCCCTCGGCGAGATGACGCGGAGGGACAATTCGCCGCCAATAGCACGCTATAAGCCTAGAACATTGTTAGCTGCTCTCTTGGAGTGGAATCGAGGGGTCGAGTAAAAATTAAGGAAAAAGCATTCCGATAATCATTTCAGCTGCGTCGTGTTTTGGAGTCTGTTTTAACTGGCCGTTTCTTTTAAGTTATTTTTTTATCTTTGGCTAAATCTCACAATTACTAATTTTGAACTATTTTTTCGAGTATTCGTATATTTACATTAAATTTCAGGTCACTCGAGGTTTTTTTTATAGCTTTTTGAAGGTTGAACTTCAATTACTAACACCCTATAACTCTTACATATAACTTTAAAATAGTTAACTTGCTAAAATCGTTAAAAAAAAAATTATTGTTTTCATTCGAATGATTGCTGGAAATGATTTTACGCTAATGAAATCGCTTGCTAAATTCCAATGTATTTTAAAACAATCTCAGTAGCACAACAACATGGCAGATATCGCTCGACACTGACCAATCCCGATGTGGGACATTGTAAACCGGCCGTTGTCACAGATATTGGCCAATCTTACCAAATGTTGAAAAAAATACACTGGAAGTTTTGAGATGTTCATGAACACTTTTAATATTGAATTATTTTATTCATAACAAAGGATGGAGAAGACGAAATAATATGTTTTGAGATGTTTTTGACATGTTTATTTATACTGGATTTCACAATTTGGTCCTATAACCGACAGATTTATAAATTCTTTCCAGAGTAAATCTACGTTATTTACTGAGAAGATACAAATATCTGAATCTCGAAAGAAACACACATAAAATATTAAAATTTTATAGAAAGAGTTTCAGTGAAATCCTAAACACAATATTAAATGTAAAAAAAGCTAACTTAGCTTTATCTTCCAAGTGCATAACAAATGACGCAAAACTCCTCCAGCATTGTTCGCTAAAACAAAAGATAAAATTCTTTTTAAATATTTTCTGCCAAATATATCTCAGAGATATAGAAAGAAACTCTTTACCAAATATAAGCTCTCAAAATTCTATGGTAGCACAAAAAGGTTTTTGAAGTCTTACATTGGGAAATAATATAGGGTGTCTGAATAAAAGATTCCTAATTTGGAGAAACTCTTACACTTAACAGAAAGTTATAAGGCATAAGAAATATATAAAATTAGAAAAGGGTACCTAATTAGTTTTCTTCTTTTTTAAAAAAGAAAAAAAATCGTTGTACTTTCATGTAAGCTCCAATGATAACCATGAAGATATCCAGCCGGTAGTCCAGTTCCAGCTATGTTCGCTGTAACATTTCTGTAGTCACAGTAGCTATAAAAGCGGTAATTGAGACAAGAAGCTCTTCAACATCCTGAATGTTCCTTGATTAGACTTTGTCTTTGACATAGCCCCGAAAGAAAAAATCTAGTGAAATGACATCTGAAGATTTGGATGGCCAGGCAATCGAGCCTCCGTGATTATTGAGGTACTTTAACATCACGAATGTTTCCTGAGTAGACTTTGTCTTTGACGTAGCCCTAAAATAAAATATCTAGTAGAGCGACATCTGAAGATTTTGATGACCAGGCAATTGGCCCTCCGTGGTTATTGAGGCACTTCATCATCACGAATGCTCCTTGAATAAATTTTGTCTTTGACATAGTCCCAAAAGAAAAAAATCTAGTGAAGTGACATCTGAAGATTTGGATGGCCAGGCAATCGAGCCTCCGTGATTATTGAGGTACTTTAACATCACGAATGTTTCCTGAGTAGACTTTGTCTTTGACTTAGCCCTAAAATAAAAAATCTAGTAGAGCGACATCTGAAGATTTTGATGACCAGGCAATTGGCCCTCCGTGGTTATTGAGGCACTTCATCATCACGAATGCTCCTTGAATAAATTTTGTCTTTGACATAGCCCTAAAATAAAATATCTAGTAGAGCGACATCTGAAGATTTTGATGACCAGGCAATTGGCCCTCCGTGGTTATTGTGGCACTTCATCATCACGAATGCTCCTTGAGTAGATTTTGTCTTTGACATAGCCCCAAAAGAAAAAATCTAGTGAAGTGACATCTGAAGATTTGGATGGCCAGGCAATCGAGCCTCCGTGATTATTGAGGTACTTTAACATCACGAATGTTTCCTGAGTAGACTTTGTCTTTGACGTTTTGACGTAGCCCTAAAATATAAAATCTAGTAGAGCGACATCTGGAGATTTTGATGGCCAGGCAATTGGCCCTCCTTGGTTATTGAGGCACTTCATCACGAATGCTCCTTGAGTAGATTTTGTCTTTGACATAGCCCTAAAAGAAATAATCTAGTTGAAGTGACATCTGGAGATTTTGATGGCCAGGCAATCGGGCCTCCGTGGTTTCACTTCAACATCACAAATGTTCCTTGAGTAGACTTTGCCTTTGACGTAGTCCTAAAATAAAAAATCTAATGAAGTGACATCTGCAGATTTTGATGACTAGGCAATCGGTTCTTCGTGGTCATTGAGACACTTCATCATCACAAATGTTCCTTGAGTAGACTTTGCCTTTGACGTAGCCCTAAAAGAAAAAATCTATTGAAGTGACAACTGAAGATTTTGATGGCCAACAATTGGCCCTCCGTGGTTATCAGGCGTGTAGTCAAGGAAAGGGATATGGGGATACATCCCCTCTCGAAAGGTTTCTGTTTGCTGTTAGAATACAAAAATCAAATGATTTGTTTTAATTAAAATTGCAACTCAATTCAGCAGGCTAGTACCGCCAACATATCGCTAATAGATTTCTTTTAACCTACTGTTGAAATTAGAGACATTTGATTCAGACACCTTGTACTTAAATAATTTTTAAATCATACTTTAAGTGGAAGATATGGTGCCAAGGATTGGATAGAGGTATATCGGAAAACTCCTTAAAGTAAGATGCATTGATTGAGAACAGAAAATCGCTGGACACACAATAAAGCTAAACTCAGTAAAATGATAACAAATGAAAGAACTAAACTTAGATTTCGCTTTCGATGATAGGGCGAATGAATTAAAACTCTTTAAAACGAGATAAGGGTATTATTCCTTATCAAGAAGATAGTAATAATAACGGAAAACGTACTACAACAAGGTTAGCTTAAAAATAGAGAATTGCCACAGACAACATGGTTTGGTCGAGGTCACACAGAAGAATTGTAACAAATATAGAAAGTAAACTTAGCTTTTGCTCCAAAGATCGCTCAAAAGACACAAAATTCATTCGAATTAGAAAACACACATTAAAAGTAGACTCCCTACCAAGAATCGGACTTAGATTCATATCAGAAAACCCACTGCAACAAGAAAGTTTGCTTGAAAATGTAGAATTGTTATCCCCCACCCCATATCAAGGTTTAGTAGAAGTTTAGACATTAAAATGCTAGCACATAGGGTAAATGAAAAAAATGACATGATCGGGTTAATGAAAAAAAAAAAAAAACCTTATTGAAGAAGATACACTATAACGTCTATAACAGGATATTCCTAATACCAAGATAAGGGCATACTCGCATACCTATAATGAAATGACAAAGTTTACGTGAAACTGGAGAATCGCTAGCAGAGATATAATTTGTAGGCACCAGAGATATATTTATAAGTAGACCGTAGACGCACTTAAGCAACTGATCAGTCCAATAGTCAAAACAGTTTGACACTGCAATAAACAGCGATACGTCACTTTTAACTTTGGAATGGATACTTGTTTCAGCTTTCTTTTTAAATCGTAGTCGCTTGTAAAAGTGTTGGCAACATGGACACGGTGGCATTCTAAAGGGTTTTGTTAATTGGAAATAAAGTCATAATCCGGATCTGAAAGCATTTAAGCTTAACAAGACATAAAATTCTCAGTTGGTTACAAAGCTTTCTAAATTGACCTTTCTCTTCAGAATGTTTAACATTAATATCCCATTGAATATTTAGTACCCAAGTGAAAATTGAGTCGGTTTAATGCATACAAATATTGTCAAATGATTAAATTATTTTAGGTGAGGATTATTACCTTAACCTTTTATTTAACTACATGACTTTTAAGTCACGTCATTTTTCTGTATTTAAACGCTTTGAGACCCATCGGGGCTTTGAAATCTACTTCAATGAAGTTCGTGCTTAAATTGTTGGATGGCAGCACAAACTTATTTAGCTTTGGAAGCTTGCTAGAGACAAGTATATAAAGCGATGTAAAGCCAAGATGGATGCCTAAAAGATTGAAAATCGTCATGTGTTTGCGTATAAAGTGAAATAAACTTGTACTGCTCTCCATCAATTGAAGAACGAACTTCCGGAAGTGTATTTCGGAAGTGTACAAACTTCAATGGGCCTCAAGGCGTTTACGTTATACAGTACGACGCGAAAACTGACGGAAAATCCCGTTAGTTTTCTTCGTACATAAATAAAGGGCAAATTGTAATTTTATAGAAGTAGGCATTTCGGCTTTTTGAATTTGCTTTTATGATTTTTAAACTTATCAAATGGTACAAGCCCCAGCTTCATTTTTGCCTAAAGATATATTTTGAATATTGACTAGTCATATGAATTTATTTTGAATATGAATTTGTCCTAATCTATACAGAAATGCCGGAAAAACTGGTGCAAAACAGCTTATGCAAATGAACCTGCAATATGAGTACGTCTACCACTGGACTTGCAAATCGGCTTAACATCTTTTTAAGCTTTCGGGGCTGTTTTCCCAATTATAATGACAAGGTATAAAGATCGAAGTAGTCTTCCTTATGGTACAATCTTAGTTGGAGCTCGTGAGATGAGATGCTGCATTTCGTAGGATGAGAGATAGTTAAAGTATGAATTATCAGAAACTATCATTAAAAGTTTACACTATAAGTGCACGACTTCTAGGAAAAAACGCACTTGCAAGAGCAGCGAGAACAGAAAGTCAATTTAGTAGCATATGACAAACGTTAAACTGGCGAGGATCACTTCTTGTGGTAAGTAGATATTGACCATCCGAATTCTATGCAAAGTAGGCCCTTAACAAACTTCGATGTTTTAATACTGCGTCAGCACGTCAATGTTGCAATGATTCGTCTTCGCATCATTGCAACATTGATCCTGTGTAACCCTCAACAAAAATCTAAATGCTGCGTAGGCCTTCAACAAACATTGTTGCAAAGGCACGTAGGCGTAGGCTGTTGAGGACAGCTAATAATTACAATATTATTAGTTGTGGGTCTACGCAACGTTTAGACTATGATGTCTGCTTGAGAGCCTACGCAGAACTATGAGTCTGTTGATGGTTGAGAGCCCCATGCAAACAGCTATGCTTCTTGAGTGCCGACGCAGCATTTGGAACAATGGTGTTTGTTGAAAACACCATTGCGTAGACCCACAACTAATAATTTTGTAATGGTGCGTAAGTAACTCAAAAATGTAATTGTTTTTATGCTGCGTAGGCTCTTCACAAACATCAATGTTTCAATGCCGCGCTTAAATAACAATGATGATTCATTGTTGCGTAACGTTGGCTCTCAACAAACAATGTTGCTATGATGGGTAAGCACTTAACAAACAATGTTGCTATGATGGGTAATCACTCAACAAACATCATTGTTTCAATGCTGTGTAAGCCTTCAACAAATATCTTTTCCATAGACTCTCAACAAACATTGATGATTCAATGATGCATAGGGTAGGCACTTAACAAATATCAATGTAAAGACGCTATGTCTACGATTTGCTTGGTAAAAAAGATTATCTGGTAATTCTAACCTTCTGACAAACGCTTTTATGTTAGTTTTTCCTTTTGACACTTTTTATACCGATGTTTATCACTTGAGGCAGTTGTATAAATGATAATCATAGGTTTATTATGTTTTTTAAATGTGGTCCCAGGAAACACATGGCGCCCGAACATTGCGGTCAACATATTACACCTTTCGGAAGGTTAAACTTCTTCATTTATCTTTTAGTTAAGTTCTGATCTTTGGGATGGGAAACATTTAGCGATTCAATGGATGATGACCGTTTTCCGTATATCTGGCATATATAAAGCTTTAAACGAATGATGTCGTGTTAATTCCATATCTGCGAATAAGAAATCACCCTATTTTTGCAAAATTATTTAAAAATACTTATGGTTTATTTTTTAAATTAGTTATGATAACTAATTCAAAGTGAATTTCATGCATAAGAAGTTTTTCTTGCGGGAAAATATCTTGCATACAGGATCTTTCAGTAAGGAATCCCAAACTTTGAAAGTGAGGGACCGAAAAAAAGAAGCGGGTGGTACGTAGCATAGACAGGCATATAATTTTAAATACACAGGATTGCAAAATTGATTGATGGGTGTAAATTTAATGATGACTGTATATTATGGCTTACCAATGGGGCCTATTTTAGCTTGGATGGATTTGTCAATAAACAAACTGGTGAAGATGGGGTACTGGAAACCAGTCAGTGTATCACAGTCGACAAGATGATGAAGAATTGAACATTTCAGCGATATAATTGCTGGTAAACTCAGCAAAACGAGGACGAAGAATCCTCCTGGTCAGACCCCTATTCAGAATTCTTCCTTCCCCTATTGTTCGATTATTTACGGCTGGCCAGAAGAATAATAGACTCTGGAGGTGTGGTAAGAACTGTCGTTTTGATTTACAGTTCACCTGTTTATTGTGCGGACTAGATATGCCCCGCCTTTCTTTATGAACAAGGTCCTTTAGACTTTACATGGCCTTTTGCGTTCTATAGAGAGGAAATGCTGTCATTTAAAAGGGGGCCTTAGAAAAAGAGTAATTTTTCGAAAGCGTGTTTCATTCATGTTTGTGCCTTTTCAAACTGCATTTCAGCGTGTCTGGTTTTGGTTGGTTATTTTCAGATTATCTGGCGCCGTCAGCTACACGAGGGCTATAACGCGCCGAAGCATTCGTCATTAGACAAGCCAACATACATTTACAAACCCCCATGCCTAACACGGGACTCGAACCCGCAACCTAGCGGTCTAGAAACTAGCACGCTAACCACTATACCGTTTGGTCGGCCGAGTCTGGTTTTGAAAAAGTGGTTTAAGAACTAAATTGAATATTGCGAAAAGTGGCTAACTCGGGAAAATTGCAAAGCATTAAAAAAAAAAGTCCATGTAACAAATACGCATATTTTTAAAAATATACTTAGCATAAGAACAGATACATTAATCTTTTGCGCTAGAGTGGCGTCTCTCAGACGCCACATGATTGGATGCCGCAACTGCGGAAATTCGATGCAAGACCAATGGCTGTGTTTAGTTTTTTTGAAGCGGATCCGTAACCGCGAATCGAAGCAAAGATGCCGCAAAACGTCTCGAGTTGCTGGTTCCTCCACGCAAAAAATGTATTGAATGCAAAACGTATTGATACGTTTTCTCATGAACTTATATTGGTGTGACGTGAGTTTAAGGAGGGAAGAGCAAACTCACATGTCGGGTCATATGACCAAGTTCACAATAAAGTCACGAATTGTATATTGTTTCAATGTCACGACGCAGTATCGTTGAGCATAAAACAACTAATTCATAAGTAATATATTAAAAAAATTATCAATAGCTAGACCAATGACACCAGTCACAACTATTTACAGAAAAATCGCGTTGAAAATATTCTAATGATTTATTAAAAACTTTTAACATCATTCCATTAAGCGGTATTTACGAAGGAAAGGCACAAGTAACCAACCTGATGGCTGTGGAGTTATCGCTCTAGCCTCGCATGCCAAAGGTGCCGGGTTCGAATCCTGACTTAGGCATGGATGTTCGTTGTATTTCGAAATCCACGTTAAGCTGTAGATCCCGGCCTAATTAGTCGCTATTGTGCACAAAAATAGGTCGTTGAGCGTACAAACAAACCGAAAGGCATGTGCAAAAAGAAGAAGGACATTAACAATGACTATTAATACAAAAGAGTAAAACATACTGATTCTCTATTATAAAAGGTAAAGCTCTCGCCCTCTCTCGTTGCTAATTCTCTCACTTCCAATGCTGTCTCTATTCTGAATTTCCTTACAAATGTCAACAAGGAAAAGCACAGAAAAAGTAAGCTATTCCGATCTCAAAAAATCAGCTTTAAAAGATCGAAAAAGGGTTAAATGTCCCAAACGATCGATATTCAAATGTCATATAATCCTATGTAGTTTACAATTCTGATTTGGCCGACCAAACGGTATAGTGGTTAGCGTGCTAGCTTCTAGACCGCGAGGTTGCGGGTTCCGAGTCCCTTGTTAGGCATGGGTGTTTGTAAATGTATGTTGGCTTGTCTAATGACGAATGTTTCGGCGCATTATAGCCCTCGTGTTGCTGACGGCGCCAGATAATCTGAATACAACCAATTCTGATTAGTACCAAGGGCAAGCCTAGATAAAGTAAAGTATTCCGATCCAGAGAAACCAACTCCAAAGGGTCGAAAAAAGGTTAAACGTCCAAAACGATCGATATACAAATGTCTCATATTCCAATGTGATTCCAACCCTGAAATTCGGACCAAGGAGGGAGCGTAGAAAAAGTACGGTAATCCGATCTAGAAAAACCAACTTTGAGGGGCTGGTTGGTTGGTTGTTTTCAAATTATCTGGCGCCGTCGTCAGCAACACGAGAGCTATAATGCGCCGAAATATTCGTCATTAGACAAGCCAACATACATTTACAAACACCCAGTACTGGCCATAGGGTAGTTCGGTGCAATCACCGGGCCGGTCAGTGTCTGTAGAAAATGGGCCGGTCTGGTTTTTTTTTTTTTTTTAATTTTTCTAGTTTATGTAGTAAATATATTATCATTTTTGGGTGTCATTTTCTAATAATCTAACTAGTTAAATTCCCTGACATTGTTTAGTAATTCTGATTTCTTGTTATAGTTTTAGCAGCAAATAACAATCAACAATTTATGATGGAAACCAAGTTCACGCCAAGGAGTCATAAATCATACAAATAGTAGAAACAAAGAACATTTGATTTAATAACATTATTTTTGTAACAATTGGATTATTTAAATTTTAAACAAAATTAATTATTTAAATTAAATTTTAAATATGAATATTTAAATAACAAAATATATTATTTATTAAATATGAATATTTAAATAACAAAACATATTAATTATTAAATATGAATATTTAAATAACAAAATATATTAATTATTAAATATGAATATTTAAATAACAAAATATATTAATTATTAAATATGAATACTTAAATAATAAAATATATTGATTATTAAAAGTATTTAATTATTAAAATTATTTATTTAATTATTGATTTATTTTATTAAAAATAATATTTTATTAATAATGATTTAGAAAATTTGGGTTGCATAACTCTAAAATCACCGGGCTGATTTTATGTCCCAGTACGCCCCTGCAAACACCCATGCCTTACACAGGACTCGAACCCGCAACCTCGCGGTATAGCACGCTAACCACTATACCGTTTGGTCGATTTTGAGGGGTTGAAATGTTCCAAACGAGAATAAATGTAGTTACAACTCTGAAATTCTTACAAATGCCATATGAAAAGTATAGAAGAAAAAAAAAGTTATTCAGATCTCGAATAACCGATTTTATCGAGGTTAAACGTCTCAAACGATCGATGCTCAAAAGTCCCTTTTTAGTCCAACGTAGTTACAACTCTGAAATTTGGTACTAAGGGCAAGGAGAGGAAAGTATGGAATTCCGATCTCGTAAAAAGCAAATTTAAGGATTCGAAACGTTTTCAATGTCGCACTTCCAATTTAGTGACAACCCTGAAATGTGGAACAGATGTCAAAAAGAATTAGAACAGGTGTCAAAAAGGGCAAGCATTGATGAGGAGTTGAGCGTCTGAACCGACCATGCGACGATTTGATTTTTGCTGTTTCTATCACGGTTTTTGAAAAAATTTCGTGCCAAAAAGGACCAAATATGGTTTATTTAATAGCCATCTTAGTTGGCCATTAGAAAAACCACATTTGGTCCGTTCTGGCATAAATGGTTTTGGGAAAGGAAAAAAAAAAGAGGGTTAGAAACAGGAAAAAAATCAAATTGGGGGATGGTTCGTTCTGTCGCTCAACTCCTCAGGTAAGATAAAATATTCTGAAATATTCCGATAAACTAATTTCCAGGGTCCGAAATGTAGTATGAATCTTTATTTACTAAAATGTACTATCTTTTATTTACTAAAATGATCACTGTAAAATTTTACGGGTTGTCAGCTAGTAGCAATTTATATTCTAGTCATTTTCTCTAGCACATAATAATGGACTGAACTATTGGGACTGGATACCTTGCCCATTATCCTATAATAGGGGTGTCGTGTGCCCTGCGCTTATAGTCAGAAAGAACATGGACTCGTATTTACGTTTTAATGTTATAGAATGTTTTCGATAAATTTGGTTCTTACCCTAGATCTTAAATTATATTTTTTGGACCATTTCTTGTCGAGTGTGAGATGAGAGTTTCGTCTTTTGCGTGATTAATTACCCTGGTTTATTTTCGCGTCGAACTAATTTACATTAAGACTAAAATTACTTTGCTATAAATGACAATGTAATTGGTTTGCTTGATAATGCAAGTAGACATTACACTTGAAAGTTTGCGAGTTAATAGTTACGATTGGACCCACGTTTGGGATAGGTTGGAGCAGGGATCGGTAAACTCATTGTTCAAAAGTTGGTTGGTTGTTTACAGACTATCTGGCGCCATCAGCAACACGAGGGCTATAATGCGCAGAAACATTCGTCATTAGACAAGCCAACATACATTTACAAACACCCATGCCTTACACGGGACACGAACCCGCAACCTCGCGGTCTAGAAGCTAGCACGCTAACCACTATACCGTTTGGTCGGCTCATTGTTCAAAAGAGTCACTTAATCAGCAGCACATCCATTAGGACTTCTTTGGCAAGACACGTTTTTTTAAAAACCTTTATATTAAATTCGATTTTGTTTGTGTGTGGCTGCCAGGCAGATCTGCTGAAGCCTAATCAACCCACTTGCCGACATATAGTCGGGTTGAAACTTGGCACATAAATTCGATGTAAATGACAGTGCATTCTATCAAGTTTTGGGGGCTGTCATTGTCACTAAAATGTCGCTTTTACACAAGTTTCTATAATCGCTTTGTAATGCTAATAAATCCCTTAATAAACGGATAAGTATCTGTAAGTGAAAGATATTTAACCGAAAATTGTTTAAACTCTATCCTATCAAAATTGTTTTAATCTGAATAAATTAAGGATATTTGGACGTGAATGCATAAATTCGCTTTCATTTTTAATAAATAAATTTTGAAACTTATAGACTGAGAGGCGACTGCAATTTTTGGACCCCATCGAACATCGTTCTGAATTTTTTATAGAAATTAGAGAAAAGTGAGTAGATTACGAATCCACTGGTCTGCCGTGGCAAAAATGGCCGAAACTGGTCAAAAATCGACTTTTAAAAAGTTGAACTAACTCCAATTGCCAAATATGTCATAACTTGCCAAATAATTAACATTTTTTTTAATTTGGTAACACTCACTCTTTAATTTTCAATTAAGAAGGTTGCAGACGATACAGATACCTGGCGACAATCTACTTGCATCTATTAAAAGGGAGCCAAGTTGGGAATAAACATTACGTCACTGATGACAAAACTAATGTCGCCAATTTGGCTTACTTTTAAAAGATATAAGTTTTCCGAGCAAGGAGATCAGAAATCGTTTGCGCTTTTTCTCATTGAAAATCAAAATGAAGTGGGTTGCCAGACGAAAAAGTTTGTTCTCTTTTTGGCAAGTTATGACACATTTGGCAATCGGATTTTAGTTCAACTCATTCCAAGTCGATTTTTGATCAGTTTCGGCCATTTTTGCCACGGCAGACCAGTGGATTCCTAATCTACTCACTTTTCTCCAATTTCTATAAAAAATTCAGAATGATGTTCGATGAGGTCCAAAAATTGCAGTCGCCTTTCGGACTATTAGTTTACCACATATTTTGCTGATAGAGATGTTTTTAATATTTAAAATTAGATACAAACACTAAGCACACGCTGACAACACAATCGGCGCTATGTTAATGAATATAAAAATTGGCAATGCATATAAAGGATTTATATTAAACAAAATTTGTATGGGTTATATTATTCGAGAACTGAGTTTTTAGGAGACGGTGCTATGTCAACACGAACGACACCCGGCACGTAGTCGAAATCGATTCGTAAGAGAGCCACACTCAAGTGGCTAAAGAGCCACATGCGGCTCCCGAGCCGTCGTTTGTTATCCACTGAGCTAGAAGATTTACTCTTTAGGAAACTCTTCAAAGTTAGAGATATACAATTGCATGACTGCAGCTTTGACAGCGGACTTCACGGCGGAACACTGCCGCGTGCCTAAATTTCATTTCTAAGAGATTTAAGATGCCTTACGTTTAATCAGCATGCTAAAATTGGGGTTTTCTCTGCAAGACTGCAATCTACTTTTTAAGTTTTCGGACTTTATTTATGTTTTATTTTGGTCTCGTACAATGAGAGAAAAGTGAATTTTCATTAAAAAAAAAAAATAACGTGCAGAAGAAATATATCATAAAAGCGTCAGGTGTAGCGAGAAGGATAGAGCTGAAGAAAAAGATTTGCATATAACTTGTGGTAGAAGTGAGGGGAAAAAAGATGGGGGATGCCCAAAAGTTGGTGACAAGTGAACCCTTCCCCCCCCCCCCTTTTCCTCTTCCTTAACGATTAATTTTATAATTTCGTATCTTATAAAAATTATAAATTGTTAGGAAATAATTTATATTTCCTAACACTAACATTGAACAAGGTTTCAAAATTTATTGTTATTTTAATGAATATTCTATGACTTAGTTGAATATTCTATAAATACTTGGAAAAAATAGACTTTAAACAGAAAAAAAATTAAAAATTGAAAGTATAAAAAAATAACAAATAACCAGATAATCACTCAAAAAGCAGAAGTACTAAAAAGGCTATTTTTCCCTAGTAGTTATTAGACGGATTAAATGTTTTTAAAAGTTGGGCGGGATGGATTTCAATTGTTTTAGAAGTGGGGAGACGCATGGGTAAAAAAAGGAAGACGCGTCTCCCAGCGTATACCCACACTTCCAGCATTGCTCATAACCCAATTCCAGACCGTGTCATCAAATTAATAAAAAGTAATGAAATGTTTTCACCTTAAAAATATACACTTCTTTACGTAGCATTCTTTTCTTGTTTGAGTATTATTTTACTCATACGTTAAATTTAATAAACTTGCACTTTTTAGTTAATAGTTATAAAGGTCATATGTAGGATAGAGCTGAAAGAAAAGATTATCTGTTAACCCAATTCCAGACCATGTCATCTAATTAGCAAAAAATAATTATATATTTTTCACCTTAGAAATATACACTTTTAAACTTTCACTTCTTGTCTGAGCACTGCACCGCGTTTTAAACAGACACTAAATTAAATAAGATGGCAAATAATTCAAATTGAAAGTGAAAAATAAATATGACCTCTGTAAACCAATTTAAGTAAAAACCAACTAACTAAGTTATCGGAGCTAAAGCCACACGACAACATTAGTAGTTATTGAAGTTACAGCAAATAATTAATAAATAACAAAAAGATAAACAACTGGAAAATAGGCATATTTGTCGATTACAGTAACTTCATCAGGTATAATCGAGGGCGTGCGCGAAAAACCAAGTATCTTGCTAGATGCTCAGTCTACAAGGCCATAATCCTGAATTTTAAAACGAGTTTGACGTCACAGAAAAAAGCCATAAAATTTTCTGTTGATGTTGTTTGCCCTTGTAAATGGTTCACTTTTTTCTTACGGATATTAATTAATATTTACAATATTTTCGGTGAGTACATTTTTTTCAAAATGTTAATATAAAAATATAACGCACCAAATGCGATTCGGTTGCATTCTATTTCAAAAGCCATTTCCAAAAAATGGTCTTGGTAATGTATACTGCATTAAGGGGGTCCAGTACCGAAATTTCTTCAAAAATCCCAAATTTTTTTTCTGATTTTAAAAAATAGTTCATACATTCCTGAAGAGAATGATGTTTTTATCTTATTCCTCCGGTGATTAGAACGCCACAAAATTACCTGTGATTTAAACATCACTAATGGGCGTAACACATTGAAGCGTTTGCTTAAAGTGCGTTTTTCGAGCACTAGTGTTTTTCACAGATGTTGCATATTATTTAAATAGATATATCTCCAGAACCATTAATAATTGGCTATTCAAATTTTTGGAGCATTTAATTTCTATAGTTTTAAATATTTTGTCTTCACAGAATTTTATTTTTTTTATTCTGTTTTAAAATATAACATTTACCATAAAAGATAACATAAAAAAAAAAGCAAAAATTTCAATATTTTAACATTGGGAATTTTTTTAATTTTTTTAAATTCACCTATCAAATTCTGTAAAGACAAAATGTTCTTTATATAATTATGTATTACAGAAAGCTTTCACTTTGAAAAAAAATTTATTTTTTCTTGACTTATATCAAGATACGTAAACATCAATTATTATGGATTTTTCTTGGTTTTTAAATTTTTTTTAAATAACTAAAAACAATATTTAAAAAAACATTTTCTCAAAGATATATAAATAGTATCTCATACATAAAATAAATGTTTGACATAAAAATGTACATAAATAAAAAAAAAATTATTTTCGGTACCGGACCCCCTTAAATATGCATATATTAAGCCTAAGCTATTTTCCTGTCAGATTTTATTAGGTAGCAATTTATTAACCTTTAACTGCTTTAAGCGGTCTGACAGACGGCGAGTCCTTTTTTGTGGAATGCTTCCATCCCCTAAAATATCGCATCTTTGACTTTTATATTAATTTTTTCTGACACCATGTTTCTTAAACTTTAAACTGATGTTCACCAATATGTTTGGTGCAGTATAGATCATGTGTAGCTCTTGCGCCAAAAACCTCAAACCATCCAACCACAGCAGTTAAAGGTTAATGAATTTCAATATTGGAACTGAGGAATCTAACGTAGTTTTGGGGTAATTTTCTCGTTATTGTTCATGACATTCTTGATGTAAGTGTATTTTTGTAAGGATTGAAAACAGATGTGGTATAGGACATTTAGCATTTTTTTCCCCCTTTTCTTTTCTTTTGGCGTTTAGAAAATTCGCCAAAATTAAAAACACAGTAACTGAAAGAAAATTAAGATATAAATAATTAACTGAATTAAAATATAACTTAAAATCAAATCCGTCGCCAAAAACAACATTTATCGAATAAAAAAATGCCAAATAAAATCGCGCCAATGAAATGTCTTATACTACATCTGTACCAAGGATTGTTTTGAGATCTTTCTATGGATACTTATATTTACCGGTTTAAGTAACGTCTGACTAAATGCTTCTTTGAATCTTTAAAAAACAGTACTGTTTGTTGACATTGTCTGGCAGTGTTTGTCAAGTAGCTAGAGTTAAAATTTATATGTGTCCTGAGGATCACAAGTTTAAGCCTTCACTCCACTTAAATGTTGGCTTGGTGAATAAGGTGTGATTCTGTACTATAAATTTGTATATATGTATAATGATAGTATAAGTATCGAATACTAAATAATAAATTTTCCTAAAAGAAACCAAACGCGTGACGATTTGTATTCGCTTATTCTAAAAGTATAAGAATACTGGTTAGTTTTTATTCGTATTTTCTAGAAATTTCAAAAAATTATCGGAGTTAAACACGAAGAAAAATGTTCGAAATTCAAAAATCAGAAACAACTTTTGAAGGAACTAGTTTTGAAAAAGATTAAACTTCTTGCTGATCGACAATGTGATTGTGGAACGAAGATGAAAATTTGAATAGAATCTTGTTTGCCAGTGAGTGTAATACTTATTTACTTAATTAGGCTCTTCACGCCGTGTATCTAGCCTCACCATACCTTCCGATCTTTTGCCAGGGATCTTGCTTCCTCTAGACCAGCGTTCGCCACTAACTTATAGAGACGGGCCGCATGACTTATGTTGGGACTTTCCGCGGGCCGCAGATGTATACCGAATACGCCAATAAATATATTGCTTTATTACATATGTTCAATGTTAGAAATGTGATAATTACTAAAGATTCAACTAAATAAAACAATTTTGAACAACAACAACAATAATTTAACTTTTTTTATATTAATAAAATAACAATTGATATTTGATTCTTGTTCAAATAATTTAAAAAATAATTTTCTTTACATCGTAAATCAAAGTCATAAAAGAAGTTAATCTTTAGTGACAATATTACAATGGCTCATAATTACATAAACTCATAATCAATAAAGATATTTAAACCATACCTCCTAAATCTTCCATTTCAATCGTTGTTAATTGTGAGACGATGACGGCCGCTCCACTTTTCACTATCTACTTTGCGTTTAAAACTAGTCTTCGATGCCATTATTGCACTGGAATCATAGAGATCGCGATACTTCTTTTCACATCAAAACAAAAGAGGCCAGTATGCATTAAAACCCCCAAATCCTGCACATCACATTCAGAAAAGCAGAAATTGAATTGTGCCATTCACGAGTCGAGGGGGTAAGGTATCATAAGTACAAAACTAAGCAATGCGAAAGAATGCGTCATTGATAATAATTCAAACTATTGCTTTTTTTATTTTGTATGGCAATCTCAGAAAAAAAAAAGGATTTTTCAGACTTGCTGACTCGGGCCACTTAATGGAATACGCGGTTTTTGGTAGTAAACACATACTATTGTAGACAAATTAAAATTATTTCAGCAAAATTTTATTTTTTCTCTTCTGTACTGCCGGCGGGCCGGAGAAAAAGCTGTCGCGGGCCGGATCCGGCCCGCGGGCCGTCTAGTGGCTGACGCTGCTCTAGACTATATAAACGATCCTTTTTTAGGTTTGATTACATTTGACTTTGCCATGTTGTCCTATGTCATCCTCTTTTCCTCTTTCCATCAGGAGACCAGGAGAGAGAAACGTGTGTTAGATTATCTTTTGGCATTCTTAGTATATGACCCGTCCATCGCCACCTTCTCTTACCGATTTCTTCTTCCATTGAGGTAATGTCTGCCCTTTCTAAAATTGCTTCGTTAATAATTTTAACAGGCCAAAAAATTTTAAGGATTCTTTTAATACAATTATTTTCGAAAACTTCAATTTTAGCATTAACATACTCTTCAAAAATTATGTTAAAATTCCTAATGACAAGTGAAATCGCAAAGTATGAAAAGAAAACTATCCACTCTTTCTGTGTGATTACATATATATTTTTTTAATTAACCTACTTTAAAATTAAGTGTTGGTATCGAAGAGTTCGATTTCTTTTGTTAACGCTATGCAATTTTTGGTTTCCGAAACAGGCACGACAACATATCGAGACACTCTTGCGTCGATTGTCGAACGGCCGTCGGAGTTTTCCGGGTTTCTTCCTAATCTAGGTACAAATGTGAGACAGCTTCCCTTTAAAAGTCCACCCAGAAGGCATCCGTCCTAGACTCTTAGAAATGTCTATTGTTTGGACATGATAGTTTTAATTATATTAAGTATTATAAATTGTGGTTTTTAATTTTTGTTTTTTATAATCACGATTTCTTATTAAATACAATTTCATGCAGGAAATATTGTTGTTTAAGCTTAAGATGGCTATTTTGAAAACTTTATTTTCTTAATTCAATTTCTATTTCACTATAATTTCAGCCATATAAGAACTAAATAAATAGTTCTTGCTGCGTAGTCTACATACAAAGACACCCAGCTGAATTGCTTTTTTTTTTTTTTTTTTTTTTTTTTTTTTTTTTTTTTTACAAGTACAAGCCTCTATAACATATCATGAGAAGGTATGGATAAAGAGGTATACTGATTGAATTGGCTATTTGAAACAATGTGTAAGTACAAACTTTTGTAGATGACATATTCTTTATCATTCTAGAACTCAGTTCATGAAAAAGCAACCAATTTCTAAAAAATTTAAATGAATTTAATTTACTTCGTAATACTCTTAAACAGTTTTGTAAAAATATCATTGAATTGTAAAAATATAGCTTGTTTAATTACGAACTAAATTATATAAACTGTATTTTGCTTTAAATCTAGATAAGAGAAGTTTCTTAAATATTAAAAGATATTTTTATATAATTAGTATCTTAAAAGGAAGAATTTGTGGGTAAATGTTCAATTTCTTCGTAAAGTAATTTCTGGTTTTAAATAAAAGATTATTTATTGAAGTAAAAGATTATTTAAATAATTTTTTTAAAAATAATATTGTTTTTGTATTTTAGTTTTTAAGAAAAATTAAACCGAAATTATTTCAGTGTAACCACCAATCAGTTTTGAAACAACAAACTTTTGAATAAATTAATTTTGAACAAATTAATTGTTTTAATTTATTCCCTAAAAGTATAAGAATTTAAAATTTATTCCTATACTTTAATTTAGAATAGATTATGTAGTTAGGCATTGTAAATATTCCAACTTTGATGCTTCTTCATCCATCTTCGTATGCAATCTTATACCTAAGTAGTGATTTGTGATGGGTTTGCGGTGTGACGTCACGATCTGGTTGTTTCGGGCCTGATACAACTATAACACTCCGCTCGTGAAACTGAGCATCTATTAAGACACTTGGTTTTTAGCGCACGGCCTCGGTATAGTAACATAGTCACCCCCTGACGAAGTTATTATAATTGATAAATATGCCTTTTTTCCCAGTTGTTTATCTTTTTGTCATTTATTATTTGATGCATCTAAATTAAATAAATATCAAATGACAAATCGTCTGCTTAAAGTGAAGAGACTTTAATTCCAATTTGTTCAAGTTTTAAGGAAAGCAAAACTCTTCAAGTTCTATTACAATATGTGAGCCTAGAGCTTTTTTTGAGTTTTACTCATTTATTACAAATTTATTTCAGAGAGTAAGTTGCAGCTTTTATTCATCGGTGGATCTTCTTTTCCTCTTTCTAAATATAGCAAAAAGTTATTCAAGACCAAACGTGGAGTTAAAACAATTACTTTATTTTTGTAACAAATGGCACACTTTCAGAAAATAAACTTTCAATAGTTTAAAGTTACTAAACTTAAGAAGACAGAAAAAAGGATTCTGAGCATTTTAAGATATAAATTATCATAAGCTTTTGAGTAAATAACTACAAGGGTTTATTATGTTTCACGAGCGGAACATACATTGTGGTTTCTGTGAAAAGGCCTCTTTCAGTTTTGCGTAAGATACAAACTCATATTGTAATATTCAAAAAAAATTTTTTTTTTTTTTTTTTGTATATGTCCACGTTTTGGAACATCCCGATTTTAAAAAAGTGATCTAGAAAAAATGTGTGTCTGTGATCAGCATAACTCCCGAAACAATTGACCTACGATGTTCAAATTTGGTGTGCAGATAGGTGGTGGCCATGGGACCTATCATTAAGGCTTTCGTCAAAATCGCGCATGCTCATAAGGTAACTGCCATTGAAAAAATAATGAATACATAATTATTGCTAAAAAACCGGTCTAACAATCTTGATCAAAATCGATGTGGTAATGCCTCTTAAGGTGTTCTAAACATCCCTACCAACGAAATTTCCGTAAAAATGCTTTGATGGCGTAAAAAGTTGAAAAACGAATGCCCTCAACACAGAGTTCCCTTTCCTTGAGCATACCTTATCAACGATCGTTTTTTCTTCTCTCCTCAGTTTCACTTATAAGAAAGGATAATATTAGAATTATCGAAAAGTATATCGCCAAAATCCACATTTTGGCTGAGTTTTTTTTTTAAAGGCCCATTTAAGAATTATCGCAAAATATACATCGCAAAACTGGTAATTTTTTTCTAAACGAATGATGAAAATATAAAAACGGTAAATTACACAAATCCACATCAGTAATATAGCGTAATTGAAAGCTGTGCGATGTTTCACACCCCTAATTTTTAAATAAAAAACTTTATATAAGTAATTGTTCGACATTTAAAAAGAAAAAAAAGAAGACAAAAAAAAGATAAAGAATGTTATTTTGCGAACATTATTTTGCAGATGATAATTTTCAAAATTAACTATAAGCACGAAAATATTCCTACAAATAAACTTCTTTAAACAAAATAATATTTATGCTAAACGTTTACATTATATGTTCCCGAATAATTATTGATGCAACTAGTTGGGAAAGTAATGCTTTTTCCGAGTTTGAAAACGTGATTTCCCACATGTAGCATACAATATTTTTTACAACCACGTGCAAAAAATATCTACAATACATAAATAAACTTAAGTTGGCAACTTCAGTCAATGATTCTTTTCTTAAAATGTCATTTCTATATCAAAACTATTTGAAATTTGAGCACGAGGCGAGCGAGAAAGTATATTTTCACACAAGTGTGAAAAAATTACTTTCCCTCACTCCTTTCAATAAAGTGCTACTTTCACCACAATTTCTGATTAAAAATAATTAAATAAAGCTTATTTTTTTCACGTTGTTATATAAGAATAGTTATTTATGCAATTATACTAAACTCTAACTTAACTTGACATCACTAGACGATAGATCTTCACCGTGCTCATAGGCAATTAATCCATTTTAGAGGAGTGAAGACATAATTCTCGCCAAACCTTATAGCCTTTTGTTCTCTACAGGGTTGTGGTTTTGCGAACATTATGCTTTCACGCCGCAAAAATGGATTAAATACCTATGAGCACTGTGACGATCTACCGTCTAGCGATGTCAAGTTAAGTTGAAGTTTAGTATAGTTGGGAAAGTAATACTTTTTCAAACGAGGCAAAATAATTTGCTAAGCTATAAAGGTGTTTTTTTTTTTCTTTTTTTTCTTTCACGTTGTTATAAGAAAAATATTTTAAAATTGAAATTATGAATTTGTAATGCCAATTTTACCGGTAAATTTATTATCCAAAATCAAATAATATATGATTTTTCCTTTTTAAGTAAACCATAAAGATAATTGCATCATAAGTACATCTCATTCTCGTTTTTGAAACAGTTGCGCATACGTTAAAACAAGGATATAAGTTGTTTTCCTTTTTTCCTCCCCTTCCTTTTCTAAGTGAAGAAACTTTCCAAAACACTGTTAATGGTTCCAATCGGAACAAGATAAAACACTAAACGAGCCAATGAAATGATTTGAATGATATCTTCTTCCTACATTAATTTTCTGAACGTTACTTAGATGTTACCATGGCCTCCAATCCGAAACTGCGCACATTTTTAAAGGCATCATTTTTCCATCTAAAAGTAAACTCTAAAATCTGTGACCTATGGCCCGCACGCCCCCTTTCCCCATCGTGTCGAGCCTGGCATAAAGACAGGAAATGAGAAGGAACAATACTTTTAGCTACGATAAGGAAACTTTAACCGCGCCCGTCCACTTCAGTAACTTTACTTACAAAGGCAGGAAATTGTCACCGCCCAAATGGTAGGCCGCAAGAAAAATCGTCAATCTATCATCATCCCCACGCAGCTAACTCAACACCATTTAAATTCTTTATACACTATCTACCAATAAGTATTTAGACACCCATTCAAATGAGGATATCTTCTCAGGGGAGCAACATAGACACCTGCAAATCACATCAAGAGGACATCTTTATGTAACACATCTATAAGTAAAACAACTCAGTCGCATATTGAAATGCAAAGTGTTCATTTGGAGCATATGCAAAAGAATGGAGTACCATTAATGTGCAGTTGTACAGATGCATTTGAATTAAAAATCACGCAACTCACGGAGTTGACTTTTAGTGTGATATATGATCTCCCCTGTCATCAGTGTTTACTTGTTACTGTATTCTTATACTTAACATGAGTTTCTTGATGAATTCTAGTGGCTAAATTGTTTTCCCTACCTTTTGAACTGTTTGCAAGTGATGGAAAGTTCCCAATACATTACATTTTTACACAATGCATATCGTAGAAGCGTCCCACACATGCTTGATGAAATTTTGGATTAGAGGAGTGATCTGGTTTACTTATAGGGGTGATATTAATATTTTGTAATCATTTGTCCAAAGCAAAAGTGGGATTAAATTTTCCATAACCCTCAATAAACACGATTTAGAAACTGATATTTGACAATTAAAGACTTGTCTAGATCAAGGTAACGCATTTACAGTGAAAAAGTGGAATTTAATTATGTTTTGCTCTTCTGGGAAGCTTATTAAACAATTTCAACATAGTGAACCTAAAGACCAAAACTCTTTTCCCACCAAATCGTTAACTTGAATTGGCATTTACCATGAAATGTCATGTTCCCATTGTTTCTACAGATCATCTGATGTCCAATAACACTCATAAGACTGAAAAACTTATTTTCTGTAAACAGTATCTAATATTTAAAAGCTTTGGTCTTTGGGTGCCATATGTTGAAGTGGTTTAATAAGTTCCCCAAGAGCTCAAAAGATAATTAAATTCGACTCTTTCACTGAAATTATGTTAACTTGATCTAGGCAAGTCGTTAATGGTGAAATGTCGGTTTTTAAACCATGTTTATTGATACTTATGGAAAATTTTATTCCACTTTTGCCTTGTATAAACTATTAAAAAATATCAATATTTCAACTATAAGTAAGCCAGATTACTCCTCTAATATAAATTTCAGCAAGCATGTGTGGGACGCTTCTACGATATGCATTGTGTAAAGATTTAATGTATTGGGAACTTTCTATGACCTGCAAACGGTTCAAAACATGTTACGAACCATTTAGTCTCTAGAATTCATCAAGAAACTCATGTTAAGTATGAGAATACAGTGCCAAGTAAACACTGATGACAGGGCAGATTATATCTCACACTAAAAGTCAACCCCATGAGTTGTGCGATTTATAAAGTAAATGCATCTGTGCAACTGCACACTAATGGTACTCCATTCTTTTGCATATGCCCCCACAGTACACTTTGCATTTCAATTTGCGACTGAGTTGTTTTACTTATAGATATGTTACATAAAAATGTCTTTGCCATGTGAATTTCATGTGCTTCTCCACTGAGAAGATATCCTCATTTGAATGGGTGTCCAAATATTTATTGCTAGACAGTGTATTAACTTCGATTTTGTTTGTGTATTTGTTTGTGACGGACAAATCTGTAGAGGGCTTACTTAACCCACTTGCCGTCATCTAATCGAGCTGAAACTGAGCAGATAAAGTCGTCGTCGATAAAAATACATTCCATCAAGTTTTGGGGGGCATTCAATAGAAGGCTGCTTTCTTCTATTGCCTCGTCGAAAGAGGATTATGTAACCCACTTGCGGTCATCTGATAGAGCTGAAACTTGGCAGATAGACTCGTTGTCGATGACAATGCGCAATAGAGAGTGAAAAATGGCTAAATTTTGTTCAAAGATTGATTTTCTCTGTTCCGTTAAATACAGGGTGTCTATAAAAGGTTGGACACATTTTGATGTTGAATAATTCATAAAATAATCTCTATATATATAAGGCAAAGCCCTCACTCACTCATTCACTCACTCACTCATCACTAATTCTCCCACTTCCCACATAGTAACAACTCTGAAAATCGGCACAAATATCAACAATGGTAAAAATAAAAAAAGTAAGCTATTCCGATCTCGATTAACCCACTTTAAGGGGTCGAAAAGGGGTTAAACGTTCCAAACGAGGGACATTCGAATATCCTACTTCCCAATTCGTCACAACTCTAAAAATTGGTGCAAATATCAATAAAGACAAACGAAGAAAAAGTAAGCTATTTCGATCTCGATTAACCCACTTTAAGGGGTGTGAAAAAGGGTTAAATGTTCCAAACGAGGAATATTCGAATGTCCCACTTCCGACATGGCCATAATTTTGAAAATTGGCTTAAATACCAACAATGTTAAACATAGAAAAAGCATGCTAATCCGATCTCGGTTAACCCACTTTAAGGGGTTGAAAAGGGGTTAAACGTTCCAAACGAGGGATATTCGAATGTACCACTTCCCACATGTCCACAACTCTGAAAATTGGTGCAAATGTCAACATAGGCAAACATAGAAAAATTAAGCTATTTCGATCTCGATTAACCCCCTTTAAGAGGTCGAAAAGGGGTTAAACATTCCAAACGAGGGATATTCGAATGTTCTACTTCCCATTTCGTCACAACTCTGAAAACTGGCGCAAGTATCAACAAAAACAAACGTAAAAAAAGTAAGCTATTCCGATCTCTATTAACCCACTTTAAGAGGTCAAAAGGGGTTAAATGTTCCAAACGAGCGATATATTCGAATGTCCTACTTCTCATATTTTCCCAACTCTGAAAACTGGTGTGAATATCAATAAAGACAAACGCAAAAAAAGTGAGGTATTCCGATCTCGGGTGGATCAAGGGGTGGAAAAAGGGTTAAACGAGGAATATTCGAATGGTCCCACTTCCCATTTGGTCACAAGTCGGAAAATTGGTACAAATGTCGAAAAAGATTAAACAGAAAAAGTAAGCTATTCCGTTCTCGATTAACCAACTTTAAGGGGTCGAAAAGGGGTTAAATGTTCCAAACGAGGGATGTCCGAATGTTCCTCTTCCAATGTAGTCATATTTCTGATATTTGGTGCAAACGTTAAAAAAATAAGTCATTCCAATATCGATTAACGAATTTTTAAGGGATGAAAAGTCGACGCAATATTGAAACTATACGAGGATTAACTTAATGTCTCAATTCCAATACAGCTACTACTTTGACAGCTAGAACTAAGAGCAAACATAAACACAATAAACTATTCCAATTTACTATTCACAATTATAAATTTCGTTTAAAATGTCAACAAAGGAAAGTTCCTATTTTGATAAATCAATTTGTCGGGATCGAAACGGGAGCAAACGTCTGAAGTGTAGAATACATGAATGTCTTTTGATCGCTAAAATGCTAATGGTAAAATTTCGTAGCGCAGCACGGGTATTCAGCCAGTGAAGATATAAAGAAATTTATGGCATTTATACATAGAATCATTCATATATTTTCATTTATAGTGAGCGTTGCCATAGAAAATTTCCTTTTCCCATTTGAATATAATTTCTTTTGTAAATATCATCTGTCCGTGTTATTAATTTTAAGCTTTTCTCGTTTCTTTTGTAAATAACGTCTACGCGCGTTATTAATTATATGTTTTTTTTCTCTTGACCCAGATGACCTGATATAACGCCATTGGACTTTTTCCTTTGGAGATTCATAAAAGACATCGTTTACAGGAGGAAAGTGTAGAATGTTGATGACTTAGAGGCCAGGAATACAGCCACAATAGCCTCTGTGAATGCCGACATGCTTGCTCGTATCTGGCGCGAAATTGACTACTGTCTTGATATTCTCCGTGCGAAGAAAGGCGCACATGTGGAAGTCCATCGACAAGGGCCATAAAACTTTTTGAGTCTATCTAACCATTAGTGTTATCAATTTAAATTTATCTTCATTATTTTATGAATTATTAAACATCAACATGTGTCCAACATTTTATAGACATTCCGTACTTTATAAAATCTCTTCATACCCTTGCCATTCAGTGATTCATATAACTTTTCTCCACTTTACATTTCATTTTTTTTTTAATTCCAAGGGGAAGCAAGTTTTCATTGTGGTCAAATACAGTAGAATCTCGATTAACCGACCTAATTCCGACCAAAAGTTGGTCGGTTAAGCGAAAATTCCGGATAAAAGAGAGTTGTAAAAAACAATAAATGATTTTCGTTTATTGAATACAGGACTTTTAATGTTTTTTTATGACATAATTGTTGGAAATGAGTTTTTGTTGCAATAATCTTGATAATCTTTGTTTCGCTGCTCTATCCCGGTGTCTTTTTGAAGGCAATAGTTCAGTTTAATCTGCATCCGAAGGTTGCTCTAACCATGTCAGTTCTTTAGAAAAACAGTCAAAAGCCACACCATTACTTATGTAACTTTAGAGCGAGGGAAAAGATTACGGTTTAAATAGGAACAAATGATTTATTACTCATTTGGAAGATTTTTGATGACGACTAAATGATTTCCGGTTAACAGAGAGTTCCGGATAAAGGAGGGACGGTTAATCGAGGTTCTACTGTACTATGTAAATTTGATCTGAGTTCAATGTCACATATGACGACATTAATTTTGCTGCTATGAAATCACACTGCTCTCGGGATCATACTGTATAAACAATGCCAAAACTTGCACATTTAAAAATATACTTTCACAGAATGATATGAATATAATATGGACATTTGGCAAGTAGGTACGAAAACATGGGCACCCCCAGGAATATTTGCAAGGAGGTACAAGACTAGATTTTTATCAAAATCATCATTTTTTTTTAGAAATGTTGATTAATAACTATGCATTATAAATTATACTCTTTGAGAATAGTTAAAATTCATGGTATATATTTTTGAAAGCGCAACCCTAATAAAGAGAAAAAAAATACAAAAGAGTAAAAATATTAAAATATATATTTTTAACGATTTTTTTCATCATCCAACTAGATCTCACGGCATTCAAGAGACTGTGTTTAGAGTAGAGGAACTCAAAGATGCAAAAATACAGAAGAGTAAATTTTTTTTTTATTTTTTTTCAAGTTTCGGACATGATGAAAAAAAAAAAAATCAAAATGAAACACAAAGGCAGTATTGGAATATGTTCAATTGAATTCTAAAAATAGATTTCAAGATAGTATATCTGATGACTTAAAAAACAAAACATTTTCCTAGAATTTTGAGAACTACACAGGAAATGATTATACAATAAAAGGAATAAATACTTCTACTCATCAGCCTCTAATAATCATAGACAACAAGCGCCAGAAAATCGTCACGCAAGTAGCTATAAAAAACGGTATAGGAAAGAAACAAAACACTGAATTAATAGAAGAAAAAATGCTCATTGTAACATAAAAGTATAAAAACTTTTTTTTTTTATCTTGGAATTTACATCTTTTCCCTCTTTTTTTAAAAAATGTCAAGAGCCAGGGGGTTGCAAGTGCGCCTCCTTGCACCCTCCTGTGGGCGCCCATGTACGAAAAAGATCACTAAATAAAATGACATAAATTGTTTTCATTGAATGTCAATCTGATTTTAAATGAAATTAAAAAAAAAAGTATAAACTATTGCAGGTGGCTCCACTGCATATTAGAGGTCAGCGATACATCGATACGACGATATTTTTATCGATATTTCTAAAAAAATATCGATAAAAGTCACCGATATATCGATATTTTCAAACATTTTTAGTTTTTTGATGATAGTTTTGTAGTTCCATGTGCTTTTTCGATTTTCTTTATTCCCTTTTCAAAAACTTCGAAACTAAAGTTTGAACTTGGCTGAGAGACAGTTAAAATGTCCCCAATATTCATTTTTTTGCCATACACTTAAAAGCTATTGAAAATTATCTAAATTTTTTTTAAAATCAGCTCCACCAACTAAGCAAAAATATAACTCTTTTTTTTTTTTTGTAATAGATCCATTTCAGTTGAAAAAGTTTTCACTTGCATCGATAAAATATCGATATATCGATAGATGATTTATTTTTTATTTGATTTTCAATTTTGTTAGAAACAAAGTTTTTCGAGGCAAATTTCTACTTTTCATGATTGCTTTTTTGTAAGGTGTCTACTTTTTCAACTGAAATGGATTTATTACAAAAAAAAAAGCTATATTTTCGCTTAATTGGTGCAGTGATTTCAAGAAAAATTTAGATAATTTTCAATAGCTTTTAAGTATATGGAAAATATTGAATATTGGTGCCGTTTTACTGTCCCTCAGCCTAGTTCAAACATTAGTTTCGAAGTTTTTGAAAAGAGAATAAATAAAATCGAAAAAACACATGGAACTACAAAACGATTATCAAAAAACTAAAAATGTTTGAAATATCGATATATCGAAGACTTTTATCGATATTTTTAATATCGATATTTTTTTACAAATATCGATAAAAATATCGTCGTATCGATATATCGCCGACCTCTAAAGTATAAGGAATGATACTTAGTAGTACTTTCTCTTATATAAATTGCAATTGCACATAACAGTTGGCGATGCATACCAAGGGTTTATATGAAAAACCTTTGTTTTTATGGATTAATTTTTATAACTAATTACAGAACGAAATGCTGCTTCAAAATAATAATTTTTACTTTCAATTACCCGTATGTATACATAAGGTAATAAAAGTATAGCATTCGGTCAAAAAAAAAACATTTCTCCACGTTTTGGAACATCCTGATTACAAAAAAGTGATCTAGAAAAAAATGTATGTCTATGTATTTGGTGTGCGGATTGGTGGTAGCTAGAGTCAAGTTAAAGTTTTCGTCAAAATCGTGCATGCGCGTAAGGTAGATGCCATTGAAAAAAAATATCATGTTTTTCAGTAATTGCTAAAAAACGGCTCGAACGATTTTGTTCAAAATCGCTGTGGTAATGCCTCTTTAGGTGTTCTGAACATCCCCCCTCCGAAATTCCCGTAAAAATGCTTTAACGGCGAAAAAAGTTGAAAAACGAATGTCTTCAACAAAGAGTCTTCTTTCTTTGAGCATACCTCATTATTGATCGTTTTTTCTTATCTAGTCAGTTTAACTTATAATAAAGGATAATAAAAGGATTATAATGAAGTATATCGTCAAAATCACCATTTTGGTGGAGGTTTTTTTTTTTTTTTTTTTTTTTTTTCTTTTTTAGACCCATACAAGAATTATCGCAAAAAATATCACCAAACTGGCCATTTTTCTTAAATGAATGATGAAAATATAATAACGGTAAACGACACAATGCCCCGTCAGTATTATAGTGTAATGTAATCGAAAGTTGTGCGATGTTCCACACTACTTTTTTTATCCGATATAAAAACAGTAACACTTTTGATTTTGACACTAGAATCTCTCCTTAAATAATGTTCCACCTTTTCTGGTAATTAAAAATAACACAAAGGGCGGGCTCTATTATTCTCCCAATTTTGTATAAATAAGAACATTCAACATAAGCGAACATTCAAATCAAACTTTTTCACCGCTTTCAAATGACCTTGAGAAACTATTCTCAGAACAACTTTTGCAGACAGTTTGGGACCCGATTTCTCTTTAATGACCTTCAAATCCAATGACTCTAGCAGAATAACCCCGTTTCCTAGTTTCCTGTCTGCCTCTCTCGGAATCAAATTACGAAAAAATTTCTTCGGTGGTGGTCAAATTCGCGTGTTGGCAAGGGCATACTGGGACATAAAATCGGCCATGTGATTTTAGATTAATGCCGGCCCATATTTTCAATATCATCCATTAATAAAAAAAAACTTAATAAAATAATTCCAATAATTAAATAATTAATTTTAATAATAGTTTTAATAATTAATATATTTTAT
This sequence comes from Linyphia triangularis, assembly GCA_963978545.1. Lineage (NCBI taxonomy): Eukaryota > Metazoa > Arthropoda > Arachnida > Araneae > Linyphiidae > Linyphia > Linyphia triangularis. Next base: position 74,549,742 of record OZ021730.1, read on the forward strand.
TATTTAAAATAATGAGTTTTAATATTCATACTTAATAATTAATTAAATAATTAATTTTAATAATAGTTTTAATAATTAATATATTTTATTATTTAAAATAATGAGTTTTAATATTCATACTTAATAATTAATTTAATATATAAATTTTAATAATTGTATTGTTATAAAAACCAGTTTAATTAAATAAAATTTTCTCTGTTCTACTATTTAAATCAGCGTCAGCCACTAGGTGGCCCGCGGGCCGAATTTGGCCCGCGATTGATTTTTCTGCGGGCCGCCGTCTCCACACACACACACACAATCACATTTCTCGATATGGACACTTTTTTTTTCTACATAATTGTAATCTATCCAAAATAATACGCGTTAACTATGTAGGAAAGAGTTCACCACTGCGTGTTTGAAAAAACTATCTGAAAGAAGCTTCCAGCAAGGTGGCTTTCATTAAGAATGAATACCAGGTATAACTTAACTGAATCTCTCTCATTTGAACAATTTATTAAAATTAACTACAGCAAATACTCCGAAAGACATCGATTCTTTCATAAAATAAACTGAACGATTTCGACTGTCATTGTCTCACAATTGCTATGGACTAAAACGGCCGTAATCTGAAAGTACAGTTTAAATACTTTAATTTAAAGGTTAGATCAAGTCGCATTGCCACTTGAAACAAATATTCACTTCTTTTTTTAAACTTTGATTTACAAATAATGAAAACTATATATTTTTTTTTAATTACTTAAAAAAAAATGACAATATTAATTGTAATTTTATTAAGATCAAAATAAATCAACATTTTCTCCAAATTTCAGAAATGCTATATATTTTTAAATCGATAGTAATTAAATATACATATTTTGGTGTATCTAGCCCGCGAAAAGCTCCAAAATAAGTCTTACGGCCAGCCTCTAAAAGTTAGTGGCGAACGCTGATTTATATCTTCTTGGAATGAACTTGGTTTCCATAAATCAGTGATTGTTCGTTGCAAAAACTAAAATGAGAAATCTAAATTGTAAAATAAAAAATGTTCAGGAACTTTACTAGTAGGTTTAGTAGAAAATGGCATCCGAAATGATAATATATATTTAACCTTAAAGGTTATAAGTGTGTGTGTGTGGAGGAGAGGGGGATGGGGAGAGAGATCGGGATTTGAATGTATTGGGCTTTAAAAAAAAAAACGTTAAGGAAAACAACTCTATTACTATTAGTCCGAGAGGCGACTGCAATTTTTGGACCCCATCGAACATCATTCTGAATTTTTCATAGAAATTGGAGAAAAGTGAGTAGATTAGGAATCCACTGGTCTGCCGTGGCAAAAATGGCCGAAACTGATCAAAAATCGACTTGGAGTGAGTTGAACTAAAATCCGATTGCCAAATATGTCATAACTTGCCAAAAAGAGAACAAAGTTTTTCATCTGGCAACCCACAGCATTTTGATTTTCAATGAGAAAAAGCGCAAACGATTTCTGATCTTTGGCTCGAAAAATTTAAAGTCAGCCAAATTGGTGACATTAGTTACGTCATCAGTGACGTAATGTTTATTGCCAACTTGGCTCCCTTTTAATAGATGTAAGTAGACCGTCGCCAGATATCTGAATCGTCTGCAAACTTCTTAATTGAAAATTAAAGACAGAGGGTTACCAAATTAAAAAAATACTCATTATTTGGCAAGTTATGGCGCATTTGCAATTGGATTTAGTTCAACTTATGAAAAGTCAATTTTTGACCAGTTTCGGCCATATTTGCCACGGCAGACCAGTGGATTCCTAATCTACTAACTTTTTTCCAATTTCTTTAAAAAATTCAGAATGATGTTCGATAGGGTCCAAAAATTGCAGTCGCCTCTCAGTCTATATTGAAAAATAATAGAAACACTAAAAAAAAAAAATTCCTACCAGATCGGCCCGGTGAGTGTATCGGACAACCTTATGGCCAGTAAGCCCCGGCGTGTTGAACATGTGACAACGGCGTTGTAAGGGATTTCGACACAATTTTGTAAGCCTGACGTTTGTTCAGAAATTGTGGCCCACTTCTTCAAAATATAATCTATGATTGCATATTTCTGTAGAAGGATATACATCTAAATAGTTATTTTTCCTCTATGTTTAAAATTGATAATATTTTAAAATCCTTTATCTGATCCTGCGATTTTGTGTGTTTGTTGGGGGCGTGCAAATCTGCGGAGAGCTAATTAATCCACTTGCCTTGATCCAATTGCGCTGAAACTTGACAGGCAGATTCGATGTCAATGACGATGCATTCTATCAAATTTCCGGATCTGTCGCTAAACGACCTCTTTTACACACGTTATCATAGTCGCTTCGGATGACTAAATAACACACTTGCCTTGATATAATCGATCGGAAACTTGACAGGCAGATTCGATGTCGACGGCAATGCATTCTATCAAGTTTTGGGGAATATCTCTGTCACTAAAATACCGCTCTTACACACGCTACTAATGTCGTTTCGAATGACTATTTAACACACTTGCCTTGATCCAATTGAGCTGAAACTTGACAGGTGGATTAGCAATGGATTGCAATGCATTCAATCAAGTTATGAGGGCGAAAAAGAGTTAGTAATAGTTCGGTATGGATATTTTTTTTAGTATTTTTTTTTCATAAAATTTTATCTGAGCTTGATAAGTTGCATAGATAGTGACATAAAGATAGTGATTTGAACACAAATATCAGAATTTTGAACTACGTATTTCAAACGTTTATTATAGAAAATAATACGAACGTTTCTGATCGAATACTTACCGAGATCTCAAAACATTTCAAGCTTTGAAAGAAAATTTTAACTATTACTATACAGAAGAATTTAAACATTTCCAAGTGAAAAGCTGGATTGCGTATTATTAATGGTGTATCGTTTATTACTTTACTGAAGAAGTTAAAAATTGTCAAGTGAAAAATTGGATTGTGTATCCTATTATAAATGGTGTATCATTTATTACTTTCCTGAAGAAGTTAAAAATTGCCAAGAGAAAATTTGGATTGGGTATCATATTCTTACTGGTATATCATTTATTACTTTACTGAATAAGTTACAAATTGCCAAGAGAAAAGCTGGATTACGTATTATTACTGGTGTATCATTTATTACTTTACTGAAGAAGTTAAAAATTGTCAAGAGAAAATTTGGATTGGGTATCATATTCTTACTGGTATATCGTTTATTATTTTACTGAAGAAGTTAAAAATTGTCAAGAGAAAATTTGGATTGGGTATCATATTCTTACTGGTATATCGTTTATTATTTTACTGAAGAAGTTAAAAATTGCCAAGAGAAAAGCTGGATTGCGTATTATTACAGGTGTATCGTTTATTACTTTACTGACGAAGTTAAAAATTGTCAAGTGAAAAATTGGATTGTGTATCCTATTATAAATGGTGTATCATTTATTACTTTACTGAAGAAGTTAAAAATTGCCAAGAGAAAATTTGGATTGGGTATCATATTCTTACTGGTAGTATATCATTTATTATTTTACTGAAGAAGTTAAAAATTGCCAAGAGAAAAGCTGGATTGCGTATTATTACAGGTGTATCGTTTATTACTTTACTGACGAAGTTAAAAATTGCCAAAAAAAAAAAAAAAAAAAAAAATTTGGATTGCGTATCTTATTATAAATGCTGCATATTTATTACTTTACTGAATAAGTTAAAAATTGCCAAGAGAAAAGCTGGATTGGGTATCATATTCTTACTGGTATATCGTTTATTACTTTACTGAAGATGTTAAAAATTGCCAAGTGAAAAATTGGATTGTGCATCCTATTATAAATGGTGTATCATTTATTACTTTACTGAAGAAGTTACAAATTGCCAAGAAAAAAGCTGGATTACGTATTATTACTGGTGTATCATTTATTACTTTAATGAAGAAGTTAAAAATTGACAAGAGAAAATTTGGATTGGGTATCATATTCTTACTGGTATATCGTTTATTATTTTACTGAAGAAGTTAAAAATTGCCAAGAGAAAAGCTGGATTGCGTATTATTACAGGTGTATCGTTTATTACTTTACTGACGAAGTTAAAAATTGTCAAGTGAAAAATTGGATTGTGTATCCTATTATAAATGGTGTATCATTTATTACTTTACTGAAGAAGTTAAAAATTGCCAAGAGAAAATTTGGATTGGGTATCATATTCTTACTGGTAGTATATCATTTATTATTTTACTGAAGAAGTTAAAAATTGCCAAGAGAAAAGCTGGATTGCGTATTATTACAGGTGTATCGTTTATTACTTTACTGACGAAGTTAAAAATTGCCAAAAAAAAAAAAAAAAAAAAAATTGGATTGCGTATCTTATTATAAATGGTGCATATTTATTACTTTACTGAATAAGTTAAAAATTGCCAAGAGAAAAGCTGGATTGGGTATCATATTCTTACTGGTATATCGTTTATTACTTTACTGAAGATGTTAAAAATTGCCAAGTGAAAAATTGGATTGTGCATCCTATTATAAATGGTGTATCATTTATTACTTTACTGAAGAAGTTACAAATTGCCAAGAAAAAAGCTGGATTACGTATTATTACTGGTGTATCATTTATTACTTTAATGAAGAAGTTAAAAATTGCCAAGAGAAAATTTGGATTGGGTATCATATTCTTACTGGTATATCGTTTATTATTTTACTGAAGAAGTTAAAAATTGCCAAGAGAAAAGCTGGATTGCGTATTATTACAGGTGTATCGTTTATTACTTTACTGACGAAGTTAAAAATTGTCAAGTGAAAAATTGGATTGTGTATCCTATTATAAATGGTGTATCATTTATTACTTTACTGAAGAAGTTAAAAATTGCCAAGAGAAAATTTGGATTGGGTATCATATTCTTACTGGTAGTATATCATTTATTATTTTACTGAAGAAGTTAAAAATTGCCAAGAGAAAAGCTGGATTGCGTATTATTACAGGTGTATCGTTTATTACTTTACTGACGAAGTTAAAAATTGCCAAAAAAAAAAAAAAAAAATTGGATTGCGTATCTTATTATAAATGGTGCATATTTATTACTTTACTGAATAAGTTAAAAATTGCCAAGAGAAAAGCTGGATTGGGTATCATATTCTTACTGGTATATCGTTTATTACTTTACTGAAGATGTTAAAAATTGCCAAGTGAAAAATTGGATTGTGCATCCTATTATAAATGGTGTATCATTTATTACTTTACTGAAGAAGTTACAAATTGCCAAGAGAAAAGCTGGATTACGTATTATTACTGGTATATCGTTTATTACTTTACTGAAGAAGTTAAAAATTACCAAGAGAAAAATTGGATTGGGTATCATATTCTTACTGGTATATCGTTTATTATTTTACTGAAGAAGTTAAAAATTGCCAAGAGAAAAGCTGGATTGCGTATTATTACTGGTGTATCGTTTATTACTTTACTGAAGAAGTTAACCTTTAACTGCTGTGGTTGGGTTGTTTGACGTTTTTTGCGCAACAGCAACACATGGTCCATACTGCGCCACACAAATTTGTGAACATCAGTTTAAAGTTTAAGAAACATAGTATCAGAAAAATTAATATAAAAGTCAAAGATGAGATATTTTAGGGGGTGGAAGCATTCCACAAAAAATGACTCGCGGTCTGTCAGACCGCTTACAGCAGTTAAAGGTTAAAAATTACCAAGAGAAAAATTGGATTGGGTATCATATTCTTACTGGTATATCGTTTATTATTTTACTGAAGAAGTTAAAAATTGCCAAGAGAAAAGCTGGATTGCGTATTATTACTGGTGTATCGTTTATTACTTTACTGAAGAAGTTAAAAATTACCAAGAGAAAAATTGGATTGGGTATCATATTCTTACTGGTATATCGTTTATTATTTTACTGAAAAAGTTAAAAATTGCCAAGAGAAAAGCTGGATTGCGTATTATTACTGGTGTATCGTTTATTACTTTACTGAAGAAGTTAAAAATTACCAAGAGAAAAATTGGATTGGGTATCATATTCTTACTGGTATATCGTTTATTATTTTACTGAAAAAGTTAAAAATTGCCAAGAGAAAAGCTGGATTGCGTATTATTACTGGTGTATCGTTTATTACTTTACTGAAGAAGTTAAAAATTTCCAAGAGAAAAGCTGGATTGGGTATCATATTTTTACTGGTATATCGTTTATTACTTTACTGAAGAAGTTAAAAATTGCCAAGAGGAAAACTGGATTGAGTATTCTATTATTGCTGGTATATCGTAGAAAGCTGTTGAACTTATTGACCTTATAATTTATTTCCAAAATTGAATTTTATTCTAGTAAATTCACACAATTCTGATTATGTATCCAACAAACTTTCCAATTTTTTTTTACATAAGCTTTGAAGATATAACGCCCTTTTACTTATTTATACGGCTGTGAAGATGGATTTTCAACAATGGCAGGGATTAAAAACAGTTATTAACAAAGCTGTCATCACAAATTGGTTATTGCTGCTTGCAAATAAATTAATTATACTGATATGAAAAGAATATAAAACATTGTCGAGATTTATTTGTGTAAAAAACGCAAATTGTTTCGTTTATTGGATCTTCGATAGAAGACAACATATTTTATGTGCCTTATTTATGTGTATGGCAATACTCCAATTTTATTTTGAAAACTGGCAACACTCCTTCATTTCTGGACATTCTTCAATTTCAAATGTTACAGTTACACAAATGTTTAGTTTTAGTTGATAAAAGCTTAGTTAGAAGATTCCTTCTTGCTGCAATATTACTTACATTTCAATGTTATAATTATCCATAAACATTTTTTTTTATCATTGTTTAGGAAATAATTATGAAAAAAGAGAGAAAATAAATTATTTACCAGTCTTTTTTTTACAGAATTTTAATAACGATGTAATTTTTTAATCAGCGAATATCTCATTATAGTGTTCAACAAAGTTGGATTGTACGGAAAAAGCACAACACCAGAACCAACAATGCAATCCAATAAGAATTTGCGATTCATATTTGGCATCTCTGAAAATTTGAGAATTGCAAAAAAAAATAATCACTTCTTTTCCGAACGAAAACAAATCCTTTCAAAGATCAATTTCGCAATAAATAGTTTTAAAGAATCGTTTAATGAACAGCATGAAAAGAATTGGGAATTAAGTTTAAAACTTTATATTCGTTATCCCAATAAGACTTTTTGCCGTTCGTGAGATAAGATTAAAAAAAAAAAAAAAAAAAAAAAAAAAAAAAACGCATTATCATTGTGCTTTATGGAAAACATGGCGCCATTCGTTAAACAGTTATCAGACGATAATCGGAGATACCCGAATAAAATTGCCACAGTGGCTAGACAGACAAATGTCTACCAACATCATTTGATTGAATGTTTTGAAAAGAACAAATAGCAGATCATTTGAGGGAAGGAAAAAAAAAATGATAATTGCTGTTGTTAGATTCCTTAAATCACTAGAAAATCCTTGAGTAACAATTTTGTCATCGAGTTTCGTAAGTGCATGAGTCGGTGAATTCAGTTGTCGGACAAAACTCTGTAATTCCAGGGTTTATCGTGATTGTTCGGAAAAGAGCATACAAATTGCGAGTTTTGAAAATTCGTGTACTTCCTTAAGATTGCCGGAGTTGTTTGGAATGAATCAGTAATTCCGACTTTAGCACGCAACCGAATGTTTCGCGCTCGCAAAAAGTTTGTAGTGTATTATTTTGTTAAAATATTAAAGTGATTTCCTTGGCGAAGTTTTTGGAACATTTTGTCTGACGAAATCTTCAAGAGTTAAATTTCTGTCACACCCTATGCACTAATTTGATTGGCGTTTTCTGTAAACGACGCTTATAAATAACAAACAGATAAATTCTTAAAAGTTAACAGAAAGAAGAAAGCACTTTACTCGCTCTTCGAATTTTTTTTAACGGTTTTTATTATTTTATGGTCTTTTCCACCGGCCGGCAAAAAAATATCAAAGAGGGGGGAAAAGGTGGGGTGGGGGGGAGTAAATTATTTTAAAGAACAAATTAAATAAAAAGAATTGTCGTTTTCATTTAAATTTCTTAAAATTTAGCCAATCCGGCGAGCATGGTGACATTTTTGGCGACAAAAGTAGTTTTTAAATTACAGTTTTGACTGAGAAAATTAGCCCAGAGAACAGAAAAGCATAACCTCTGGATAAGCTAATTAATAAATGTAGTGCAAGAACTAAAACTAAAATTAGAAATGGATACGAATTTCTTCTCGATGAATGATGGTACAGGTTGGTTGGTTTGTACGCTCAACGACCTATTTTTATGCACAATGCCGGCTAATCAGGCCGGGACATATAGCTTAACGTGGATTCCGAACCACAACGAACATCCATGTCTAACCCGAAATTCGAATCCCGCACTTTTGGCATGCGAGGCCAGAGCGCTAACCCCACAGCCATCAGATGGGCAATGATGGCACTGGATTATAAAAAAGTAATATCTTTTTTGTTCTTTTTCTAGAATTGTACAACTCTTATCGCATAAGCAATTCGTAAACACCCTCTCACCAGAGCTGCAGTCGCACCGACCTCAACAGCAACGAAACGCGAGCTTTCTGCTGTTAGTGCAACAAGAGCACCAATGACACGAAAAGCTCAATCCTGAAACTAAAAATCAGATCTCCATAGAAAGTTTCTCTTTTCCCTTATGAAGAAATTCTCTAAAATCCCTTTAATGGATAGCGCAGCCCATACGGTCACATGCATTTGCAGAATTAAGTGGTTTTGCAAGACGTGTTTTCGGTACCCTAAATTCACCAGTTTAGCTTAATGAGAAATTCATCCAAATGAAAATGAGCCTTCATCGGCAAACCATATTCAGCTGCCATAAAATTTACTCCCATCAACCAGTTTTGCAATTTCGTGTATTTAAAATTCCTTACCTAGCAATCCGACTTAAAACTTGTCTCTTTTTTTCTCTCTCTCCCACTGTTTCGCAGTTGTTTCATTTCAAAATTAGGGAGCCCTATCTGATATATTGTATACGTTCTACAGTCTAACTATCTCAATGAACACACAATACCAAGTTCAATTAACTCTTTATAATGTCTACTAAACTGTTCTAAGTAAACAATTCTTAAGTTTGACTCGCTTTTTAACTCAAATAACAGAACAGGTTCACGTCGAAAGAACACAACATTATCACTTAATACTACACTGTCCGCAAATGAACATCTCTTAAAGCCGCGTTACTCGAAAGAACCTATCCATCACCGTATTTGTAACTGTTCTTGCGTGAAAATGGCGAGTCCAAAAGTTGTTTGGACAACCACGAAATTGATAGTTTCCTTTGTGAAATGTTTTTAGACGAATTGTGCGTTCGTCCGTGAAGAAATCCGGTCGCTTTCCTGTTTGGATACAATGCAACGCTTGCGAAAAATAAAAGAAAGAAGGATTTTAGAAAAAAAAGAAAGTTCGATTTCAGTAATTTTGCGCAGTTTGTTTTCAAGTTCTATGTTCGTCTTCCAACAAATTTAACTGCACCGAGAACGTTTTTAAACTGCTTTCCTTTACATTTATTCGCGTTTCTGATAAAATGGTTTGCTTAAAAAAAATTGAGGAAGTTGTAAACAATTTTTGCTGCTGTTTAAACTACTCTAAAGTGACAGATTTTTTTTGCAACATTATCGACACTGGGCATATAAGCAGCGAGTGATGACGTCACAATCGTCAATGAATCAAAACAATCGTTTGCTATTTTTCTTTTTTGACTAAATCTCATCGAGTTAAGTGACATTCTTAATTTAAATTTATCCAGAAACCATTGAGCAATTAAAACCATGCAGACGTATAAATAATATCTTTTTTAGTTGGAACGCTTACAATACTTTTGTACATCTTTTTCCCCGGACACTACTTTTTTTATAATCTATCTACTGAATATATTGATCTTTCCCCCATACCACACTATATATATATATTTTTTTTTGTAAAAACTGTTAATTTTATGGGGCAAAGTTATTTATATAAAATTAGTTCTGAAACCTTTTGCGAAAAAAGTTAGAGCACTAACCAGATAATTCATCGTTATAAAGTAATTTATTTCAATATCATACTTTATTTTAAGAGATATGTTTTTATAATAATGCACTAAAATGCAGAGAGTAAATTTTAATAATTCTGGATAATAATTAATGAAAAAAGAGCATATTTCAGTAATCTCAACATTACAAAATTACTTATACCATTATCATACAACTCTTTAGAATATATATTTTTATGAAATAACACAAAGGAGCTGCTACACTTACTTGATTTTGGAGGAGAGGGGTGATTAGTGTCAGTGTGTTTACAAATACTGAGTTTATATTCTGTTTTTAAGCGATTTATTTTCCTTTAGAATATTACAAAATGTCCTTTTTAAGCAATATTTTATATTGGGGAAACATATTTTTACAAATTTTTGGTGCGGAGGCGAAATGATACCTTCACCCTCGCTGTTGGTTCAGCATAAGGGTGATCGTTCCCTTTGCCCCCTTGTAGTTGGCGTTTATGCATGTTACCAAAATTGTTTCAATCATAACAAGCATAGAGAATCAAGTAAAAATAATTTTATAAATGTTCAGCTTTAGGTACCGTAAAATGGGGTGAATCGGAACACTTTTCAACTTTCAAACTAAAAATCGGTTGTATTAAGATCGTTAAGGAACATATTTTTGACATTGAAACTTGGGTCTTACCTTCTTCTTTGAGAATCAACCCAAAAATTTTTGAAAAAACTAGGACTTTAATTTATTTTGAATTTTTTCATGGTGTTCCGATTCATCCCGTGATTCACCAATGTAACAACTGTTCCGATTCACCCCTTTCTGCGGGGTGAATCGGAACAGTTGTTACATTTATGTCTGATCTTATTTAAATGTTTACAGGATGAAGGGGGGGAAAAAAAAAAAAAAAAACGAATAATAATGCATTGTGGTAAATAGGAACACAAAATTATCGTAAAAAAAATCATTTAATATCACGGATAAAATTTGTGTTTGTCAATTATCGTCAAAACAAATCATATGTTTGAAAACGTATCAACTCTTCTCCTATAACTCATCCAAATAGTCTTTAAAATTAATAATATTTTTTTAATCTACTTGTATTTTATGTTTGCGTGCCGTATGACTGCAAATTCCTTAAAATATCTTGTGAAAGGAGAAAAGCATCCTCATTTGGTTTCAGAAAATCTCTTCGTTCATGGGCGCTTTTTGTAAAACACACTTATATAGCAATAACCTTGTGGGTGTAAAACTTTGCTCACATTGTCTTCATACATTTTTCCATATAACTTAAAAATAACGAAGTCATTTAGAGAAAAAAACCACTGGAGCAATCGGGTTTTCTGCCATGCGGAAACTAGGCTCCTCTTCTGACATTTATTCAAGCCTGCAATCTTGATTACTGTCTTGAAGGGAGTAATTAGACTCTTCTTCAGTCGTTGAATCTTATGTGGAACATAATCTTGCCAAATAAAGCTTTTTAATATCACTTTTCACGTGTTCCGATTCACCCCGCAAATCTCGAAATCGGAACGAGGCAAAGCATAAAAATTTGTAAAATAAAAAGTTTTTAAAACCAAGTTAAATTAAGTATGGCATGTTGTTGTAAATGTTTATACTTATCTAAAAATATATTATTTAAGTCTATAACTGGTACATGTTATTAATTACGGGATAAGTTTTGGAGAGGTTAAAACTCAATGGATTGTATACGCGTTGTTTAAAAAAAATTTAAAAAAAAAAGGACAGTGTTGAAAACCCCACAATTTTTTTTTTTCAAGTTCAAACATGTTAGCTAAATAAAAAAATATATATAATTACTAAAATTGCTTTATTTGTGTAAAATAATAATTGCTTTGTAATTTCATGAAGTTTCGTTCCGATTCACTCCGCTGTTACTATTCACCCCATTTTACGGTAGTGTAATTTTAAACATACAAAGAAACTGTAATTGATCCCAGTTCCCAGTCGTTTTTACCTAGTTACGTCACTGAACTACACCACTGATTTCGAACTTTTAAATTGCATTCCCACGGGCTGGTTGGTTAGTACGTTCAAAAGTGACCTATTTTAGTACACAATAACGACTAATCACCTAAAACTTAAGGTGGATTCCGAAACAAAACCAACTTTCATAATTAACCCAGGATGCGAACACGGCATATTTGGCATGCGATGCCAGAACTCTAATCACACAGCCATAAGGTTCAAAAAGTAAGGGAAGCAATGTCGCCATCAATTGCCGCCAATTTCGTCAAAAATAATTTACGACCAATAAAATGTGATTCTAGATTTTTTTTTTTTTTCCCCCTTTGAAAATTGGTGCTTTAGTGTAAATATAACTTTAGCTTAGCTTAAATATTCTTTATTAACTGGAGAACGATTTACCCATTCATCGAATGTGTTACAGGCATATGAAAGAAACCAATTGAGGGGACGCAGTATCCAGACAAACAAATAGTAGAAACTTAACAAAAACTTAACAGAAACAGCAATGACCATGGCTACAGATTGTCAAAATAGAAATAACTTCATACAAGTCAAATAAAAATATGTAAATAATTGAAATAGTGTAAAAATAGTGGTTTTATCTGAAAATTTCCGAATTTAATAGAAAATTATGGTTTTTCAATTTACAAAAAAAAAAAAAAAAAAGGTGTTACTTTTATCCCAGAAATAGTTGATAAGATAATCTTCCAGTTATCACGTCAATGCCACTTCAACGTTATCGATGATTCAACGGAAGCGCTATTTATTGATAATATCCTATTTCTGTAGGGGACACTTCCGTAAGCCTAACATTTCTGAGATATTTTAGGACTTAGTGACTGTGATTTAGTGACTGTGACGCTTAGTGACTTGTGATTTAAAATTGCAAATCATTTTTGCGTACTTCTAAATGAACAACTGCAAGTAATTACTTTTTCACTCGACGTATTATGTCGAATTTATGTCATTTCATTAAGTGGTCATTTTCGTACCTACTCACCAAATTTCAAGTTTTTAATAGATAGTAATTTCTAAATGCACTGGGCTAGAGCAATGTAAAAGTTCCGTCAAGAAATCGAAAAGGGACATACAGTCAAAACCTCGTTAACGCAAAATTAATGGGGTCGCTGAAATTGTTTGCGTTAACCTAATTTCGTGTTATAGGAATAAATTAACGTTAAGTTTTAAGTACGGAGAACTGCTTTTACTTCGTGTTAAACGGGATTCCATGTTAAGCTATTTCGCTTTAACGATGTTCGACTGCATTAATATTCTTATAAAAAAAATAAAAAAATAAAAAATTGTGCAAAGCTGTTTATCAAAGTTGTGACATTAAAACATACTTAAACTTTCGAAATTTCTCAAAGTTATTGCTGGGGAAAGTTAGTTTGCCAAGGAAGAAAGGTGGATGGCACATTTATATACAATATTCATAAATAAGCGAATATACATTTAATGCAGTAAGGCAGCAATAAGTTGATAAACACATTTGGTGAAACATTTTAAAGTTGTGTTAATAACGGATCAATGGTCTTTGATCCTAACAATGAACCTTTTAGCTATCGCAGCGTGCCTGGTTGGCGAAGCGTCAAAAGCTGTGACCTATACACAATGACGGGTCTCAGCAACGAGGGGCTAAGCAGCTAACAAGGAAATAAAAGTAAATGAGGTAATAATATAGATTATTTACATTGTGCAAACATTCATTATTTTTGCACACACGAAAATCATTCATCAAGTCAATTTCTGGTAATATAATTTACAGATTTTGGTATTATAATTCAGATTCCTGGATTATCATTGCAATATACTAGTTTAAACGAGAATATCGCTCGTTCCTTAGTGTTCCAAAACATGGTCGTGCAACAAAATTAATGAAACATAATTCCTAAAAAAAAAGTTTAAGAAGTGCACACAATTCTGCTTAAACTTTCTTGGGGATTTCTTATGAAATCCTTATTAACTTCGATTTTGTGTGAATGTATTGTTGCGTGGATGGGTTCGAAAGATTTGAAGCCAAAGCAGATAAAAACTTGCAGATATTTATTCCAATATCACTCTTCACAGATTCCTTTACAACTCTAGAACTTCTCGTTCTAGTAGACAGAATACAGTTCTTTTCACAACGATAGAGCACAAAACAGCAGTTTAAAACTTGACAACACAACTGCTAAATTACTGCAAAAGACAATGCAATACAGTTCGCTTTCGGAACTCTCTGAACGCCTCACTGAGACTCAGTAATTCCAGTCAACTAACTCAGTGACTCAAAATCAGTCAACTAACTCCATCACCCGCTCTTCTGAGCTTTTATAGGAGTCAAACCTTCTGGAGACTTCTAGAGGTAGATATTTGGAGAACTTTCCAGATCGTAGTCGAAAAGTCCTATACATGTACATGGGGACCGAAAATGTCGCCAAATGGTCGCCAAGAAAAATTAGTCACCAAAACCGTCGCCAACTTGGCTCTATCTCGCCAATTTGGCGAGATTGCCATTACCATAATGTTAAATACTCTGCTCTTTAAAACTCGCTTCCCATAGTTACCTCTGTAAAACTCGTTATCAAGCATCAATACCCATATTGCAGGGAAACAAAATATTGCATTGCCTTATGCGAAATGTTCAGAAATTTATCTATTTACAAAATTAACATTACGAAATATTTACAAATATACAAAAATTCGTAACAGTATGTTTGTTGATGGTGGTGGAATCTGCGGAGGCCTAATCAACACCCTTGCCGTCATCCAATCGGGCTGAAACTTAGTAGATAGATTTGATGTCGATGACAATGCATTCTATAAAATTTTGGGACTGTAGCTGTCACTGAAAGGTCGCTTTTACTGAATACTAATAAACCAACTTGCCGTTCTTTAATCGCGTTAAAAAAGCATTGAACCGATCATTGTTGAAACTCTTTCCTGTTGCCAAAAATAAATACTAAAATTGGTTTATTCGGAATAAATTAAAGATATTTAGATGGGAGTGTGACGTTCGTTTTTAATAAATAAATTGTGGAAACGTAGTTTGCAGCACATTTTCCTAAATAAAAAAAAATGTATGTTTAAAATAAGATGCAAACACCAAGGACACGCTGTTTAGAGAATCGGCGCTGTTTCAACGAATATAAAAATTGGCAATGGATATGGATATAAAGGATTTAGATTAAAAACTTTTTTTTTTTATAAATTATATATATTTTTATTGAATAATTTGAATGCTGTACGACAAAGAAATCGGTCACAAGAACTCAAATTGCGCCGAATCTCTTCTTTTAACTAAGAGAAAATATTGTTATGAACAAGAGCAAAAAAACTCAGCTGCAATCTTAAACAAAATAACTTAATAACCTTTTCTAGTAAACTAATATACTGGTGAATAAAAATTCTTTTTCGTTGGAAACTATTGAGAAAGTAGCCTTTACATAAATCCCCCCCCCCCCTTTTTTTTTCCTTCTTTTTTTTTTTTTAATTTTACCAAACTATTCTATCGTTTCCGAACTCAACTATATCGTTGACAGTTTATTTCTTCATCTGTAACAATTTTTATTGTTGATGGCGCTGTTGGCTGAGTACAATTTCATTTCGGCGAGTTTTACGAATTGCGATATTTTATATAAAAAGTAATAAAAACACACAGGAAAAATTGTTTTCGGATAGAAACACGGTAAGAGTAACGAATAATATTTATATTTTTGCATATACTGATAAATTTATGCAAGAAAAATGTTTCTTTTTTTGTGATGTAAAAATACATCAATATGCAAAATTCATTAGGTTTTTTTTTTTTTTTTTTTTTTTTTTTTCTCATTAGTCACACCCATTTCCCGGTTGATTTTAAATTTTATTTTTTAAAAATAAAAATTCCTGCATTTAAGGGTTAATTTCACTTTCCCATCTCCAGAATATATATATATAGAGTCGGATTCTGCCAATACAATGTTTAGGTATTACAATTCAGATCCTAGTATTATATTGTTGCGTGGATGGGTTCGAAAGATTTGAAGCCAAAGCATATCAAAACTTGCAGAAATTTATAACGATATAACTCTTCGCAGATTCTCTTACAACTCCAGAACTTCTCGTTCTAGTAGACTCAATACAGTTCTTTTCACAACAATAGAGCACAAAACAGCAGTTAAAAACTTGACAACACAACTGCTAAAATCGCTGCAAAAGACAATGCAATACAGTCCCCTTTCGGAACTCTCTGAATGCTCGCTGAGAGACAGCTAACTCAGTAACTCCAGTCAACTAACTGACTCAACTAAAACCACTAACTCCACTCACAGCCAGCCTTATATAGGGAAGTCAAACCTTCGTGAATCTTCTAGAGATAGAAATTCGGAGAACTTTCCAGATCGTAGTCGAAAAGTCCTATACATGTACATGGGGACCGAAAATGTCACCAATGAGCGCCAAGTTTGACGACAAATATTAGTCGCGAGATTGCCATTACCATAATGTTAAATGCCCTGTTCCTTGTAAAACTCGCTTCCTAGCGTTATCTCTGTAAAACTCGTTATCAAGCATTAAGAGACACATTGCAGGAAAACAAACTATTTCACTGCCTTATGCGAAATGTACATAAATTTATCTTTTTACATAATTAATGCTACGAAATATTTACAAATATACAGAAATTTGCAACAATATTTAAAAACAGATTTAAATGAGAATATCGCTTATTATTTAGTCTTCCAAAACATAGTTGTGCAACAAAATTAGGGAACATTATTCCTAAATATTTTTTTTAAAAAAAGGAAAAGAAAGAGTCACAAAATTCTGCTAAACAAATTGCTGAAAATTTCTTGTTTTACTGAATACAGTCAAAACCCCGTTAACGAGAAGTCGATGGAGCCGCCGAAATTGTTTGCTTTAACCGAATGTCATCTTAAACAAATAAAATTAACGTTAAGTTTTAAGTACCGAGAACTGCCTGTACTTCGCGTAAAACGGGATTTCGTGTTACGCGATTAGGCGTTAATGGTGTTTGACTGTAGTTTGAATCTTACACGTCAACAAAATCAATTATAAGAACTCAAATTATACCAAATATTACATTTTATCCTTTATCGACAAGATAAAGTTTAAAATTTGTAAATGGAAAACAAAAAAGGACCAGTCTTGGAAATGCAAAATAAGTAAATAAATGTTTTTACTAAATTAATATACTGGTGATTAAAAGTTCTTTTCATTGAAAGTAGAGAAGCTAATAAAAATTTTAAATCTTCAATGACTTTGTCTTACTTGTGAAAGTACCCACAACTTTTCATTTGTAAAAAGACGGACGTTATGAAATATTCCATTTTTTAAAAAATTTATAATTGTTTTTTCTTTTATCGAATTTCAATTTCGCTTTGACACGATTTTCAGAATTAAATTTTTTGTAGCTTAATTCTTTTCTAGCTTGTAAAGGCGTATCAAACTTAATTCCACTTTCCTATCTTCAGAATACCAAGTCAGATTCATTCTAATATTATAATGAACAGATTTTGGTATTACAATTCGGATCCTGGTATTATAATTGTAGATTTAAACCGAGAATACCGTTGTAGCTTAGTGTTCCAAAACATAGTTGTACAAGAAGAACAATGGATTATTATTACTAAATATTTAAAAAAAAAAAAAAAAAAAAGGGGGGGGGGGGGTACAAAAATCTGCTTAAACATTCTTCCGGATTTCACGTTTTACTGAATAGTTAGATTGATTGGTTCTACACTCAAAGACCTATTTTATGTACAATGGCAGTTAATCAGGCCATAACCTACAGCTTAATGTGGATTCTGACCCACAACGAACATCCAATACCTAACTTGGGATTCGAACCCGGCAACTTTGGCATGCGAGGCCAGAGTGTAACCGCACAACCATCAGGTGGGCCTGAATAGTCTGCAAGTTAGGCGACAATGAAATCAATCATATATTACAATACTTCTGCTACCATCGAGAGAAAATATTGTTTGTGACAGAAAATATCAGAGGAGGTTGGCACCATCGCAGATGTAATTAAATTAACCTTTTTACTTAATTAATATATTGGTGTTTAAAAGTTCTTTTTCTTGAAAAACCGTAGAGAAGTTCAAAAAATGAGAAAATTTTCAATAACATTGTCTTAATTGTGGAAGTATCCACAACATTTCGTAAGTAAAAGACCGTCTTAGAATGTTTAATTTTTATTATTGTTAATTCTATTTATCGAATTTCCATTTCGATATTCAAAAAAAAATTTCTATGGAAAGTTAGCTTGTAAATGTTTATCAAACCTAATTGTCTTAATTGTGGAAGTATCCACAACATTTCTTAAGTAAAAGACCGTCTTGGAATGTTTAATTTTCATTATTGTTAATTCTATTTATTGAATTTCCATTTCGATATTCAAAAATTGAATTTCGTTGGAAAGTTAGCTTGTAAATGTTTATCAAACCTAATTGTCTTAATTGTGGAAGTATCCACAACATTTCGTAAGTAAAAGACCGTCTTGGAATGTTTAATTTTTATTATTGTTAATTCTATTTATCGAATTTCCATTTCGATATTCAAAAATTGAATTTCGTTGGAAAGTTAGCTTGTAAATGTTTATCAAACCTAATTGTCTTAATTGTGGAAGTATCCACAACATTTCGTAAGTAAAAGACCGTCTTGGAATGTTTAATTTTTATTATTGTTAATTCTATTTATTGAATTTCCATTTCGATATTCAAAAATTGAATTTCGTTGGAAAGTTAGCTTGTAAATGTTTATCAAACCTAATTGGCTTAATTGTGGAAGTATCCACAACATTTCGTAAGTAAAAGACCGTCTTGGAATGTTTAATTTTTTAATTTTTATTATTGTTAATTTTATTTATCGAATTTCCTTTTCGATTTTCATAAATGAATTTTGTTAGAAAGTTAGCTTGTAAATGTTTATCAAACCTAATTTCACTTTTTTATCTCCTAAATATCGAGCGGATGATTAATCTCATATAAAAATATGAAGGTCAAGTTACAAAAAAAATTGCAATTAGGCATTTAAATGCGATTTCGAAAATATTGTAGTAGGTCGATCTGTCAGAGAAAAATCAGCAAATCACTGTAACAACTGTGTTATCAGTCAAAGCAGTTTTCTAAAGAAATCTAAATAGATAACACTAACCGAAGATATGTGGAACGTAAAAAGCAGTTTTTCACAACGTCTATACAACGTAATTTGTTGTTACGCAACAACGTTGTTTTCCAACAATTCAAAACATCCGTAAGACAGTCCAGTTTATTTGTTTTGAACAAATTTTTCACAATTTTTTTTTTTTTAATACGAGCTAAGAGAGCATGCGCAAGAGTTGGATAATCATTTGTGTAGATGAAAATCGACAACATTTCGAAACAATGCTTCACATAAATTTGTTTAATTTGCTGTATATTTAAAAGAAGAAGTGAAAAGTGTACATTTCGTTTGAGTTGATTAAAGAGAAATATGAAAGAGTTGTTTATGTTTTAAAAAATCGCACATGATCTCCAGAAACTTTTGTTGCGGATTTCGAACGTATTTTACAATTGTTGCAAAACGAGCCAAATTACTCAACATCTCTATAAAAAAAAATCTTAGTTGTCTGAACCTCATACAAATCCACAGTTTTGCACCTAGAGGTACGAAATTTGGCACGTAGAAGCTTGAGTATATGGAGATTGTACAGAACAACTTTTAAATTTGATTAAAAGTTGCTTTCATTAAAATTTAATGACATGGAAAAAAATTCTTGGAATGGCAATGACATTTTTTATTACATAAGAATAAAACCAAAAATTATTGTAATATGCCCCCTTATTTTTACGCATTACAATCGTCTGTCCGATAAGCGGTTCAAATATTATTATAATTTTCCATATAATTACTGTAAATTGACGCTCTACGCATGCGCGGTTTTAGCGTAATCTTGTAAACCTAACTGCTTAAGTTATTGAAATTCCCGAAAACTTTCAAATCATTTCAACATTTGTTAATTTTCTGTTTATTTCCAGGTAAATATTTATTCGTTTCCTTTACCCTGAATATCAAAATTCCTTCTTTTGATTGTTTTTATTTTTAGTATAGTGTACTTTGTATTCATGTTCCATATTATTTAATCTAGATTTGAATACATTTTTTGTGTTATACATGTTCTATTATTTACACGACTATTTTACAATTTACACCAGAAGCGAAGTATTTCATTTAAGATTTTTTTGTGTGCGTTTTAATTTGGTCGTTATTATGAGTTAGAAAAAAAGTAATCCCATGCCCATTTCCAAGTACTAAACAAATTTTGAAGAATACAAACCTTTTTTTGGTTTAGATGTAGACATTTATTTGGCGCGATTTTATGTGGTGCTTTTTTACAGATAAATGCGGTTTATCACAACATTTTTTTAAATTATTATTTATATTTTAAGTTAAGTTGGTACTAATCTGTTAGCTAGGTAATAGATAAAGATCACCTAAAAGAAGACCAAAGTAATCCAAACTAACAATTTTATAATTTCTATATTTAGAATTGGTGATACATTTACGGGCCATTTAGTAAACATTTAGACTTGGCGCCAACTGATAACCGTCTAATGAAAAAGAGTACCCTTAATATTTATACTTTAACCTAATTTTATTATTATTTATGTTTAAGTTTCCTTTTAGTTACCATGTTTTTAATTTTTGCCATTTTTCTGATGGTTATTGAAAAAAAAATTGCCAAACGACTTGATAACTGCTGAAACTTATGAAATGTGTTCCACTTTTTCTTAAATGTAAATTTCTATGTCTTTCAATGGGTTCTCAGCAGAACAGGATTACACAGTTAGTAAACTTTAAAACTAATAAGAATTACAGCACAACTTATGCTGGAAAGAATTATCAATTAAATACTTTTAATATAACAACTGGTAGTTAAAACTTTCATTTTCTACAAGGTTGGTTGTTTTCAGATTTTCTGGCGCCGTCAGCAACACGAGGGCTATAATGCGCCGAAACATTCGTCATTAGACAAGCCAACATACATTTACAAACACCCATGCCAACACGGGACTCGAACCCGCAACCTCGCGGTCTAGAAGCTAGCCATTTTCTACAAGGAGTGACAAAATTTGAATTATTCCAATTTT
The DNA here is from genome assembly GCA_963978545.1 of Linyphia triangularis. Taxonomy (NCBI): domain Eukaryota; kingdom Metazoa; phylum Arthropoda; class Arachnida; order Araneae; family Linyphiidae; genus Linyphia; species Linyphia triangularis. The sequence goes on from OZ021730.1 coordinate 74,570,836, forward strand.
GGATTATTTTTTTAATTTAAATTATATTCTGTTTTTCACAAATAAAATATTAATATAATTGTTTTTTTCTTGTTGATTACAAAGTTGAGAATTAGTTTTAGCAACCGATATTAATATGATATTTCCTATTTTAAATTGCACAGCCTGCGTAATTAAGGTTGCTTAAAAAAGTTACTTTTTAAAAAAAAGTTAATCACAGCCTCTATATATTGTATTTTATTGCTGAGAGATATGAAATTCCTCAAGTGCTTAAATCACAATTTTCTCCTTATTTGCTGTAGAGCGCCCTCTACTGTATACTACAACAATTTCCCAAAATTTAGGACAAGTTCTGATTTCATTAATTTCGATTTTCAAACAAATAACGCAATGTGTAATTAAAAATTATGGAATTCGTCAGAAAGGGATCTCTTAACCTTTATTGGGGTATTATTTATCTATTTCGGTTTTTGTAGGAGGAATAATTGAACGGTCACAAAAAAAAAAAAAATCGTTTAGAAATTATAAAGTTATTTAGAAAATCTCATGTCTAAAAGATATATTAGATAAATTGCATCAAGTGTAATAGATATCAATGAATATTTTATGAAATAAGTCCTACAATGCTAAAAATTTGCCTAAGAAAGTAATAAAATGTCCAGTTTTCAAGTTCATTACAAACACAAAAACATTTTTTATAGTGTTTCTAAGCTAAATAAATTATGTGTTAAATTTCCTCAGGGATAGTGCGGTATTTCAAAACTGTTTCTTAGTTGTTTTTAGTATAATTTATTTTTTAAGTTTTAGAATTTTGAATATTTATGTGTATTATGACATTGCCGATAATTTTACAATTACTCGCCGCTATTGGTTATTCATGTTTTCGGAAAGTGAAGATATTTACAAAGAATTCATGCTTGATAATACCTAAATTTTCCACAGATTGTTTTATATTGTTAAAATTTATTTACATATATGAAAAGGATATAATTTTTTAATTGTGTATTTCGAATGTACAAAGATTTAAACAATGTTTGAAGGTAATTATTTTTTGAAATTTAAGAAAAAATAAAAAACTGGTGGACAACTGGTGAAAAATTAAAATAGTAATTCACTACAATATTTAGCGATGTTTGAAATATATCGTTATAGAATATAATTTAAATTCTATTACATGAAAGTCTATTCACCTAAAAAATTATTTGCAGTATTCCTTAAGCATATTTTGGTATTTAATTTCCTTAAATGTGAAAAATATCAAAACTTATTAATTTAACTTTCAACTTCGTAACTTTTAAAAGCGTTATAATGAAGCATCTTATGAAAATATATATATACTACTAATTGGATAAATTCGAATGAAAATACCTAAAATACGTATTTTAGTTATTAAATAGATGCGTATACTACTGAGCAAAATTACCTTTTGGAGTTGAATGACAATAATCTCTATAAGAGACCAATTATATAACAAAAACAGTTCTATCTTTTGTTAATTTTTCCCAAGACCTATTCATTTATGTATCTGATTAAAATATTCATTCATAAAGCAAATGTTTAATAGAAAAATATTTAATATAAAAGAAAGCACCACTATAATAAATAAAGAAAATTAAATAGTAAATAAAAACATATAGTTATATATATCGTTTCGAAAGTAACTATCTCTTAATAACTCTCTTGTCATGTTTCGATATAGTATATCATCGAAAAATTCCTTTTCAAATGGATTATCATTACATTTATTTAAAACTGTTTTTGTACATGCATTACAAACTCTCATTTAATCAGCCTTTTGCCGTGTTTATTGCTAAGAACAAATGTGTGAATGAAGAAATTTGTTTTTTTTAACCTGAAGTTTATTGCGAATAAGAAATAAGGTTATTAAAAAGGGCTTCTTAAAAGTTAATGTTAAAAGAATGACATTACAATTTTGGTCCAATTTAATGAAGAGATCTTAAAAATTTCAAATTAAACGTGTTCAAGTGTACAAGGTAATAAGTAACCTTGAAATGAGTAATTTTACAACCAATGTAATTAGTTACTTTTAAATAAGTAACCTTATAACCAAGGTAAAGCGTTGAGATCAAAAGGAGGCGTTGGCTTAGAAGAAACGTACAACTTTTGTGTGCATATATGTAAAACAGTGCCATTTGCGTATATATTAAAATAATTAGTATGCTTTAACGTTGAATCGGTGGCATTTGCGTAAGTGACAAAGGCTTTCCCGGGCAACAGGGGCGTAGCTAAGAATTTATTTCGAGAGGAGATACGAAATGAAATGCTACGATAATATAAATTTTACTTTTTCATCTTAATTCTATTCAACTCTAAAAATAAATTATAATTATAAGCGGGAAGTTTTTCTTAACTTGCTTTGAAACAAGAAAATATTATGAATATGTGTAGGAAGAGCACTTACTACTTATAAAATTTGCGTACAGCTATTAGCGACTTCGTGTTTAAATAATATCTACGAAGCATTAAAGCATGCAAACCATTCAAAATATGTACGCAAACAGCACTGTTTTACACTTACGCAAGTGTTGCAAGTTCCTCCCAAACCGACGCCTCTTTTTGATTTCAGCTCATTACCTTGGTGTATAAGGTTACTTATAACCTACTTATTACTTGTTAACATGAACACTTTTAACATGGACTTTCTAAGATGTCTTCATCAAATTAGAGAGGAATTGTAATATTATTTATTCTTTTAACGTAAACTTGCTTTAATTGAAAATTTGTTTACAAGTTATAATAGTATCACGGTATCACCACTTTTTTAATTTCCACAAAAACTTGGTTTTACTGCCAGTACTAAACGTGAGTAAATTTAAAATCGACAATCGAAACGCGACAATCTGTCATAATTGTAGTCGTATTTGATTATTTTCAAAAATTAGTAAAGCACTTCCGTGTCTTAGGATCGAATTGGTTGTAAAAACATAAGTCATAACATTATCGTTTTTTTTGCGAACATTAGTGAACGATTGCAAGTGTACCATAGCTTTTGTGATATAATCTTTCAATGCGATATAGGCTTTCAATTACTTTCTCAAGCAGTGACAGATGTCGAAAAGAAATATCATAGTTGGGTAATTCTATTGTAATCTTTCAGCAAATTGTTATCATATTACTTTTAGCATTTAACTCCTCGAACTAAGAAATATAACAAAACTATCAATGTGCAAAATTAATATTGAATTCGAATCTATTTTCTAATGAGATCAAATAATTTCGGAATGGAATATATCACCTTATCCCATCACCTAGCTTAGGGTATTTCAGTTTCCCAAAGATGTGATTTTCATATGACTTAGATTATGCCTCGAGTCTCGGTGATGTAAAAGATAAATAGGCCAAATTTCAATATAAGATTGAATAATATTTAAGGACTCTTATATTAAACTAGAGAAATTTCTAATACAGTCAAACCCCGTTAACACTAAGTCGATGAGGAATGCAGATTTATACTACTAGCTATAAGTGTACTATTTGATTCTGCTGTTTTTACTTCGCGTCTTAATTTTTTCAGCCTGCATCCATTTCCTTCCAGGTTCAAATTGATTTACAGCATAAGCCGCTTCAATCTTTTCCCGATTTTTTTTAAATTGCTGATAAGAGTGCTTGCTAGCGATTCCGTACTTGGCCGCAATTTCTGTTTCTTTTTAAGACTTTTATCATCAATATCATTTCAAATTTTATTGCATCGTTTCTAACAATAATGATTGCTGCTTCCGACTCATTTTGACAAGATTCAACACGCAAACGCGACTGATTTTAGTTTCTAAAACCTACCGTTGGAAAAAGGAAAGAGTTACACAAAACCAGTTTACGTAGGGGATGCCATCTGAATTAGGACCGAAATCAGTTCAATTCACAGAGATTTCCATGAAATTTGATCACTCGGGTATCTTTCCTGTTTTTATAAGGTTTCAACTTAAGGAATGTTTTCGTTACACTTTTAAATTTCGTCTCAAATAATGAAGACATCTTAAAAAAAAAAAAAAAAAGTACATGGAAAAGCAATTTTATTTTTTTGTCTTAAGCGGGATTTCATGTTATGCGATTTCGTTTTAAACGAATAAATTAAGTTTTAAGTTTGAGCTTCACAGTACCGGAAACTGCTTATATTCCGCGTTGAACGAGAATTCGTGTTAAGCGATTTCGTGTTAACGGGGTCTGACTGTACTGAAGTGCTATGTACTAATGAGTTTCTCATGTATTTCTTCACTCGATACGAAGTCATATACGACAAAATTAAGTAGTTCCCGTTTGATACTTTCTAGAACAACAACGAGTGAAAATGGTTAACTACATCCAAAATGTCCTAAAAGAAGGAAATCATCCAAAAGAAGACTACATAGAGTTATTACAGTGGACCTTAAACCCAAGGGTATTGTTTTCAATTGGTCAATATAGTGGTCAGGCGTCCGTCCCCATTTAATGTTTGCCCATGCGCAGGAAAGGCATTGCGTGCGCATGCTTGTATATCAAGAGATGTGTGTTGATGCTGTCAAGTTGTATTGAGGTATCGATGTTTTATAAAACTCAAATAAAAACTAAAAACTTTGCGATGGGTTTGGACTTAAGGCCTAAGGTAAACTGTACATTGGCCGTAAGTGTGCATGTGGTCAGTATAACTCCCGAACAAATTCACCTACTATGTTCAAATTTTGTGTGCGGGTTGGTGGTAGCCATGGGACCTACCATTAAGGTTTTCGTCAAAGGTAGCGCGTAAGGTAGCTGCCGTTGGAAAAAAAAATATCATGTTTTTCAATAATTGCTAAAAAACGTCTCTAACGATTTTGTTCAAAATCGCTGTGCTAATGCCTCTGAAGGTGGTCTAAACATCCCTACATCCGAAATAGCCGTAAAAATGTTTTAACGGCGTAAAAAGTTGAAAAACGAATGCTTTCAACACAGAGTTCTCTTTGTTTGAGCATACCTCATCAACGATCGTTTTTTCTTCTTCCTTCAGTTCCGCTTATAATAAAAGATAATATAAGGATTACAGAAAAGTATATTGCCAAAATCAGCAATTTGGCAAAGTTTTTTTTTTTTTTTTTTTTTTTTTTTTTTATGCCCATACAAGAATTATGGTAAAAAAATATCGCCAAACTGGCCATTTTTTTAAAAAATGAATGATGAAACTACAAAAACGGTAAATGACACAAATCCATTTCAGTATTATAGTATAATTGAAAGTTGTGCGATGTTCCACACCCCTAGTTTGTAGAGTTTTCTTTCGGTATAATGATTCATTAATATTTACAATTTCCATTATTGTACCGAATATGTTGGGGTTAAAAACGACTTCAGCTTCAAGATCCCTGGGGTCTCTGCATCAAGCAAGGTGGACGGCAAAGGCAATATATGCACTTAAAATTGCCCACTTCAAGAAACAGCTGATTATTCCTCAGAGAGAACCGAAGGGAATGGTTGGTTTTATTCAGATTATCTGGCGCCGTCAGCAACACGAGAGCTATAATGCGCCGAAACATTTGTCATTAGGCAAGCCAACATACATTTACAAACACCCATGCCTAACACGGGACTCGAACCCGTAACATTAGCTTTTGGAAAATGCAATTGCAATTTAATGGGCTCCTAAGAATGATTTGGATATGCTACAGATTCTGAGCACTTACCCAGACGCTCTAGGTCAGCGTTCGCCACTAACTTTTAAAGACAGGCCGTATGACCTATGTTGGAGATTTTCGCGGGCCGGATACATCAATATATGTATCTTTAATTATTATCGATTTAACAATATATACCATTTCTGAAAATTTAAAAAAAAAATATATATATATATTAATAAAATTACAATTGATGTTTGATTTTTTTTTCTTTCGAATAATTAAAAAATAATAAATTTCATTATTAATCAATTAAAGTCTAAAATAGAAATTAATCTTTCGTTCTAACTGACAATACAAGCTGACCTAACTTTTTTATAAAAGTATTTAAACTGTACTTCCAGATTACCCTGTTTTGTTGATATCAATTGTGAGACGATAGCGGTCGAAATCGTTCAGTTTATTTTACGAAAGAATCAATATTTGTCCCAGAATTTGTTGCAGCCAATCTTAATAAATTGTCTGAATGAGATTCAGTTTAGTTGTTCCTATAGTTATTCTTGATGAAAACTGTCTTGTTGAAAACATTTTTCATATAGTTTCTTCGGGCACATAGTGAAGAACTCTGTTTTGCATAGTTTAACACGTACTATTTTGGACAAATTAAAATAACGTAAAAAAAAGGGTAAATCTAACTTTTTTATAAAAGTATTTAAACTGTACTTCCAGATTACCCTGTTTTGTCGATATGAATTGTGAGACGATAGCGGTCGAAATCGTTCAGTTTATTTTACGAAAGAATCACTATTTGTCCCAGAATTTGTTGCAGCCAATCTTAATAAATTATCTGAATGAGATTCAGTTTAGTTGTTCCTATAGTTATTCTTGATGAAAACTGTCTTGTTGAAAACATTTTTCATATAGTTTCTTCGGGCACATAGTGAAGAACTCTGTTTTGCATAGTTTAACACGTACTATTTTGGACAAATTAAAATAACGTAAAAAAAAGGGTAAATCTAACTTTTTTATAAAAGTATTTAAACTGTACTTCCAGATTACCCTGTTTTGTTGATATGAATTGTGAGACGATAGCGGACGAAATCGTTCAGTTTATTTTACGAAAGAATCACTATTTGTCCCAGAATTTGTTGCAGCCAATCTTAATAAATTGTCTGAATGAGATTCAGTTTAGTTGTTCCTATACTTATTCTTGATGAAAACTGTCTTGTTGAAAACATTTTTCATATAGTTTCTTCGGGCACATACTGAAGAACTCTGTTTTGCATAGTTTAACACGTACTATTTTGGACAAATTAAAATAACGTAAAAAAAAGGGTAAATCTAACTTTTTTATAAAAGTATTTAAACTGTACTTCCAGATTACCCTGTTTTGTCGATATCAATTGTGAGACGATAGCGGTTGAAATCGTCCAGTTTATTATGTGAAAGAGTCACTATTTGTCCCAGAATTTGTTGCAGCCAATCTTAATAAATTGTCTGAATGAGATTCAGTTTAGTTGTTCCTATAGTTATTCTTGATGAAAACTGTCTTGTTGAAAACATTTTTCATATAGTTTCTTCGGGCACATACTGAAGAACTCTGTTTTGCATAGTTTAACACGTACTATTTTGGACAAATTAAAATAACGTAAAAAAAAAGTCTGTACCGTGAAGCTTGATTTATTTTTCTTTCTGTTTTACCGGCGGGCCGCAGAAAAGTCTGTCGCGGGCTGGATACGACCCGCGTAGTGGCTAACGTTGCTCTAGGTGGCCAGTAATAAGAAAGAGGAATTGTTTTTGTTTTGCCTATTATACAACCTATTAATAGTGTCCAGTTTTTATTTTATTTTAAGTTTGTGATTGCTAGCTTTCACAATAAGAGTAATTAACATTAAAAAAAAAATTTCGTATTTTTTGTTTACTTTTACAAAACTGATCCAAGTGTGCCAATATTATATAATTTTCTTGAAATTTGGCATATGTATATTTTATACCAAAGAGACTCGGAAGGGGGGGGGGGGGTTAAGCAAAGACTGCAAAATTTCTAAATTTGTTGTCTAAGACAATGAAACACCCGATCCTAACTATGCTAACGCTTCGTAACATGCAGGAAAATTCTATGTTAAAGACATTTGAGCATGAGACAAGAATTTTCCCTTTTTTTCTTCCAAAACTAAAAAGCGAACTGAAAATCAGGAATGTTCCAAAAAACAAAACATCCATATTCACACCCCAGAACCGAGAAGAACAAAACCTGCAAGACACCTTCCCCAACAACCTCAAATTTCCCCCCTAGTGCAAAAGTAACAGCTGCTAGCGATGTTTTCCGCCGAAAGGCGCGGTGTGTGTGGGGGGGAGGGGGGGGGGAGAAGAGAGGGGGGGGGGTCGAATAATGGAACGAACGTCGCAATCAGAAGAGAGCTTTCGCGAAAATAGAACGAGGATTGAGCGGAATGGAAATCCTCCTACCAGCCCCAACACACAGACAGCACGTGCTCCTTCATCAACCTGCTACGCGTGACGTCATCGCCCGGAATGCCACACGACGGACCGCTTCCATTCGCGAATAGGAGGGGTGCCTGGGTGGTATGTTGGATGTGTGAGTGTGTGGCTTTTTTTTTTGTTTGTTTGAAGGGAAAAGAGAGTTCAGCAGCACCTACTTTTTCCCCTTCTTTTTGGGAGATGTGTGTGTGTTTGGCAGAGTTCGGCGGTGCTTGGTTTGGCGAGGAATCGTTAGTTTTGGAGATTTGAATGGCGGGAATTTTTTTCGAATTTGGTAAGGGTGCGATACGATATCGGATATTACATAACAGGCATTCTACTACAATATCTTTAAAAAAAAAAAAAAGATGCCGGATAAGAAATGGGATGGATGATAAATGAACTTTAAAACACACCATCCAACTGACACCTTTGGCTTGTGAGATCAGAGAGCTAACCACCCAACCATTATTTGGGCCGAACTTTAAAAAAGAAACTTTTATAAAAGCTCTTCAACGTAATAAGTAACCTAGCTCTTTATCAAAATTATAAGGTTGTTTTTAATAGGTGTCGAATATTATTAAAGATGTTATTCATTGATCATTGGTTGGATCATTAATTGAAACAATATTGGCTAACAGTAAAATATTTCATCTAAGCAATATTTTACGTACAACTAATACATTTCTTCTAAGCGATATTTTATTTGTGCAAATATTGTTTTTATGTTTAGAAGTTACATGTACTACAACTAAGGACAATTTTGTACTTATTATTTAAAAGATGACTTTTTACTATGTTTTCTAGTAAAACAGCGAAAAGATATATCAAAGCTTTCAACTAAATAATTATAAAAATGTATCGTATAACACAGGAAAATGTAGAAAACAAATGTGTGAAAATTACCGGCAAAACGTCTTCTAAGTATTATAATACATTCTATATTAATCGTGAAATTTTCAGTTACTTTTTAGTAAATGATAGTTTATGTAAATTATCATATACATTGAAAAATAATTTTGTCAAGTTTATTCAAGACGTTAGGACTTAATGCACTTGTCAAAGGTAAATTATTCTTTAAAAATGTTCTAAAGAGTGTTTTGAAATAAAACATTAGTCTTCGAGTAATTGAAGCGTTTTTCAAATATTAAACTTGTTTTAGTAAAAAGATTTCAACAATGCTTTTTAATAATATTTTACTTCCTACAGCCAACACCAGGGGAAAATGAAGTACACGCACTGCACTTTAAAAATAAAGTGGTGGAATTTACAAGAAAAAAAAATATTTAAATATAAGACGGTTTAAAAATTACTCAAAGTAAGAAAAAATGAATGCATTATAAAAAAAATTAACGTTTGTAACGAAAATCCAATAATGATTTTGAAAAATCATTGTTAGAGCAGAAGTTTTTCCGTCTTGCAGCACCCTACTAGTGATTTGCAATTCTCATGTAAATAATCCTCCCGGCGCAGATGTCATTTTCTCTTGTTTTTCTTTCAATTGCAAACAAGAGAATCGTTCACAAAAATGGGTCATGAATATTTTATCACCCGCAATAGTTTGTCGCTTGAGGTTCAGTGATCGAAAGATGTCTAGAAATGTCTCCACCTTTTTTTCCCCTTTAAATATCCCTGTTGCCGTTGCTTCCGTTTAGGCTCTTTACATTCTTGTTTGAAGATGGCATAACTAGAGTGTTTCAACATCATTTTGTTACTTTACGCTTAAATGCAGCACTTTGCAGGAAAAACGATGCTTAAAAAGAGTCTTAAAAATATAGTGATATTGATTTCAAGACGTTGAAAGTAATATGCAGGCTATATAGAGAAGACAATGCTTTTGAAAATTTACCCAAGTCGGTTAAATTTGTGAGAGTTAAAATATTTTCTCTCCCCGTTATTTCAAAGATGTAGATTCAGATGTTCAGAAAATAACTTGCACAGTTGAAAATAAATTAAAAATAATAATAATAATAATAATAATGGATGATAGAAATGTACTACCGTTTGCTGCATTTAACTTGGACAGCTACGGTGTTTTATTAATCAATTTTCAAAATTAGTGGCAATCTTTGCCAACAGACGGCGCTACTACATTAAAAAAAAATGGTCTAAGCATCTTGCAAAAAAATAGAAAACGATATTTCAATTGCGTCATGTTGTTACTGGAAATGGTGGCAATTTATAAACTTGATTTAGAAGTTTTTGTAACTTGTTCGAAACGTTTTTTTATTATAAAGTTTTTTTTTTTTTTTTTTTTTTTTTTAATCAATAACACCACTTGTTTCTGAACTATATTTGAAAATCGTTTAGGATAAAATTCTCTATTTCCCGTTCCAAAAAGAATGTAGTAAATTTGGTTAGTTTTTTATACTGAATTTTCATACGAGCCAGTCCTCTTTTCCTCTTTGAGGCAGCCTGTCCAATCACAAAAACACGTGCGAATAATGTTCGATTCTTTTTACGATTGAAGTAATTTTTTTAGTTCTAATCTTTGTAATATCCGTCTAGCTTCTTGTTGGGGTGGGGGGGGGGGGGGTTATAGATTATATCCAATTTCCAAACCACTCACGAGAAACTCAACAGAGTGGTGAAATATTATAAATTTCATTACGAAAAATAAGAAGGAAAAAAAAGTTGCATAAGTTTTAAATTAGTAATTTGAACTTAAAATGTTAGAAAAATTATTTATTTTCAAATTAATATCATAGAATCAGCATTTCAGAAGAAAATCCATTGATCCAAAACTTTTTTTTTTTTTTAAATTCAAATGTCGAATAAAAACTTTAGCCGTTGCCTCACTTTAAGTTTTCTTACCAGTGCCGAAGAACAAAACATTTTCTTCTCCAAGAAAGAAATGCAGCCGCAGTGAAATTATTTATTAAATATGCAAATTGAAATGTGAAGTAATTGTAACAAAAGCAATGCTTCTTAGGAATAAATTCCTATTTGAGGAATACAATTTTTTCCTTGACATATATGGCTCTCCACTAAAAAGAACTCCACATTAGAGCCCCCAGAAATATTTCCAATTGGGTGCAACGCTAGATTTATATCAAAATAATTTTTTTATTTTAGAAATGTTAATTAATAATTATGCATTATAAATTATACTCTTTGAGAATAGTTAAAATTCATGGTGTATGTTTTTGAAAGCGCAATCCTGTTAAAGAGAAAAAAATACAAAATAGTAAAAAATTTTAAATATATATTTTAAAGATTTTTTTTATCATCCAACTAGATTTGACGTCATTCAAGCGACAGTGTTTAGAATAGAGGAACTAGAAGATGCAAAAATACAGAAGAGTAAATTTTTTTTTTTTTTTTCCAAGTTTCAGATATGATATTAAAAAAAAAAAAAAAAAAAAAAAAAAAAAAAAAAATGAAACACGAAGGCAGTATTGGGATATGTTCAATTGAATTCTAAAAATAGATTATATATATATATATATATATATATATATATATAGTATATCTGATAACTTAAAAAAACAAAACATTTTCCTAGAATTTTGAGAATTACACAGGAAATGATAATACAATAAAAGGAATAAATACTTCTACTTATCAGCCTCTAATAATCATAGACTATAAGCGCCAGCAAATCGTCACGCAAGTAGCTATAAAAAACGACATAGTAAAGAAACAAGACTCAATTAATAGAAAAAAAAGATGCTCATTGTAACATAAAAGTATAAAAAGCATATGTGCTTTTTTTTTGTCTTAGAATTTACATCTTTTCCCTCATTTTTTTTTTTTTTTTTTTTTTTTTTAGCCAGGGGGGGGGGGGTGCAAATGCACCTCCTTGCACCCTCCTGGGGACGCTCATGGAACTCCATTCACGAATACAGATATTTGTACTTCGCTATCGTAAAGAACTAACTATACTAGAAGACAACATACACTGAGTTCACTGTAGGATGTATCCCTCGGCCGAAAAGATATAGTTCCAAGTAAATCACAACTTAAATAATAATATTGTTAACCCGCGCACATAGTTTTATATTAAACTTAAATATAAGCTGATAACAAAAAGAAAATAAGTGCTTTTAAGTTTAAATTTTTAATTAATATTTTACTTTTCTAACCTCGTATACTGCAAGAGTTTTGATGAATCGGCCAAACATCGTTCCGATCAGCCAATCAGAGCTAGTAAAACCGGTTCACTCATCATTGCAGGGTATTCAGTGAGCTCATGCTATGTTGTCTTCTAGTATAATAAGCTTGGATTCACCTACAACTAGCGCAGCTGAAGCGCAGAACCTATAGGGTGGTTATAATTAAAGTTACCCTGTTTAGAGCCACGTAGAGTCCGTTCTAATGAGCAGATTTTGATGAAACTTGGCATATACACTATATGGACCATGGGGAAAAGTAATCCACAAATTAAAAACACAAATTTTTATTTAATTACAGCATATGTTCAATGTGCATTCCATTTACGTCAACCACTTGCTCGAAGCGTGTTATAGCATGTTCATTAGTAGCGCGAAGGGTTTCTCGATCAATTACAGCAACATGAAGTGTTATGCTTGCTTTCATTTCAGGAAGAGTCCGTATGCTCCCTCCATACACACGATCTTTCAGAAATCCCCACAACCAGAAATCATAGGGATTTAAGTCCGGAGAACGAGGAGGCCAGGCAGTCGAAAAACTTCTCGAAATTACCCGCTCATCTCCAAAGTGGGCACGAAGTAGTGCTGTCACTGGTCGTGCAATGTGAGGTGGTGCACCATCTTGCATAAATACAGTAGTCTCTAAACATTATCGTTCTTGTAGGGCAGGAAGGACTTGCTGCCGAAGAAGCTCGCAGTAGCGGGTCCCCGTAATCGAACACCTTCGAGGGCCACGAAGCGTGCTCCCCTCAAAGAAAAAGAGACCAAGAGTAAATTCAGCCGTAAAACCACACCATACAGTAATGTAATCAGGATGCAGAGACTGTTAATGCACAACATTCAGTTTTGCCGCACCCCATATTCGACAATCTGAGTATTCACGGCTTCATCTAGTGTAAAATGCGCCTCGTCCGACCATAAAATGTTCCAAGGCCAGGCATTATAACTATTATTCTGGCCAAAAAAATTCTACAAAATTGAATGCGCTTACCAGAGTCAGCAGGTTTCAGTTTTGCACAACATGGATCTTATATGGATACCATTTTACAATGGATCGAAGAATCTTTCTAACTGTTACCAAGGGATAGAAAAATCACGTGACACAGCTCGAGCACTTGTAGAAGAACTTGAACACGCTATAACACGCTTCGAGCATGTGGTTGACATAAATGGAATGCACATTGAACATATGCTGTAATTAAATAAAAATTTGTGTTTTCAATAAAAAGGTTTTTGTTCGTTATGCGCCGCCACTTTTTCACCTGGTGGTAAAAATTTGAACTACAATTTTTTGATTGCAGATTTCTTTTCTCCATTGTCCATATAGTGTATATGCCAAGTTTCATCAAAATCTGCCCATTAGAACGGAATCTACGTGGCTCTAAACCGGGTAACTTTAATTATAACCACCCTGTACTTCATGTACGTGATTAAGGGGAAAGGGAAAAAAAAATTTGAAAAATAAAAGGAAAGTTTTTACTATAAATCCATTTTATTTAAGAGTAACTTCTAGTAAGGATCATTCCCTATACTCCATGTTGCAATCTTCTCACCCAATTAATTAAAAAAGTATTTTGTATATTTATTATTAATGGTGGATAATATTATTTATTGATTGGGTGCGAAAATGATATGATCACTTAATGAGATGATTTAAATTAAAAACTCAAATATAGCGTCTATTATAAAGGAATATTAAAAAAAAAAAAAAAAAAAAGGGAAAAAAGAAATATAGTTGGAGCCACTGCATAATTATTGACGTAAGGATTTCAAATATAATAATGAAAAATAAAATATATTAGATTCTATTTTCGAGTAATTAATTTGTCACTTCATTAAGTGTTACTTTTCGTACCTAATCACGACATTTTTTAGGTTTTATGCAAAGTAGTATCTAAATGAACTAGGTGAGAAGATTGTAACATAGCGAGTGTAGAGAAATTATCCTTACTAAGAGTTATTTTAAGCGATTAAGCCACTATGAAGAAAATCATTGATTCTATGTTATTGACTAACTTAAATATTTTGCTGCCAAAACTTGACAGAATGCAGCGTCATCGACAACTAGTCCATTTGCTAAGTTTCCATTTGGTTGGATGGCAGCAGGTGTGCTATTTAGGTCACAGAAGATCTTGCAAGTCACAAACAAACAAACTCGAAGTATGCATAAAGAATTTAAAAATGGCTAGGTAATAAATCGACTTCTGAGGATTGGGGATGGATTTTAAAGAACAATAGACCGAAAAGAGCAACATAACTTCTTAAACATGGTGTATGAAAGGTTGCGGAAGTTGGGATTGTGTACGTTTCGATAATTAGAGGAACTATCGTGGATAATCTTGTCTAAATACGGAGCCATCAGATCCCATAAAAAAAGACAAAGAAATGCAGGAAAGCAATGATTTGATTTGTACGCTCAACGACCTATATTTATGGACAGTGACGGCTAATAAGGCCGGGACCTACAGCTTAATGTAGATTCCGAACCACAACACACATCCATGCCTAACCCGAGATTCGAACCGGAACCTTTGTCATATGAGGCTAGAGTGCTCACCCCACAGCCATTAGAGGGGTAGGAAAGCAATGGATATAAATTTTTGTTATCTTGAAGAAACAAGTCCATGCGTATCAGACAGGAAGACTATAAAGGCTGTGCGAAAAGAACTACTGTCAAAATGACCTGCAATTTGACCTAAATGCGTATTGACCGAAATGTTTTTTGATTGCTTTTGGAAAATTGAACCGTAATTACAATCATTCAGAACTGATTACGATTTAAGTTCAGTTTTCAAAGAGCTGTAAAAAAAAAAAAAAAAAGACAGCTCGTCAGAATTGTTTGAAATGTGAGTAATACGAGAAATGATGGGGTATAGGGGGGGGGGGGGGGGAAATAACTCAAGAAAATTATTTAATTTTTATTTCGATGTCATACTATTTCCCCTACTTTGGATATATTCTATTTAAATTTCAGGTCATTCTGACGAGTGGTTCAATTTTAAAGCCTTTTCTAAGTTGAACTTTAAATATTTTCACCGTTTTTATGATATGTGTTTCATCTAGATATCAATACGAAATACTGAAGTAATTATAAAATAATTTCTCATGGCAGGTTGATAAATTGAGGCATTAATTTTTTTTTCTATCAAAATATTCTTTACTCTTAATTAAAATATGCTTAAGGTAATCCAATTTCAGATTATTCATTCAAACCTAAAGCCTGCAGTCTTAATTCTGAAGCCTATTGTATCTATCAGATTGTATGTAAACTGTCAGAACATATTGTGTCTATCAGAATGTATGTAAACTAACATAACTTATTGCATTTATCAAAATATGTAAACTGTCAGAATATATTGTGTCTATCAGAATGTATATAAACTGACAGAACATATTGCATCTATCAGAATGTCTGTAAACTGTCAAAATATATTGTGTCTATCAGAATGTATGTAAACTAACAGAACATATTTCATCTATCAGAATGTATGTAAACTATCAGAATATATTGTATATATCAAAGTATATGTAAACTAACAGAACATATTGCATCTATCAGAATGTATGTAAACTATCAGAATATGTTGTATCTATCAGAATGTATGTATACTATCAGAATGTATGTATACTATCAGAATGTATGTATACTATCAGAATATATTGTATCGATCAGAATTTTATGTAAACTATCAAAATGTATTGGGCCTATCAGAATGAATGTAAACTATCAGAATATATTGCAAGGTCCATTTTTAAAAATAGCCTAATTTATAATTTAAATATGTTAGTTTCCTTTTATAACAATAAAATATATAAAACTACATATTAACTTGAAACCTATCGTACAACCTTTTTAAGCACTGGAAAAGTTCTGAACTTAAGTGAAATTTGTGTCAAAATTATTGTAAAATGCTCTAGGAGTTAATCCCCCCCACATAATCAACTCTTAGTTTAGTACTGAACTTTCACAGAAGTAAAATCATAAGCAATAGAGATATAAACAAAGAAAATAATTTTAGGAAACCTTTGATGTCTGTAAATCTCTGTAAAGACAAAAAAAGTAAAAGTCTGTATATCTCTATAAACAAAAAAAGTAAAGTCTGTATATCTCTATAAACTAAATCTAAAGCCTTCACTCACTAACTCAGCAATAAATTCTCTCACTTCCCATACAGCCACAACACTGAAATTTGGTACAAATGTCAATATGGATAAAGGAAGAAAAAGTAAACGATTTCGATTAATTAAATGTGTTTCGATTAATTAAATGTTCCAAACGAGGAATATCGCAATGTCCCTCTTCCAATGTAGTCAAAACTCTCAAATTTGGTGTAAATGTCAACAAGGATGAACATAGAAAAAGTAAACTATTCCAATGTCTTAACTATATATGTAGTGAAGAAAAGGGATTGAAACGTATCTGTTGAGAAATATCCGAATGTCCCAATTCTACAATATCCTCAATGGGGTCACCAGTTCTGAAATTTGGTATAAATGTCAACAAGGATAAACCTAGAAAAAGTAAACTTTTTCATCTCGATTTACTAAATGTGTAGGGACGATACAATTATGCACCTAAAATGAAACGGAATCGAAATTAGCAAATAAAAATCAGTAATTTCCTTGTAGAAACACTAATTTTGTGCTGTTATAGTAGAATTAAACTTCAGAGCTGAACCTATTGTGAGTAATAAAATTCGATAATGATCCATTTTTATACAGTTATTTATCGTTTTTAAGTTTGTATAATAAAGTTTTTATAGCCAAATAAAAAGTAACAGAGACAGGGAAATATCAAAATTAAATAAAGTAATCAAAATTGAATTAAATAAAGTAGTAACCGTCCAAAATTTTTGGGAAAATCAGCAAATCGTCAGAATATTGGAAAAATTTGAAAATTCATTTTCCAATATTTAATCGTAGAGAAAAACGAAATTATTGAAAGATATTACTTCAGGAACTATAATTTTACAACAGAAAAATGAATTTAACAAGTTTATTTCAGCGACTATCATTATTTGATAGCGATTAACATGGCAGGAACGAATTGAAATAGCAACCAGTGTCTTCAACAAAATTTTGTACCAAGACTAATAAATAGTCTTTGGAAAAATTAAAACATGCCCACTGGTACTATGAAACAACCATTTTATAATAGAAAAATTAGTTGAATTATCAATTAAACAAGTTTATTTTAGCTTCTTTCATGAATAAATAATAAGTAAACACGACGTTTAAACACATTGTTATTAGCAGCAATAAAATCCTCAAAAGGAATTCTTTACATGAATCTTTACGTCAACAAATTGCATCTGCGTTTCGCACCTTGTGGCATTTCGAAACATTACAAGTTGTCCACGACGCTATATTTCATTTCGTTTCGATTTTACTAAAAAGTTATTTTTACTTATATAAAAAATAAAAAATATGGGTAAGTGGCGCAAATTACTTTTAGTCCGAGAGGCGACTGCAATTTTTGGACCCCATGAACATCATTCTAAATTTTTTATAGAAATTGGAGAAAAATGAGCAGATTAGGAATCCACTGGTCTGCCGTGGCAAAAATGGCCGAAACTGATCAAAAATCGACTTGGAATGAGTTAAACTAAAATCCGATTGCCAAATATGTCATAACTTGCCAAAAATAGAACAAACTTATTCGTCTGGCAACCCACTTCATTTTGATTTTCAATGAGAAAAAGGGCAAACGATTTCTGATCTCTGGCTTGGAAAATGTGTATCTTTTAAAAGTAAGCCAAATAGGCGACATCAGTTACGTCGTAAGTGACGTAATATTTTTTTCCAACTTGGCTCAATTTTAATAGATGCAAGTAGACCGTCGCCAGATATCTGAATCGTCTGCAACCTTCTTAATTGAAAATTAAAGAGTGAGGGTTAACAAATTAAAAAAAATGCTCATTATTTGGCAAGTTATGCCGCATTTGGCAATTGGATTTAGTTCAACTTATTAAAAGTCAATTTTTTAACCAGTTTCGGCCATTTTTGCCACGGCAAACCAGTGGATTCGTAATCTACTCACTTTTCTCTAATTTCTATAAAAAATTCAGAATGATGTTCGATGAGGTCCAAAAATTGCAGTCGCCTCTCAGTCTATTTGTATGCTGTAAAAGTTGTCCTCTTGTTTCCAACAAGAGCCCTAAGGTTGAGACGAATTAAACATTTTATTGTCATCTGGTGGAATAATGGCGCAACTGAGAAAATTGGCCTTTTACAGAAAACTCAGATCAAAGTGATTTCAGTATAAACTGATTGAAAACAATATTAAGCCTATCAACTTGGAACTGGTGTAAAATTGTTACAATAATATTACAGTTCCGACTTTGTTCTCCTAGATGAGCTAGGATACTTTTCATACATACCATAATAGCCCAAGAAATAGACAGACGCGTAGCTAGGGGGAGGGATATGGGGATATATCCCCTCCCGAAATTTTTCTTTTCGATTTTAGAGCCCCAAAATTAAAGGATTTTGTTTTTTTAAATGGTAAATTTATTCAAAATATTTTTAAATTTCGAAATATACTTGGAAAATATCTGCTATATTGATTGCTAAATACACATGGCATTAAAAATAAATACGATAATCAAGATTTTCTGACATATAATTTCATATCTCCTCCCGAAAAATATTTCTGGCTACGCCCCTGGAAATAGAGACCGAAAAAAGAGGTCTTGCCTTGCAAAAGGTTATTCAGTTCTAAATATTTTTTATACGTCAGAAAGGACGGTATCATGGATAACAATCCAAGTTTTTGGCCTTCTAACCTTTGTGTATTCTCCGCGGTGCATCAAAAACCAAGATGTTTTTCGGTTTATAGATGATTACTCTTTGACAATGTATCTAAGAAACAAATATTATATTCAAAAGTTGTAGAGTATACAGTTTGCTACACATACAAAAAGGAGGACCAACTATGAGCACAAGGCCCATCGAGATTGGTCCAATTTCACTTTTCTGAACAATCCCCCGGTATAGATCAAGCTGTCTTTTAAAACTGTTGACTTCGGTACAATTTACAATATGGTTCGGTGGCTTGTGTCACTTATCAATCACTCTATTGTAAAAATAATGTTTCATATTCTCCAAGTTAAAATGCGATTTAAATAGGTTATATGCACATAGTCAACTCGCGATAACTCGAAGTTCAAAGGACTGGCCAAATTCTTCGAGTTATCCGAAGTTCGAGTTATCGGAAGTCCCTGGGAAGTTATTTTCTATTCAATGCATATTCTTGGGACCGAATTAAAACTTCGAAATAAACGAATATTCAACTTATGAGACTTCGAGTTATCGCGAGTTAACTGTATAACTTCTTTCCAGGTTCCCTGTATTGAACTCTAAAACCTTTGAAACCACCCTGTTTGATAAATTCAAACAACTGAATCAAATCCCCTCAAGACCGTCTTTCTTTCAATGTATACATATTAAGGTTTCTCAATTAGCAATCTAGCACAATTTTTGTAAACCAAGTTTTTCTTAGAACTATTTAGGGTTAATAGAGCTAATATAGTTATGCCGCATCAAAATAAAACTCCGGTAGGGAAAAACGTTTTGAATAAAAGTTGTAGAGCCCGTACTTGTACAAAAAGTTGTACCCTTTACATTTCTTGCAAGATTTATACAGCTTATTAATTTCTAGGACTAACAACGAAGGAGCAACTCTTCTTTGAAAAGGTTTATAAGATGATAACTTATAATACTTTATGTATAAGGGGGAGCAATTTAATTTAATACAAATAAAAAATTAGAACTACAGTAGAACCTCGATTAACCGACTTAATTCGGACCGAAGATAGGTCGGATAAGCGAAAATGCCGGATAATAGAGAGTTGTAAAAAATAATAAAAAGTAAATTATTTTCATTTATTGAATGCAAGGCTTTTAATTTTTTTTTTATGACATAATTGTTGGAAATTAGTTTTTGTTGTCGTAATCTTGATAATCGTTGTTTCATGATTCTATCCCGAGGTCTTTTTAAAAGCAATAGTTCAGTTTGATCGGCATATGATTATTGCTTTAACCATATCAGTCCTTTTGAAAAACGGTCAGAAGCCTCACCATTACTTATGCAAATTTAGTGTAAAAGAAAATGTTCCGTTTTTAAAAAGGGCAAATGATTTATTATTCATTTGGGAGATTTTTGATGTCGACTAAAGGATGGTCGGTTAACAGAGAGTTCCGGATGAAAGAGGGATGGTTAATCGAGGTTCTACTGTAAATAACCTTTTATAAGATAACACGTCTCTATTTCCTGGACTATACTCCTTTTTGACAAATTTTGCAGTTGCGTCATTTTTCCACCAGGACGGCGATATAAACTGTCTCACTGTAAAAAACAACAACAACAGCTTTACACCCCTTACATTTAAAAAAAATTTCATGTGCATGCTCGCTCACCTGTAAGATATATTTGGTACTCTCCGAATAAAAACAAATATATTAAAATGAAAAACTTTTGAAAAGTATTTTAAATCGCTTAAAAGTATTGGTAAACAGAATTCCCGATTGTTACAAATTCTCGTATCTATTTCCTAGTTTTTAAAAATAAAATAAACTTAAGGACAAAAGTTTGGTTTGGAACTACCTACTGTCTATTTCTGCCACTTATAAAGTGCTTAACATAATCCAAATACGTCTCGTAATTTTGAGCATCTAGAAGAATACGAGATCGGAATCTTCTAGTGTAAACTTCTCTCTCCAACCCCACCACACCAACGAGAGGACATTGAGGCCACGACAGGTTTAATGTGCACTAGCCTTCATTAGGTACCGATATTTGGCGGACCGAGGACCGAACTCACAACCCTCTGTTCATGAGGCCGATACTCAGCCGCAAGGTTATCGGAACCTTATAAAAGTTTTTTTGCGTTGCATATATAGTGTTTTGTATTGTTAGCGAATTCATAATCAACCATTCTTAATAAATAAACTCCAGTCTACTTCTTTCAATTAATAAAAGTCTCTGAAATAAACTTGTTTTGTTAATTATTTTATAACAACGTGAAAAAAATTAAATTTTTTTTAATCATAATGAATCAAAAATGGCGGCGAAAGTAGCACTTTTTCGAGGGGAGTGCGGAAAGGTAGCTAAGTGTGAAAAAGTATTTTCTCGCACGCCTCGTGTTCAAATATTATATAGTCTTTGCATTGAAATGACATATTTTCAGAAGAAATTCATTGACTGAAGTTGCCAACATTAATAAGTATATGTATTAACAATATTTTTTCCTCGTGATTATAAAAAATAATGTATTCAACACGTGGGAAAATACTTTTTAAAACTTGGTAAATTATTCGACTCTTGCTACCGCACTCGCCAAATAAGCGTTTTACATCGTTTGAAAAAGTATTGCTTTCTAGTTGCATAAATAACTGTTTCTTTAACGAAATGATTGTTCCATAGTGCCATTGGTATGTTTCATTATACAGATATTCAAAAAGTTTTAATTGATCACAGTGTTAAACTACAAATATTAATGTTTAAGACAATGCTTTCAAATTGTTCAGGAGATGTGTGAAAATTAATTGACATAGTTTCCAAAACAATAAAAAAAAAATTGTAAAATTTATAAAATATATTTGTCTCACAGTGGTCCGCTTCCACCCTACCGCAAGAAGAAGAAAAAACCCGCAAAAAGAACATTAATATTTTCCCAGAAGAATTGAAAAGAAAGATGGAAAAAAATATTTAAAAAAATCTAGATCAGTATTCCCCCTCCCCCCCTCATTTGGCGATATTTTTCACCCTTCATTTGGCGAATTCCGAATCTTGGTATGGCAGTCCCTCTTATCAAGGACGTCAATCTTTGTTGTTAAGCTTGACGGGTCCATTCTGAGTGGAAGGGGGGGACAGGGGGTACGTCGGCGTTCAGGGTTGGCTAAAAGAGGCACTGCATTGTAATTTTCTTTCTTTTATTTTTTTTTATTTACAACTTCTTTTTTTTTTTGAGTGGAAAATATTTATTTTTTTCTCTTTGGCATCGACCAGAGAAAGCGAAAGCGTCGTGATGTTTTATTAGATTTAAATGTTAATGTTGGTGTCTTTTTCAGTTGATGTGTTAAATAGTTGATTGTTGAAAATATATTTGCCTTTTTAAATCCTTTATATTAACTTAGATTTTGTGTGTTTGTTTATAGATTGGGAGAGGAATCTGAGGAGGCCTAATTAACTCTCTTGCCGTCATCCAATCGGGCTGAAACTTGGCAGATAGGTTCGATGTTGAAGACAATGCATTCTATACAATTTTTGGGCTGTTACTGTAATTAAAAGGTCGCTTTTGCGGAATACCAATAAACCAACTTGCAGTCCTCCAATCGCATTAAAATAACATTGAACCGACCATTGTTGAAACTCTTTCCTATTGCCAAATTTTTTTTTATAATAAATAATAAAATTACTTTAATAAAAATAAATGATATTTGGATGTTAGAGCTTATATTCACGTTCATTTTTAATAAATAAATTTTGAAACGCAGTTTTGCTGAAAGAAATGTTTTTGATATCGGCGCTGTGTTAATGAATAGAAAAATCGACACTGTACATAAAGGATTTTTTAAAAACTCTATTTTTATGGGTTGTATTATTATTATTAATTTTTTTTTTTTTTTTATAATCATAGTTGATTTACCTTAATGTGTATATATTTTTTTTTATCAGTAGGTGGGATGAGATTCAAAAATCAAGCTGGAATAAATTTCCGAATGGAACTATTATCACATTATAAAGGGGGGGGGGGGAAGTCGAAAGAATCTTTTAAGAATATTCCAGTCATTGGTATTAGATTTCTATAATCATTTTAAAATGATCACCGAACCCATTAGGTAATTTATCAATCAACGAAACATTAAATGTTTAAATTCCTCCAAAACTACTGCTCATAAATGCTTGCACGAAAAATATTTAACCTTGCGCCGGTCGCAATATGTTGACTGCTCAGTTCAAACGTAATGCGCTTGTTAGGCCGAATTTAAAAAACATAATTCACTCATAATTAAGTTCATTTATACATCTGTCTAGTAATGAACTTCATTGCAAGAGGTGTAAAAAAAAAAAAAAAAGTTTCTGCAACCCCAGCTCCCCTAAACATTTTACACAAAATAAGTAGGCGGGATATAATAAGTAGACGTCTTGAAGCACGAAAAACGTTTGCTTCTTCCGCGCTTTAAAGAAATTTGCCCTCAAAATCGTCCAAAACATTTTCGCTTACTAAGTGACGTTTTTCTCAACAAAATGATCTGAAATTTAGGACCTAGAGGTAAACGCAGTATTCTAAATCGAATAAAAACATAAAAAATAGGGGTTCGTTTTGAAAATTTTAAAGATAGAGTTAAATTTAGTTAAAATACAGCCACTAAGAGAAAAAAAAAAAAAAAAAAAAAAAAAAAAAAATGCACCAGACATATCGAAAATTACAAACAAAACATTGTGATGCAAAACGCAAGATTCTACGATAATTAGAACCGAAGATATAAATATCGTTCGGATTTTTTTTTTTTTTTTTTTGTACTGTACCACTCTTAGTAAATATAAAAGAAAATACTGTGCATGGATAATTGTGTTGAAATCATTTGCGTTCAGAAAACATAAATAATCAATAAAAACTTGAACATAAAAAAAAGAATGTTTTCTATTTGCACTAATTAAATAACTAGATTCGAAATTTTCCCATTTAGTTGTGTCTTGTACTGTTCAAACAAAAGGGGGAAAACAAATTTTAAGTAACAGTTTATTAGTTTTAAAATATTTAATTTATAATTGTATTCATTGCGTTTTCCTTAATGTAAGTTCCCCATAAAAGTTGCTATATATTTTACAGAATCTTTAAAAGAAAAACCAATATTTTCGTTAATGTAACCATTAAAATTAAAATACTTCATATTTATTAAAATCTCTTAAAAAATATATTGTGGACATAATTATGTATAAAATATTATTCAATTAATGTACTGGTGTTTAAAAAAAAATAAAAAATTGTGACATTGTGAATTTCCCAATGCTTGTGAATTACAATGCTTCATTGATAAATACCAGGACAATATCGAAGGGAAAAAATGAAGCTAGTACTTGCAAGTAGCATTGAATTCATACGAGTAAATAATGCAAGTCGTGTTTTAAAGTAATAATATGGAAAATAAAGCTCAATTCAACTCTGTTTTATATAAGCAGGGTAAAATAAAAAGGCATGTGTAACGATAAAATTGAATATCAAAATTCTACTGGAACTTCCGACCAGAGATGAGTAAATTTTGGCCATTTTATGAAAAGTGACAAAAACTTCACTCAACTATATTTGTCTTTATTAATATCCATCATTTTTAAAGTCACGCTATTGTAATTTTCAATATAATTAAATAACGGTATTTTGTTTCTGAAAAAATATCGTTTTTTTGTTTCTTTAAGCTTCTAGTTCACCAATATTTTATTTTTTTGTTTAGTAATATAAATTTAGAGCAAATTTTTATATTCATTACAATGCTTCAATAAAAGTATCGATAAATGAGCAATAATACCTGCAAGTATTATTGCATTTACAGTCCTGTACAAAAGTTTAGTCACAGAGGCAATTCACGAAAAAGCAATAGTATTCATTTAATTTTCACTCGTTGTTTTTTTCAAATATATATTCTTAAAGCCATAAGGAAAAAATGTAGGGTACAAAATTTACAGGAAAAATTAAATAAAATTGTCTAACATCACCAAGTTGAAATTTTGCTAACTTTCCATGCCTCAAAAGTATAGGCACCAAGGTAAGATTTATGTAAATTCTTGAGAGGAAGTGATCCCATCATCAAAGGGGAGTAAGTGTCTTTACGTTGCTATGAAGGATTTGAAGTAATTTTCACAGGTTAGAATGATGCTTAAGTCTTACGCAATTGTCTTATGAAGAGATTTTAAGAATTTGGAAGTTAAAGATCAGATATAAACCCATTTCTGATATTTCAATTGCATTAAATCGTTCCAAAAGAGGTATTTATAGACTTTAAGCACACGGTGACCAATATCAACTAAAATCACCATCTGGAAGGCCTCGAACGACCAGCAAACGGGTTGATAGATAAATTATAAAACTGGCTTCAAATCAACATTACTCTGCAAATCAGATCAAAATTATAATTGCCATTAAAGTTTCACGGGAAACTGTACGTAGAAAAATTGTGGAATGCAGTTTTTTAAAAAAAAATCTGAACTTAAACGCAAGCAGCGTTTGCAGTTTCATCACAAAGAAGCAGGACTGAATTGGGCTCAGCAGCACCTGTCCTACAGTGACGAAGGTGGTCTTTAGTGATGAAAGAAATGTAGCCTAGATGGTCCAGAAAGATTTTCCTACTACTGGAATAATCTTCATAAAGATCCTGTAACTCAGTTTAGCCGACGTCAAGGTGAAGGTTCAGTCATGGTTTGGGGAGGATTTGGATTCAAGGGCCAAACTTCCCTAGTGTTATTAAAGGGAAAGCAAAACTCTGAGGCCTACCAGGCAACTCTAGAAAGTAGCTTACTACTATTTGATGAGCTTTTAAGTGAACCTAACTGGAAATTTCATCGAGACAATGCCTCCCTCTACATATCCAGGTCAACGATAAAGTGGTTTAGAGCCAAAACAATCATGGTTTTCGATTGGCCTGCTAATGGTCTTGTATGGGGAATTCTTGCAAAAGTTGCATACTTTTGGAAAGCAGTATTCCACCATTTTTGAACTTAAAGAAGTCATTGAGAAGGCGTGATATGGAATCAAGACTGAAACCTTGCAAAAACATATGCTTTTAATGAAAAACCATGTTTTTGATTTGATAAAACATCACGAAAGCTTAATTGATTGCTAAAACTTTTCGCTTGCTTATAAAAATAAAAAATAAATTAATTTGTGCCTGAACTTATAGCAATTGATTTTTTTCGTTTTTGTTATTTTTGCGACTAATTCGCTACAGATTTGTTTTTTGTTTTCAAATTTCTATTTTGAATGTAATAAGTGCAGGTTATAAAGTGATATAATGATTAAATCTGTCTTAATGCTATGTTATTAAACACCAATTGTATACCAATGTAATGTATATATATATGACGTACTGTGTATATATATGACGAACCTTACAAATTTGACGTTTGGGATTCCTCCACAAATACAGATCATTCGTTGAAGAGGATAATTGCTATTGAATGAATCATAGCTAGATGTAAACTTAAATGTCAGTTCATTTCTAATGAAGGTGAAATGGCCATGTGTGGGTTGCCGCGCTTCTTTCAAGTGTTTAACAAAAACTAGAACTTGCCTGCTGAGCTCTGAAGTTGTGGATCCCATCAGACCGAAAGCAAGTTCTCACAAAATGACTTTTTTGTTTGCTTACTTGGCTTTGAATTCAATATCACTTAGAGAGGGGGAAAAAAAATACAAATTAAAAAAATATTTAGATGAGGGAAGTTCGTTCCGCCTTCTAAAAAGGTAAAGGATCAGCGTTCCCACGCGTTTCCGCTCCACTACACCCCTGGTAATGAGGTCGCTGATAAATTGGCCAAAGAGGGCATTGAGGAAGTAACGCCCACTGGCTCCTCGCTTACTTATCAGGAACTTTACTCCAATGAAAAATCTAAACAAAATTTAATCTGGCGAATTCCACCTGTGCATCAATGGTACTCCGGAACAACTCCTGGCACTCATCTGAAAATCAAATGCGATCGAGACTCCCAGACTGCTTTAGCCAGACTCTCAAGTGGCCACCTAAAATGTCTGTCATTCGAACATGGAACAAAAATGTACCCCACTTGTGAAAAAGCTGTGACCATCCAGTTTCACCGGATCACATTCTGAATTGCGTCGGACTTAACATTAGATTGCCTTATTGTTACCGATTTTCTGGCGGTCAACAACCTTCTGGAGTTGATCTGGTAAATGCCAGATCTATTGAGGATAAGCAACAACAAAATTTATAAATTAATTCAAATTCAAATAATTATATAAATAAAAGTTTTGTTTTAATTATAGTGGTGTTTTTTAAAAATAATCACGAATTAACTGAAAACAAATTGAATGGTTTCTTCCAACATCATAATTAATAAATGATATAAAAAATTGCGTGATACTAAAGTTGGAACAATTGAAGAAAAGTGTCTGAGGAACAAAGTACTTCCGCGAACGTTTCCGGTCATGGTTTGGTCAGTTTAGAGAAAGGGAAAGTATTCATAAAAATTTTATAATTATGGAACACAAATATTCAAACAAAATATTCATGACATTGCCATTTTCTTTGATGAGTTCGCTTATTTTTATGAATCGCTACCTGCGTGGTCCAGCGTTGCTGGATATCTGTTAAGGGAAATGGAAGTTTGCGGTGTCAATTGACTGTAAATATTTGGAAATAATGAGTACTAAGAGAAATAAGGATGACACATTATGATAACCTTTTTTTGTTTATTTTGAGTATTATAAAAAAGTTGTTGCCCTTCTAGGAATTTTTCATTTAAAATGTCATTTGATTTTAATAATAGCAACTTTTTATAGAATTTAAAAGTTGCTCTCAACCATCTCAATGTACTATTGCTACTTTGTACTGAATTTCGTTTCTTAATATTCAAAACTGTGAATTTGAAACAAGTGGTAGATGGACGGACGCTCAGTTATAAATAGATTGAGCTCAGATGCTAATTTTGGTGTAAAAGTTTCGAGAATACGGTAGAGGATCAATGACTATGATGCTTATTCTAAAATAAGTTCTGAGTTTAGGAACCATTTACTAAAAGCAAAAGAACATTAGTGGAATTAAATGTCCAAAATAGTGTCTTAGAAAGTTCAAAAAGTAATTGGTGAGGGAAAGGGGGAGACGTCCACAGAGTAGTGCTAGTAGGCAGTGTTAAAAATATCCTTGAAAAGTGTTTTTTGTAAAATATAAGGTTCCAGAGATAATAAAAAAACATAATCTGAGTACGAAACGTTTTCAGTATTTTCTCAACGTTTTATTTTAAATTATTTTCTATTCTCTACTTTTATAATTCTTCTTTACCAGTAATATTGCAATATACAAAGGGTAATGGTAACCCCATATCATATTGACAGAATTTTATGTTCCATGTTATTCTACCTAGACTTATTCGTCATTTTATATAACCCCTTCCTAGCCAGAAAAGAGATTTTTTAGAATTTTAAATGAAGTGAACCAATAACGTATATACTTTTTTTCTTTGATGATGGTTTTAAGTGGCTACAGCCCGGAGGCACTTTACCACTGGTCATAATTGAGCCCGAAGGGCGATCGTCATAAAATATAAAAATCTAAATTGCATGAAAAGTTACAGTGAGGGACGGACGGGACAATACGAAATAATTAAGAAAAGAAAAGTTGGTTAAATAAGGTCTATATACAAAAGCTCTTGCTTTTATGAACAATATTGACTAGAAAAAATCCTGAGATTTTAACAACATATAAGGTAAATACAAGGGAATAATAATTTGGCTAAATAGGAGTTATTTACATGAAACCTGCGTTTCTATATACAAAAGTGTGACTGTAAGAGAATTTGTGTTTACAGTAAGTAAGATCAATAAATTACTTATTAAATCTTGTGGTCATTATAGCGTCAGTTAGCACAAAAGCAGCGTATGGTCTGTTACGTGTGTCGTTCTGAGAAATTTCATAGTCCAGGCATTCATTGATTAAAGAATTAGGTTTAGTCGCTTTTTTGTAAAAGGAGATATTTAACTCAGCTAGGTGTTGTTCGATGGTGTTGATTTTCATGTCCCTGTGAATAAGGTCATTCCTGACATATCTACTAGCGTCTACCATGTTTCGAAGAATCTTATTTTGGATAACCTGGAGTCTATGTATATCTCTGGCTGTGCAGGTGGCCCATGCAGGGGAAGCATAAGTGAATACTGGTCTTATTGCACTGAGATAGAGTCTCCTTTTGTGATTGAGGGGTAGTGTGGAGTTCCTACCAATAAGTGGGGCGAGTTTTCTGACAACTCCAAATGTGTTTTTGGTCACATTAGTTATGTGGTCTGACCATGTAAGTTTTGTATTTATGGTGACACCCAAATATTTGGCCTTTTTAACAATGGGGATTTTTTCATTAAAAAGTGTGATCTCATTGCCAGTAATTTTGTTCTTTTTATTGTTTTTAGTAACTGTACATAAAACTTGTGATTTGCCAGCATTAATACTAATCTTCCATTTGGAGCACCAGGCTTCAATGGTGGGAATTTTGTTTTGCAGGTTTTTTAGTGCAGTTTGAGAGTTGAGTGATTTGGAGACAATGGCCGTGTCATCTGCATAGAAAGCAGTTAAGGGGACTGGGTAGTCAACGACAGCACAAAATCAGAAAAATCAAGGCTTCAAAATAATTCACGTAAAGAATTAAATATTAGTCGAAAGGAAATAATTTTTTGCATAAATGTTGTTCAAATATTTTTAAATTACACTGTAAAAAAAGATCTCATTTAAATAGGTTATTATTTTTTTAATAAGTATTTACATAAAACTTAGTTTAAAAAAAAAATTCGGAGTGAATTCACTTGTGGTACGCTCGTAGAAAAAACTTAAAACTAAAATGAACTGTTTTTTGTTTTATATTACTTAGAAATGTTTATACAATGTATTAAATATAATATTTTGCAAAATAATAATTAAAAAAATAATTTTATACACTAATTTGTTGAATGTATGAAAAATTGCAATTTTTTAAGGTAATAATTACTAATTAAAAAAATAAATTACACAGATTTAAAAAAAAAAAAATGGTTTACTATGTACCTCGTATGGTATTTAATCAACATGAAAAATTTCAACTGCATATCTTGTATAGTTTTCTCTACGAGCGTACCAAAAGTTCAAAAATCAACGTTTTGAGAAAACGCAAAAAAACTAAAAAAGTTCAAATAACTTACATATTTTTGAAATTTAATGGGCTCCACTTCCATATTCTGAAGTGTCCATCTTTGCAGATACTTCAGATTTCCTCTGCTTTTTCTTTTTTTCCTTTCTTGCCTCTTTTGAAGCCTTCTTAAATGCGTTATCCGCTTCAGTTACTCGACGATTATCAAAGCGTCGCAGGGATCGCAACATATTGTACCCAGGTTTCATTCCTAAATGTTCAAAAACTAATTTCCTACTGCTTGAGCCATTGTTGAAACAAAGTACCGCATCTCTTGCACCTATTTCTAAAGCTTTGAGGCTAACAAAATTTGTTTTGGGAAGTCTCTCCCAGACACAATTATTAAAACTCTCGTTAGGATTCTGTGTTTTACCATGGGTACATTTGGCAAG
This sequence comes from Linyphia triangularis, assembly GCA_963978545.1. Classification (NCBI taxonomy): domain Eukaryota; kingdom Metazoa; phylum Arthropoda; class Arachnida; order Araneae; family Linyphiidae; genus Linyphia; species Linyphia triangularis. The sequence goes on from OZ021730.1 coordinate 74,601,263, forward strand.
TAATTTTTGGCAGCTTAATGATCGGAACACAGGTTTTATTTCCAACATAACCGCCTCTGGTAAACTGTTCTTGTGAGAGTAACTTTCACCAGTCAGCAAAGCTTTGTTATATTTACACCATGTGTCGTCGTCAGTGGGGCAAAGACCATGCTGTGGAATGGTATCTGTCGACAATTTGTGAAAGTAGATCGCCAATACTGCTTTACTCATCTCACTAACACTATTCCCAACATTGCGTCTTATTGCCAAGCCATAATAATTCTGAATACGCTTAATTTCAGTATTCGTAAGTCGGTTCTTACCCGACAAACCTTTACCATCAGAAAGTTTCTTTTTCTTATTATCTGTTTTGAGTTTTAACAATCTAGAGCCCATTCGCTTTTGGACATGGCCAATGCACTCTAACTTGCTAATACTTACACCTTCCCCATAAACTAGAAGTCCGCACACTTGATCAAAGGCCTTTGAGTCTCCGTCACCTAAGTAGTTTGTGTATCGTACAGATCGGGAATCCAACGATCTTTCGAAGATCTTTAATACGCCGTGGCTTTCCATCCCACCACTAGTTCCATCGTAGTTTTTCTGGCAGTTGTGTGGGCTGGGACTATCACTTTTTGTGCAGACAGAACAATATTTCGACATGCACTCAATGTCTATTACTTTTCCATTTTCGAGGGAAGTTGCAACGACAACACCGTTTAACGATGTGTGCCCACGCTTTTGCCATGTTCCATCAAATGCGGCACAAATATCCCGCCCAGAACCTCCTAACTGAACAGTTTCTTCGATTGCAGTTGTCATCGAGTCATCAGATACTTTCACTAAGCTTTTCAAGAGTTTATCATATACACTGGCAAACTTTGTCGGTGGAGGGGGCAAGTTCATAATGCCACACAAAGTATCGGCAGCATTTTTGGATTTTCCAATACAACGCATGCCATAAACAAGTCGCATGTTTACATCATATGTACTACTTGTTGTTGAAGATGACATGGAATAGTCTGCATTTCCACAGCTTTTGCACTTCAATACAAGTTTAGATGCTAAACCTTGTCTGCTTGAGATGTCTTCTTCGGCAACAATTGAATTTGTAGTGTCACAAAATCTGCATTTGACAAAACGTTCCAGTAGTGAAGATAACAAATCAACTTCAATGATAATTCTATTACCTACCATGTTGCACGAAGAGATGTCAGCATACTTCACTTTTTTTTTCGAAGAGCTACATGGTGCATTTTCATCTGAAGAATGCATTTTTTCTTCAGTACTCCAGACATTTTTATGTTGATTAAAGTGGGATTTTCTTTTCCCAAAAGATTTAACACGTCCCATTTTATAAACAGACTATAAATCAAATGTAAAGCGCAAAATACTAACAGTAAAAATTCTCAGACAGACTAAATCAAGATTAAGTTTGCAAAAGATAATGTTTACTTCATCGAGTATTTTAAACAAAACGCGGAAAATATAGCCACAGTTACAGTTAAAACTCGTTTCTACAATAAATAAATCAAACATTGAAAAAAAAAATTAAATATTGTAATAAATCAAAGTTAAATAGAAATCGAAACTAGAAAATCGAAACCGAAACTAAAATCATTAATTAATATTAATATAAAAAAAAGTAGTTCTAATTGGTTTATGAATAAAAGTAATATATCAAAAGATTCAGCGTAGCGCCCTCTATGAAATACAACTACAATTGAAAGTTCGATATTTTAAAAAATTTTGACTACCCAGTCCCCTTAAACAATTGCGGTCGTCCTTAAAGGAAGGGAAGTCGGATGTATAGATGTTATATAAAGTGGGACCCAGGATACTCCCCTGGGGGACCCCGGCCTTAATTTGCATGGAAGTTGAGATAGAGTTGCCCACTCTCACTCTGAAGGACCTTTTATCAAGGAAGCTCCAGATGAGGTGGAAAATGTCATTTGAGATGTCAAGCGAGATGAGTTTGAATATCAATCCGCAGTGAAAGACTTTGTCAAATGCCTTGGCAACGTCCAACATGAGGATGGCAGAGCTTTCACTGCGGTGTATACTGTTACAATGATCAAATATAAATATTTAATTTTTTCTTTTGTACTGGTGATTTAATTTATTCTATATTTATCAGGTTGAAACTTTTGTTCCTTTCATATGAGCAATACCTTGTAGGGATTACTTTCAGACGTTTCGTTAAAATTCAGGTATTCAATTGTTTACCAAAAAAGTGGAAATACACTCTGTTATTAAACAATGGAATTATATAATGTTCTATAGAAAGTAAGAATATATAATCCTACAGCAAAAACTCGTTATTTATTAGAATATAGCACAACTCCCGAACACCCACGATCTTCAAATTTGGCATGAGGGTTGGTGGTGGCCATGGGACCTAAAATTGATGTTTTCGTCAAAATCGCGCACGCGCATGTGATTGAAATCATGAAAAATTATAAAAAATTCAGGTTTTTCAGCAATCGCTAAAAAGCGGCTCTAAAGATTTTGTTTAAAATGAATGTGCAAATGCCTCTTAAGGTGCTCTAATCGTCCCCACCTTCGAAATTCCAGTAGAAATGTGGTAAAAGTGTAAAAAGTCGAAAAACGAGTGCCTTTAACCCAGAGCTCTATGCCCTTGACCATCGCTCATCAACGATTACTTTTCTTCTGTTTCACGCACAAGTAAGGACAATGTAATTTATCCCGAACAACATCGCCAACTTCATCATCCTGGCATTTATTTTTTTTGCCCATGAAAAAAGCATTGCCATAAATATCGCCAAACTGGCCATTTTTATTTAAATGGGTGAAAAAATGAAAACGATAAATACACCATAAATTTAAATGCAATGACTGCTATTATAGAGTACAGTAGAACCTCGATTAACCGTCCCTCTTTTATCCGGAACTCTCTGTTAACCGGCAATCATTTAGTCGACATCAAAAAATCTCCCAAATGAGTAGCAAATCATTTGTTCCTTTTTAAACCGTAATCTTTTCCCTCGCTCTAAAGTTACATAAGTAATGGTGAGGCTTTTGACTGTTTTTCTAAAGAACTCACATGGTTAGAGCAACCTTCGGATGCAGATCAAACTGAACTATTGCCTTCAAAAAGACTCCGGGATAGAGCAGCGAAACAAAGATTATCAATATTATTGCAATAAAAACTCATTTCCAATAATTATGTCATAAAAAAACATTAAAAGTCCTGTATTCAATAAACGAAAATCATTTACTTTTTATTGTTTTTTACAACTCTCTTTTATCCGGAATTTTCGTTTAACCGACCTACCTTTGGTCCGAATTAGGTCGGTTAATCGAGATTCTACTGTAATTGAAAGTTGTGTGATGTTCCACACCCCTAGTTTGAAATCAGGATGTTCCATAATATGGAGAAATACAAAAAAAAAAAAAAAAAAAAAAATCGATTTTTTTTTTTTTTTTTTTTTTAACCAAATGCAATGCTTTTATGACTCTATGTAAACGTATGGGTAGTTAAAAATAAAAATATAATTTAATTTTAAATTATAGCAACTTTTTATCGAATTTAAAAATTGTGCTCAACCATCTTGAAATGCTAACGTTGTTTTGCACTGATATTCGTTTCTTAATGTCCAAAACTGCGAATTTGTTCGAGGTGCAAATGGACGGACATTCACTTATGTATAGATATATGTATCACATGCTAATTTGGTGTAGCCGACCAAACGGTATAGTGGTTAGCGTGCTGGCTTCTAGACCGCGAGGTTGCGGTTCGAGTCCCGTGTTAGCCATGGGTGTTTGTAAATGTATGTTGGCTTGTCTAATGACGAATGTTTCGGCGCATTATAGCCCTCGTGTTGCTGACGGCGCCAGATAATCTGAAAACAACCAACTAATTTGGTGTAAAAGTTTTGAGAATACGGCAGAGGATCAAGAACTATGAAGCTTATTCCAAAATAATTTCTGAGTAATTCATGACTTAAGGAACCATTTACTATAATAGTGCAGGTAAAATAGGACATTTAAGAAAAAACTAGGGGTGTGGAACATCGCATAACTTTCAATTACACTATATTACTGATGTGGATTTGTGTCATTTATCGTTTTTATATTTTGATCACTCATTGACAAAAAATTTCCAGTTTGGTGATATTTTTTCCGATAAGTCTTATATGCGTCTTTTTAAGAAGAAAAAAAAAAAGGGGGGGGGGGGGCAAGACGATATGCTATTCTAAAAAAAGTTACAGCCATTTTTATAAACGAAAACATATGTAAAAACCGAGGAAAGATAAAGTACGACATAGAGAAATAAAAAATTGGTCCGTTCATGAACCTTGGTAAAAACGTTTTATTTGTCAAGAGAACAAAGAAATAACAGAGTCCATAAAAATATCTAGCATAGATGGGTGTTTTTTGAGGGTGTGGGGCACTGCAAAAAAAGCACTGCAATATACAAATTGCAATAATAATTAAATTACATTCTACAGAATTATACGATTTGTGTAAGCGATCTACCTAAATTTGTCAAATAATATAACCTCTTCTCAACCAGAGAATAGATTTTTTTTATAAAAAAATGGACGAAATATTTTATCTTTTCTTTTGTACTGGTTTTTAATTTATTCGATATTTATCAAAATTAAAATTTTATTCATTAAATATGTGCAATAACTTAACAGGATTACTTCTATATGTTTCTTTAAAATTCAGATATTCAATTATTTAACAAAAAAGTGGAAATACGCTTTTTTTCCACAGAAAGTAAGTATATATAATCCTACAGCACAAATTCGTTATTTATTAGGGGGGGGGGAAAAAAGAAGCCAATTTCAGAAAGGCTAATCAGCCAGTTTAAAATAAGTTCAATTAGAAAATTTTGCACGTCTAATATTGTATATAAGTCTAACAAAGGACAATCTATTGCTATTAACCTTTTGCCAACACACATAAAAAAATGCAGGTTGTTTTAATGCTTCTTCAATGAGAATTCAGAGTAAAACTATGTATAAATATTTAAAGCTTTTACAGTTTTCTCCACCATATGATGCCATGCGTTAACCCCAGGCGCAATAAATTATCGGAGATTTAAAAATGTATTGCCCTTTTCAGTAAACTCTATAATATATTACAATTTACATTTATGAAATTTTTTTTTACTATTTCTCTCAAAAATAAGAAAGCACGCATGATTAGATATTTGACATATTATTAAATAACTTAATTGTTATCAATTAAAGGAAATCAGAAGAACACTGTTCTAGAGAAAGGAATAAAATACAATGTGACAATACAAAATGTTTATCATATGTTACATGTTCAATACTTTATTTTTAAACGTACCACTTTTTATTTTCAATTACTCACATATATATATAGGGCAAGGCCACATAGAAATAATTTTTAATTGTTTTTTAGTGCAAATTAGATTTTATAACTGATTTTTCGCCTCTCGGGCTAATTTAGACAAGTGGAACAGTGCGCTAGGGCTGGAACAACCATAAAGCAATATTATAGTATACTACTGAATTGTTGCAAGTCTAGTATGTATGTTGTATGTCTCATATGTATGTTGTGTTGCCTTTTATTAAGGTTTTATTTTATTATTTATTTTTTAATTGTTTTTAGTGCAAATTAGATTTTATAACTGATTTTTCGCCCCGCGGGCTAATTTAGACAAGTGGAACAGTGCCCTAGGGCTGGAACCACTATAAAGCAATATTATAGTATAGTACTGAATTGTTGCAAGTCTAGCATTCGATTTAAAAAAAAAAAAAAAAAAAAAAAAAAGATTTTTCCCCCCTCCATTTCTCAATGTTTGTTTTATATGTATATTGTGTTGCCTTTTATTAAGGTTTTATTCAAAATCGCTCATGCGCATAGGATAGCTGCTATTGAAAATATCATGTTTTTCAAAAATTGCTAAAAAACGGCTGTAACGATTTTGTTCAAAATCGCTGTGGTAATGCCTTTTAAGTTGTTCCAAACATCCCCACCTCCGAAATTCCCACAACAATGCTTTAATGGAGTAAAAAGTTGAAAAACGAATGCCTTCAACACAGAGTTCTCTTTCCTTGAGCATACATCATCAACGATCGTTTTTCCTTCTCCCCTCAGTTTCACTTATAATAGAGGATGATATAAGGATTATCGAAAAATATATCGCCAAAATCACCATTTTGGGGAAGTTTTTTTTTAAGACCCATACAAGAATTATTGCAAAAAATATCGCCGAATTGGCCATTTTTTCTAAAAGAATTATGATGTATAAAAAAGGTAAATTGAAAAAACCACGTCAGTATTATAGTGTAACTGAAAGTTGTGCGATGTTCCAACCCCCTAGTTTTTATTGTAGTTATTCAATTCTTCATGGCGAATAGCATGTCAGAGAGCAAACTGGTAATATTTACATCGACGAAATTTTTCAAATTACGTTAGCTTTGTTACCCGATACTAATTTCCATTTAATCTTTTCTTCCTTAGAGAAAAGATGATTTAATTATGGTAACCAGAAGTAGAACATATTGTTATAAATGATCCATTTTATATAAAGGCATTATAATTTAATTTTCTACTGGTGGTTTAATTTATTTCTAACTTATCAGTTTTAAAAGGCTTTAAAAATTGCAATTTGAAGGAATTTGTTCTGTATGTTTCGTTAAAATTTCGGTATTCAATTGTTAAACCAAAAAAGTCAAAAATGTGTTAATTTTAAACAATTGAATTACATAATGTCCTAGAGAAAGTAAGAATACAAATTCTGATAGTACAAATTCGTAATTCATTAAAAGAAGTTAACTTTGAAAAGTCCAATTAGCAAGATGAAGTTAAATTTAAAAAAAATCAATGCAGGAAGTATTAATGTTAATTTAATAAGTATTTAACTTTTTAAAGATTTAAGAGGAAGACATCAAATCTGTGTCATCGATTTTTTTCAAATCCAAAAATTGATTAAATGAGTTTTCATCGACAAGTATATAAAAACTAAAATTATTCTCAATCGCCTCGATGTACAGATGCTGTTTTCTACCAAATTTCATCTCTCTAAGGTACAAAACTGTGGATTCATGCAGAGGAACGGACTCTCAGTTATATATAGATAGATTGTGCTCAGGTTATATTTTTGGTGTAAAAGTTTTGAGAATGCTAGATATGATCAAGATCTTGACTACGCTTATTCCTCAATGAGCTCTGAGTAATTCATGACTTTTAAAAACCAATAAGGACAAGCAAAATATTTTCATTTATATAATTTTATGTTCAAAATGGTGTCTTAGAATGTTATGGTATTTGTGTACAGTACGTTACATCCTCCTCAAAAGTCAACTTAAAAAAAAAAAAGAAGGAAAAAAAAAAAAAAAAAAAGAAGAAAAAAAGATTAGGTGTGTTTATCCAGAGATTTTTTGAGGATAGAAGTTAGAAATTTTGGGTATTTCTTAGGAATTAATGTATGAGAAAATCTCATAACAATTCCGTACTAGAAGCTCAGTTATAAAAACAATATAGGGGGTGGCAACTGTACACTTTCTACTCCTTTATCGGCATCACTGAGGAAGTGGAGCGTCAAACGATATTTGAACTGTATGAGAACTCTATAATGAGCCACCCTTCCGATTCTGCATATTTTTTTTTTTTTTTTGTCCTGCTCTTTTCTATGAACCAACACTTTGAAATTTCTCTGTAAGCTGTGCTAAAAATACATTACAAAAGGTATTTTGAGTTGTTTTCTGTAAAACATGTTTCAGAGAGAATGCAAAAGATTTTTTTCTTTCTGTAGTTTTTCTGTCAGGGGTTTATTCCTTAAAGTTTTCCTTTCTTTGAGTAGCTATTTTTTTACTGCGAGTAGTATTGCAGCATGTAAATATTAACATGGTGTTACATTTGAAGACATTTTACATTAAACTTCAATTTACAAAAACAATATTTTCTAAGAAATTACATCTCTTCTTTATACCCAAGAAAAGATTCTATTAATACGAAAGAGTGAAGTTTTTATCGGGTGAAACATGGAATCGGAAGTTGATATAAATACAGTTTTTTTTTTCTTTCTTACTGGTGGTTAAATTTAACTCGTATTTATAAAATTTAAATTTTATTTCTTTGATACATATTTGCGATAACTGGATTGAATTACTTCTGCATGTTTCGTTAAAATTTAGGTACTCAATTTAAAAACAGTGGAAATACTCTTCAGTTTTTACACAATGGAATTACATAACATTTCAGAGAAGGGAATAATAAATAATTTTACAGAACAAATTTGTCATTAAAAAAAAGTAAATTTTCAAAGGACTATTAACTAGATGAAAATAAGTTCAATTAGAATATATAGAACTGATGCAACTAAGGATGAATATCAGTTCATCTTCCTATTATCAGAACTACACCTTATCTTCTATCGGTTTGTGATTCAGAAAATGGGACTTCCCTAATAGCACACATCCTCCCATGGAGGTCCCTAGGAAGTCCCCACTCATCCCCGGGACTACGAATGACTTCCCAGGGACCTCCCTGGGAGGATGTGTGCTATTAAGGATTTTTTCTTAAGACTAGTGTCATTGTTGTCCCTTTAGAAATTGGAGAAGAAAAAAAATTTGATTACAGTCGAAACTCTGTTACAATGTATAGTTAACGTCTTGTATTTGATCAACATGAAGAAACCACCGATTCCTTGCGATTGCCATTTTTATATCCCCAACAAAGTGCGTCACCGACGACGGGACCACCTGCCAAGTTTCAGCTGCTCGATTAGAATAAGGTTAGAGGATAAGTTAGCCCTTCGAAGATTTTTCCTCGTCAACCTTAACAGGGCTTGTTAAAATGTCATCAACAACGAGTCTAGATGCCAAGTTTCAGGTCAATTGGATGACGGAAAGAAGGTTAAGTATCTCTTAGAGACAAACCCTCAACAAACAAACACACAAAATTGAAGTTAATATATGTTTAAGCAAAAATATTTAAAGTCCCTTGTTTCTTGCAAGTTTTCTTGCAAAAACTTCTTGCAAGTCCTCTTTTAAAACAACATTTCAGCTGGTAATGTGTTTCGGGAATAATTCACTCTAATTATTTAAATGCAGTCGTGTAATGTAAAATAAAAAAGTAATGGAGCGATATCCACTAATATTCAAATTCCATCTGAACTTCAGGTGACTAAATTTTGATAATTTTATAAAAACTAACTAAAACGTCACCCTGTCTTGTCGATCTTTATTTACATAAGTTCTCATCATTTTTAAAGTCACATTATGGTAATTTTCAAAGAATTAAATAATTGGCATTTATTTAGATGATTTTTTTTTTTTTTTTTTAATTTTTAGCAACTAATTCACCAGTATTTAATTTTATTTCTTTTTATTCATATAGATTTAGAAACTTAACCATATGTTCTTCTTGTGTATTCTTCTTTCAAGACTATCCGCAATAGTGTGATGTAAAAATTTTGCAATGATAAACTTTTGACAAATACAGCATCCCGAAAATTATTACGGATTTTTATTAGTGAACATCTCCACAAACATTACTCACTGTTAGGGATTAACAACTGTTACATGAACCCATTAAAAACAACTTTGAAGTGTATAATTCGTCAATGTTTTTAAGTTTTAACTAGTTTATTTAAGATCATTTAAGGTATATTTTTAATTTTTTAGATTTTGTGGAAAATATATTTTTATGATTTTTAAAAAACACAAAGTTGAACCACAGTCGCAATTTATTAGCAAAGAAGAAAACTAAAATTTCGATTAACAAGTTTTCTTGCCAGCCGTCGTTAATGGGTTAAAGTATCGATACATATACTCACTAGAATGCTTATGGATACGTTACCATAATAATAAAAATAAAAAAATAAAAATAAAAAAAATTATACTTGCAAGAATTGCTATACTTATGCACGTAAATTTTGCCTTAACTCGAGGAGCCATAAAATATTGGCGATTTAAATATTCATCGCCATTTTCAATAAATTCACGAATATATTACAATCAACATTTATGTACATTTTTTAAAGTATTTCTCTCAAACAGTAGAAAACATGCACGAATTGAATTGTTATCAATTAAAGAATTAAAAAAAAACAAAAAAAACATGCTAGATTTAATTATAAAAAATAGTATTTACTGTGAAAACTAATATACAATACGCAACACAAAATTGTGAACTTTTTATCCCCCATCATCTCTTCACCTATTGTTCATACTAAAAGCTAATAAAGAGCTATGGTAAAAAGAATAATTATTTATTTATGTGATTAAAAAAAAAAAAAAAAAAAAAAAAAAAAAAGAGTTAAATAACTATATAAGACAAAAAGTGAGCTTAATGAAAAAAAAAAAGGAGGGGGGGGGGGCATCTCCTTCCTTAATTTTTAAGAACAATATAAAGAATTTGTGTATCAAATTTTAAGTTATTATCTATGATAGGTTTTGAGGAAAAGGTATATGAATCAGATCAATTGAACATGGGCTTCATTGGGACGTTCGTCTCCCCTTAAGAGACAAAATTAAACACCATTAAATAAAACATCAATTTTTTAACTATCGCTTTTTAATCACTCTATCGCCGTCACTGAAATAGGGGGGGGGGGGGGGCGTCAAAAGGATACTTGGATGGTGTGGGATAACTTTATCTAGAGTGGCATTTCAATTCTGAATTGCCGACCAAACGGTACACTGTTAAAAATTTTGTTCCACCTTGCACCAAAAATTGGTTCCCATTTAGCTGCCACCAACATTTGGTGCTTAGTTTCACGATTTAATGGTGCAACCTCGGACCGTAAGCACCACTAAATCGCGAAACTAAGCACCAAATGTTGGTGGCAGCTAAATGGGAACCAAATTTTGGTGCATGGGGGACAAATTTTTTTAACAGTGTATAGTGGTTAGCGTGCTGGCTTCTAGACCGCGAGGTTGCGGGTTCAAGTCCCGTGTTAGGCATGGGTGTTTGTAAATGTATGTTGGCTTGTCAAATGACGAATGTTTCGGCGCATTATAGCCCTCGTGTTGCTGACGGCGTCAGATAATCTGAAAACAACCAACTAATCTGAATTAAATTGTCTTTTTTTTTTTGCCAGGATTTTTTTTTTAAATTTGGACTCTTTCCTCTGGACTTGAAAATCTGTTAGCTATATAGAATGTTTACAACGATCATCACAGATTCAAGAGCTAAGAAATTTGAGGTACTTATATATTTTTTTCTCGAACTGTTGATTAACGAAGTTACACAACAATCAATTAAGTTGAGAAGATGAAACACAAGATTGTTTTATGTTAGTTGCTAAAAGTTAGCGTTTCCTTTTCCTTGGATCTCACGTATGAACACCCCATAATAAGAACAACCGAAAATATTCCAAACTCAGGAATGTTCAATCCCTCTTCTTTCCAAGTCGAAAGTCCAAAAGAACCACCGACTGAGGTGTCCAACCAGACTTTATTACCCCCAATATATCAGTTGTCAAAGTTTCTTGCTTACTGCCTCCCCCCCCCCCCTTTGTGAAACCCGACACAAAGCAGATGGACCAGGGGGCTTCTTCAAACATCCAATAAGGTTCCAGGTGGGGTCTGTAATTTTATCGTTTTGAGCAGGTGGCTTAGTTGACCGCAACCAATCATAGTGGTTCCCGACAAGTTAATTTGCTTGAAGGACTTTGACGAAGATAACCTTGAACGACCTTGGGGGGGAGCTACGGAGGTTTCCTCAAGGAAGTTTGGGTTGGGCAGTAATGATAGAGTGGACAGGAAGTGACGGCCTTCTTTAGGAATTGTTTTTATTATTATTAATATTTTTATTTTTTGACCGATACATTTGAGTGCGTACTATTGAAATTCAAATACCATGGACCGCATGGAAAAATTAATAATGTAAATCGTAATGATGTACAACATGCTTTATAAATTACCTGTATTACAAATCGAGAAGGGCTGGATGTCTTTGGTGTAATAAAATCCGTAGGAAACTTGGGAACCCTCGCTTAGTTTCTTTCTTAATCTTAGTAAACAAAAAAAAGAGTAAAATTACTTTACGCAAAACCAGAAAATTAAATTATCTAACGAATTGCATTAAAATATTCCCAGTTAACTTATTTTTGGTTTAACATGTGCAGGCAAGGCCTGATTCGCACGCTTCAGGGCCTAAACCACATCATGTTTTCGTTGCCCTATAAAAAATATGCAGAGGGCGCTCCAATAGTTATATTGACAGATAGGAAAGATTTTCGTCTTGAGTCAGCCAGTTTATTGATAATCAAGTTCAAAATCACACAAAAAAAAATCAATCCAATTGTAGTTCACCTTAATATTACGCTTTTACTTTTTCGAGATTTTTTTTTACCATTATTTTATGCATGAAGACATTAAAGACTGATACTTTAAATAAACAATAACATTGAATTGATTTAAATTCAAAACGTAATTAAAAATATTAAAAAAGGACCCAGGTGTTCAATTTAACTACAGCAATTTTGAAAATTTTGAGGCCCTCAATATTTCGAAGCCCTAAGAAGTTTGGTTGGCTTGTGCGGAAATCAGGCCTTGTGGCTGGATCCGATTTAAAAAACCATATCAAACATATCAACAATTTTTTAATTATAATATGCAAATTCACAATATTTTGCATAATTTACCATACAAACCCCTCCCCCCCTAAATACTCTTAAATTTACGTATTTATTTACTCACTATTTTATATGACAATACGTGCATTTTGGCTTTGTTTTTTTCCTTTAATGCAATACTTATCACCAAACTAACCACTTTTTATTTTAATTTCTTATTTTTTAAATTAATGAAAATAGGTAAACGGAAAGGGTAAACTACACCAATCCTTGTCAAATTTAAATGAAAGTTGTGATGTTTCACACTCTCAGTTTTATTTCTGATCGCTGAATTTTTTTTGTACTCTCCAGTATTGCTGTCTCGTCTGTGCTTTACTGTAAAATCCTATGTTACCTTCAAACTAAACGGGTTTTTGAAGTTTGTATGCCTATCATTTAAATTTGTATGCACCCAATGGCGGTTATTATTGGGTGTTATAAGTGAGTGGGGGGGGGGGGCGGAAATGGGAATTTATCTTTCAAATTCTACTCTACTCCCAAATCGACGCATTGTTTATAGCAGCATAGGACCAAGGGCCATTGAGCTGGCCTAAAGTCTATTTTCCCCAATTTTGATCCAGACATGAATGAATGGACTTCAAATGGTAGAATTGAAGAATGGAAGCATCCAAGGTCGACCAAATTTTCTCCCTTGCGCCCCCTGTGGTCCTCCTTATCAGATGAAATTTGATCCTGTTAGGCAAGCGTTTTCCCCACGAGCAACAGCTTTTTCTGTGGCCTGTTGTTGGCATAGAAGGGGAAAAGTAAATTTCTCCTTTGTGGATTTTTTTTTAACTAATACAATTTATCCATTATTTTATGCAAATTTACTTTCAGAAGTCGAGCTAGTGTTTCCAACCAACATGGTCACAATTTATGAATTCTCATTAAAATATGCATTAATTCCCAAAAGACAATTTAAAAATACTTATTAGTCATTATGCAAAATTTTGTTAATCTACAAGGATCGTTAATTATCGATTTGAGACCCGGTCGACAATGACCTTTCGAACTTTCAATTAAAATAATAATAATAATAATACTCTTATAAGGATGTAGTTCTCCACCGTATTGTTGGGCGGACGCGTTTGTTTTAGTTTATGGATTTTACTTATTAATTGTATGTTTTTTTAATATGAACACTGTAAGTTTCATGTATTGTATTTTTGAACAGAAGATCGTATAGCGATAGTACTTGCGAGAATAAATCTCACAATACCCATTTGCTTCTGACAAGGAAGGGAAACAACAGAATTTGAAATACTAAACATGATTTATTACTACGTTCAATTACAAGTTAATTTAACAGAAGTCTTTTAGTTGATAGAATTAGTAAATTAAACACAAAACTAAAAAGTAACGTAAAAATAAGCCTAAGCTCCTAATGATGAATATCAAGGCTAATGACTTACCCCCAACGCATCATGGACAACTGCATTTGATGGTAATCCAAATTTGTTGATTGAAGACACACCGAAAGGATTCACTAAACGATCGCCGAATTTTCACGGGAGAAGGCACCAAAGCAGCCACTTCAAAAATGACGCCATAAGAGGTTTGAGTTAATCCAGAATTTTCGGATAAGTTGGCGTCTGAATTTTATCTCCATCTTCTATATTTTTTCTTGTGCAACAAATTATAAGAACTACCTTTCCTATTCAAAATTACTTCCAGCGAATCTGGAAACTAGGTACGCCTACAATGCCTCCCAAAACTTCAACTACAAATTTAAATGGCTAGATTTGATCCCGCCTTAAAAGTTCAAAGCCGCAATTGGTAAAATCATTCTCACTACAGAAACTATTTTCCCGCCAAAAAATATCCCGAAACTAATAACCCTATTGTTAATCGTTTCCTAGCATCCCCTGAATTCCTCTTCAACCACCTAACAGTATAAAAACAATCCGCTCAAATATGTGTTGATAAAACGAACTTTAATGAAAAAAAACTTCCATTGGATATTCTGTAATGTATCCACGGGTTACGATTTATCACCAGACCGAACAGTAACATGAGTTCAACAACAGTAACATGAGTTCAACAACAACAACATGAGTTCAACAACATCAACATGAGTTCAACAGTAACATGAGTTCAACAACACCAACATGAGTTCAACAACAGCAACATGAGTTCTGCTTTCCATATCAAATTTTATTCTATCTCTCAGAATTGGAATAAATACAATATCTAATTGTTGTGAAATTCCAAAAAATAAGTAAGCAATATTTACAGTGCATACAGTGCGTGTTGTTTCTAACAGTGTTTAAGCTAGGGAACAAAGTTTCTTTAGCAAAAAAAGTTAAAATCACAATTTTCATTTTAGCATTTTGCTAAAATTATTACGAGTCTCCTCACTCGGGATGTTTAATTTAACACAATTATAGCACCTTTTAATTATAAAATCATTTTTAACATTAAATAGAAAAGCTATTTGGGGCCGTTAAAGTATTACGTAAGCACCAGGGGGGGGGGGCGGGGAGGGGGGGGGGGTTAGCGATTTGCTTATTTTTGCTGACAAGGGGGGGAGGGAGGGGGTATGAGTGATGCTTACGTAAGCATCTAATAATCCCTTTATTTCTAAAAAAACCTGTGATATGAACTGGTATTCGAAGCACGTGCAAGAGAGTCAATACTTTCTACAAATTGTAAAATGCGAAGAAAAGCAGTGTTGCTCTCCTGCTCGTAGTGGATTATTTTGCATTTTAAAAGAACGCTTTATACCTCCACCTATCAAAATGGCCCAAACACCACACGATTTAATAACAAGTGAGGAAGGGGAATTCCTGGAATTAAGTCTCCGGCTAAGCTTGAACCTGCATGTACCCCTGGGGGGATTTTTAAAAATGCCATATGACTATTTTTGTCCGTCCATCAAATCATAATTGTCTGCAAGGACTTGAGGGAAATGTGGTTTGTACCACGCTTCACTAAAATCGATAATTCGTCATAAGAAAATTGTTCATGGCGAAAATAGCCAGAGAGCCTGCCTAGTTCGGCCTATGAGAATTGCTGCTCGTCGAGCAAATGAACTGATGTGCGTCATCAATTATGTAGAATGCATGGAAGATACCGAGTGGATAAGCAAAGAAGAAGTTTGCCCAGATTCCTTGTGCGAAACAAATGATGAAGCAATAACATCAGATGTCAGAAACCCTATAATTTCAGACATTAAAAACTGGCTAGAGCAACCCTGTATAACATTTGACTAGATAGACTTAATTGATTATGAAAATTACATTTATGTGCCATTAAAATTGTGATAAACTTAAGATTTAAAAAAAAATTTAAATATATAATTTTTTCCCTTTTAAGGCGAATTAAAGTTCATTATTTACATTGAATCTTAACTTTTTTTTAGATTATTAACGTTACAAAAAAAAAAAAAAAAAAAAAAAAATCAGGAGCAGGGTGGGGTGGGGGTGGGGGGTTACCGTATGCTTAAGTAATTATAGAGGGGGTCTAAAACAGCATAGAAACTACTTGGATTTATAGAGTCATGTTTAAGATTAATACAAAAATAGCAAGTAAACGCAAAAGTAACATAATTTATTTACAACATTAAAGATGTGCATTCTTCACACAAAATAAATAAAATATCGAAAACTGTAATTGCAGAAGTATAACGTATACTACTGATAGTTAGAAAATTAATCAATATGAAATGTAGGCATTAGTAAACAGTATTCAGCAAAGCGTGATTATTTTACAGAAACATTTCACGGTAAACACAAATGTAACATGATCATTGAAATTATTTATAAAATAAAAAAATCACATGTTTCAGTAAAATTTTTAAAGGATAAGTTATTGAAATTGCTTAAAAAATGTTGTTTTAAATAAATGTAATGAAAACCACACAAAACCACACAAAACATATGTTCCACGATTCCAAACAAGTTAGACGGATTAAAAATATATATATATAAAAAAATAAAACTGCTTTATTTGTATAAAATAATATTTCTTTTTGTAATTTCAAGAAATTCCGATTCACCCCGCTGTTCCTATTCACCCCATTTTACGACAATTGAACGTTGTGCGATTTCCGATTTTGGCATTTCAGAAAGT
Source organism: Linyphia triangularis (assembly GCA_963978545.1). NCBI lineage: Eukaryota > Metazoa > Arthropoda > Arachnida > Araneae > Linyphiidae > Linyphia > Linyphia triangularis. The sequence continues at coordinate 74,617,881 of OZ021730.1, forward strand.
TCTTAAGCATTTTGCTAAAAAAGCACCCACAGCTTAATCCCTGGTTTCTACTGAGGGTGCTTAACTTAAGCAAATAATAATAGTAATAATGAATAGGAAAGCTGGCTTTCCTATTGGGAAATGGGAATTTATCTTTCAAATTCTACTCTACTCCCAAATCGACGCATTGTTTATAGCAGCATAGGACCAAGGGCCATTGAGCTGGCCTAAAGTCTATTTTCCCCAATTTTGATCCAGACATGAATGAATGGACTTCAAATGGTAGAATTGAAGAATGGAAGCATCCAAGGTCGACCAAATTTTCTCCCTTGCGCCCCCTGTGGTCCTCCTTATCAGATGAAATTTGATCCTGTTAGGCAAGCGTTTTCCCCACGAGCAACAGCTTTTTCTGTGGCCTGTTGTTGGCATAGAAGGGGAAAAGTAAATTTCTCCTTTGTGGATTTTTTTTTAACTAATACAATTTATCCATTATTTTATGCAAATTTACTTTCAGAAGTCGAGCTAGTGTTTCCAACCAACATGGTCACAATTTATGAATTCTCATTAAAATATGCATTAATTCCCAAAAGACAATTTAAAAATACTTATTAGTCATTATGCAAAATTTTGTTAATCTACAAGGATCGTTAATTATCGATTTGAGACCCGGTCGACAATGACCTTTCGAACTTTCAATTAAAATAATAATAATAATAATACTCTTATAAGGATGTAGTTCTCCACCGTATTGTTGGGCGGACGCGTTTGTTTTAGTTTATGGATTTTACTTATTAATTGTATGTTTTTTTAATATGAACACTGTAAGTTTCATGTATTGTATTTTTGAACAGAAGATCGTATAGCGATAGTACTTGCGAGAATAAATCTCACAATACCCATTTGCTTCTGACAAGGAAGGGAAACAACAGAATTTGAAATACTAAACATGATTTATTACTACGTTCAATTACAAGTTAATTTAACAGAAGTCTTTTAGTTGATAGAATTAGTAAATTAAACACAAAACTAAAAAGTAACGTAAAAATAAGCCTAAGCTCCTAATGATGAATATCAAGGCTAATGACTTACCCCCAACGCATCATGGACAACTGCATTTGATGGTAATCCAAATTTGTTGATTGAAGACACACCGAAAGGATTCACTAAACGATCGCCGAATTTTCACGGGAGAAGGCACCAAAGCAGCCACTTCAAAAATGACGCCATAAGAGGTTTGAGTTAATCCAGAATTTTCGGATAAGTTGGCGTCTGAATTTTATCTCCATCTTCTATATTTTTTCTTGTGCAACAAATTATAAGAACTACCTTTCCTATTCAAAATTACTTCCAGCGAATCTGGAAACTAGGTACGCCTACAATGCCTCCCAAAACTTCAACTACAAATTTAAATGGCTAGATTTGATCCCGCCTTAAAAGTTCAAAGCCGCAATTGGTAAAATCATTCTCACTACAGAAACTATTTTCCCGCCAAAAAATATCCCGAAACTAATAACCCTATTGTTAATCGTTTCCTAGCATCCCCTGAATTCCTCTTCAACCACCTAACAGTATAAAAACAATCCGCTCAAATATGTGTTGATAAAACGAACTTTAATGAAAAAAAACTTCCATTGGATATTCTGTAATGTATCCACGGGTTACGATTTATCACCAGACCGAACAGTAACATGAGTTCAACAACAGTAACATGAGTTCAACAACAACAACATGAGTTCAACAACATCAACATGAGTTCAACAGTAACATGAGTTCAACAACACCAACATGAGTTCAACAACAGCAACATGAGTTCTGCTTTCCATATCAAATTTTATTCTATCTCTCAGAATTGGAATAAATACAATATCTAATTGTTGTGAAATTCCAAAAAATAAGTAAGCAATATTTACAGTGCATACAGTGCGTGTTGTTTCTAACAGTGTTTAAGCTAGGGAACAAAGTTTCTTTAGCAAAAAAAGTTAAAATCACAATTTTCATTTTAGCATTTTGCTAAAATTATTACGAGTCTCCTCACTCGGGATGTTTAATTTAACACAATTATAGCACCTTTTAATTATAAAATCATTTTTAACATTAAATAGAAAAGCTATTTGGGGCCGTTAAAGTATTACGTAAGCACCAGGGGGGGGGGGGGGGGAGGGGGGGGGGGGGTTAGCGATTTGCTTATTTTTGCTGACAAGGGGGGGAGGGAGGGGGTATGAGTGATGCTTACGTAAGCATCTAATAATCCCTTTATTTCTAAAAAAAACCTGTGATATGAACTGGTATTCGAAGCACGTGCAAGAGAGTCAATACTTTCTACAAATTGTAAAATGCGAAGAAAAGCAGTGTTGCTCTCCTGCTCGTAGTGGATTATTTTGCATTTTAAAAGAACGCTTTATACCTCCACCTATCAAAATGGCCCAAACACCACACGATTTAATAACAAGTGAGGAAGGGGAATTCCTGGAATTAAGTCTCCGGCTAAGCTTGAACCTGCATGTACCCCTGGGGGGATTTTTAAAAATGCCATATGACTATTTTTGTCCGTCCATCAAATCATAATTGTCTGCAAGGACTTGAGGGAAATGTGGTTTGTACCACGCTTCACTAAAATCGATAATTCGTCATAAGAAAATTGTTCATGGCGAAAATAGCCAGAGAGCCTGCCTAGTTCGGCCTATGAGAATTGCTGCTCGTCGAGCAAATGAACTGATGTGCGTCATCAATTATGTAGAATGCATGGAAGATACCGAGTGGATAAGCAAAGAAGAAGTTTGCCCAGATTCCTTGTGCGAAACAAATGATGAAGCAATAACATCAGATGTCAGAAACCCTATAATTTCAGACATTAAAAACTGGCTAGAGCAACCCTGTATAACATTTGACTAGATAGACTTAATTGATTATGAAAATTACATTTATGTGCCATTAAAATTGTGATAAACTTAAGATTTAAAAAAAAATTTAAATATATAATTTTTTCCCTTTTAAGGCGAATTAAAGTTCATTATTTACATTGAATCTTAACTTTTTTTTAGATTATTAACGTTACAAAAAAAAAAAAAAAAAAAAAAAAATCAGGAGCAGGGTGGGGTGGGGGTGGGGGGTTACCGTATGCTTAAGTAATTATAGAGGGGGTCTAAAACAGCATAGAAACTACTTGGATTTATAGAGTCATGTTTAAGATTAATACAAAAATAGCAAGTAAACGCAAAAGTAACATAATTTATTTACAACATTAAAGATGTGCATTCTTCACACAAAATAAATAAAATATCGAAAACTGTAATTGCAGAAGTATAACGTATACTACTGATAGTTAGAAAATTAATCAATATGAAATGTAGGCATTAGTAAACAGTATTCAGCAAAGCGTGATTATTTTACAGAAACATTTCACGGTAAACACAAATGTAACATGATCATTGAAATTATTTATAAAATAAAAAAATCACATGTTTCAGTAAAATTTTTAAAGGATAAGTTATTGAAATTGCTTAAAAAATGTTGTTTTAAATAAATGTAATGAAAACCACACAAAACCACACAAAACATATGTTCCACGATTCCAAACAAGTTAGACGGATTAAAAATATATATATATAAAAAAATAAAACTGCTTTATTTGTATAAAATAATATTTCTTTTTGTAATTTCAAGAAATTCCGATTCACCCCGCTGTTCCTATTCACCCCATTTTACGACAATTGAACGTTGTGCGATTTCCGATTTTGGCATTTCAGAAAGTTCTTAAGCATTTTGCTAAAAAAGCACCCACAGCTTAATCCCTGGTTTCTACTGAGGGTGCTTAACTTAAGCAAATAATAATAGTAATAATGAATAGGAAAGCTGGCTTTACCTTGTATTTTAAATGAGGAATAAATAAATAAAAGTACCGTTATAATTCGTGGAAATTTTTTAATTAATACATATATATATATATATATATATATATATATATATATATATATATATATATATATATATTTTTATTTATTTATCCAAAGAAAACAACCTACGTATTAAAAGTAGACCAAACTTTAAAAAGTCCAACAGCAACTCAGTAATATAATGACAAATTTAGATTCAGCTTTCAGAAAGAAAAAAAAAAAACCTTAAATTTTATAATTTTCCAAGGAGTGGTTAGTAATTTAAACGATGACAATTAAAAAGAGAAATTGGTTTTTTTTTTTAACCATAAAGTGTAAAATAATAACGTATTTTAGTAAAGTTCCAAACAATAATTTGTTAAATGCAAAACATAAATAGAATGCAACTTTCGCCTCAATTTTTTTTTTAATTACTGATAAAATAAGGAAACACATTTTTTAAAGAAGTTTTTTTTTCTTCTTCTTTGCTTTCATTAGATTTAATGTGAGGAATCAGATTCGTTAGATTGGAAGGTATACATCAAATTCATTCCTTTCTAAGTTATATCCAGCGATAGAGTCAAACTCCTGGATCAGAGGCAACTAACGCCTCTAGCATGTGGAGAAGACCCCGGATTAGATTCAATTGGAGTAAAACCTTAATCAGGAATAAAATTATCATTTATAAAACATTCGCCATTTAAAAATCAGATCCTAAACTCAAGATTTAAAACATGCGTTTAATTCTCTGTGTTAACACAGTAAACATTGTCAGGTGTTTAGCGGCTTCCATGAAAGCAACGTATCAGCCAATGGTGCACTCTCATTCCCTTCTGTGGTTTGAATCAATGTGAGGTATGCTTAAATGCACACCGGTTCGATTCCTACCGTCAACATTACGTAATTTTTACTTAAGAAATAAGTAGACACAATGGGAGAATTGTGTTTTCTAAGAAGCTGTTTTCAAAATTTTAGCCTTCATCCATTCAATACTTGAAATGCAAAGTAGTTAATTTTTAATTCCTTTATATTGACCTCACTTTTGCATGTTTATTTGTCCATTGGTTGAATTTGTGGAGGCCTAATTAACCCCCTTGCCGTCATCCAATCGGGATGAAACTTGGCAGATAGTTCTATGTCGTTGACAATGCATTCTATCAAATGTTGAGGCTGTTACTGTCACTAAAAGGTCGCCTTTACGAAATACTAATAAAATCGCGTCAAAATATCATCTAACCGACCATTGTTTAAACTCTTTTCTGTTGGCAATATTTTTCAATAAATATATAATAAAATTACTTCAATCAGAATAAATAAATGATAATTGGATAACGTTCACGTTAGTTTTTAATAAATAAATTTTGAAACATAGTTTGCCGCAGATTTGGCTAATAGAAATGTTTTTGATATCGGGGCTGTGTTAATGAATATTATTACGAATTTTTGTACATTTGTAAATATTTCTTAGTGTTAATTTTGTAAATAGTAAAATTTATGTACATTTCGCATAAGGCAATGCAATAGTTTGTTTCCCTGCAATGAGTCTCTTGATGCTTGATAACGAGTTTTACAGAGGTATTGGCGACCATTTGGCGACATTTTCGGTCCCCATGTACATGGATAGGACTTTTCGACTACGATCTGGAAAGTTCTCCAAATGTCTACCTCTAGAAGATTCACGAAGATTCACCTGTCCTAAATAAGGCTGACCAAGAGAGCGGAGAAGTGAGTTGACCGATTTTGAGTCACTGAGTTAGTTGTTAGCTGAGTCCATTAGTTGACTGGAATTACTGAGTCTCAATGAACATTCCGAGTAGTTCTAAAGCGAACTGTATTGCATTGTCTTTTGCGGCGATTTAGCAGTTGTGTTGTCAAGTTTTTAACTGCTGTTTTGTGCTCTATTGTTGTGAAAAGAGCTGTATTGTGTCTACTAGAATGAGAAGTTCTGGAGCTGTAAGAGAATCTGTGAAGAATTATATTGGAATAAATTTCTGCAAGTTTTGATCTGCTTTGGCTTCATATCTTTAGAACCCAACAACGCAACAATATAAAAATTAACAATTATATTTTAAAAATTCGGTTTTTATTGATTATATTATCAAAGGAAAAAACAAACAATCCAACTAAACTGCATTGAAAACCAAAATAAAATTAAAAAAAATTGGACCCTCATAGGTCACCGGAAAATTTATGGACCTTACAGGACACAATAGCACACATAGTGTAGACAATTATTTAATAGATTACAACCATAAGTAAAGAATATAGCGAATGTCCATAACGATAAGATTATATTTACATAAAAAGTTTCACCATTCTCAGATAATATGGTGATTGAAAAAAATTTTATTCGTAAGCAACGTTCCATAAGGTAAAAAAATACACACAAAGTTCATAATTATAAGTTTTATTAAATAAAAATTTAGAATCATTTTTTTTTTTTTTTTTTTTTTTAAAGAAATAAGCGTAATCTAATTACCACGAAGTAAATTTTCAGTGTCAGATAAAACCATAACGTAACAATTTTATACTTGTCAATTTTATTATCAGCACTAATATACGTTAATTTTTTTGTTTCCGTCTTTAAGAGGTTGGTTTGGTTTGTTTGTAATCTCTACGATCTATTTTTGTGCACAATAACGGCTAAGCAGGCCGGGACCTACATCTTAACGTAGATTCCGAACCACAACGAACATCCCTGCCTAACCCAGGATTCAAACTCGGCACCTTTGGTATGCGAGGCCAGAGCACTAACCCCTCAGCCATCAGGTTAACCCGTCCTTAAGAGCAAGTACTATACTAAACTTAACTTGACATCACTAGAAGATAGATTTTCACTGTGCTCATAGGGAATTAATCCATTTTAGCGGAGTGAAGACATAATTCTCGCCAAACCTTATAGCCTTTTGTTCTCTACAGGGTTGTGGTTTGGCGAACATTATGCTTTCACGCCGCCAAAATGGATTAAATACCTATGAACACTGTGACTATCTACCGTCTAGTAATGTCAATTTAAGTTGAAGTTTAGTATAGTAAGGATCATTCCCCATACTCTCTATGTTACAATCTTCTTCCCCAGTGCATTTAGAAACTACTTTCTATAAAACCTTGAAATTTGGCGAGTATTAGGTACGAAAATGACTACCAAATGAAATAACATAAATTGTTTTCATTCAATGCCTATCTATTATAAATGAAAACTAAAATAGCAAAACACTATTGTAGATGGCGCCACTGTACGCCATTGACGTAAGGATTTCAAATGTGAAATAAAATATACTAGACGCAATTTTCGAGTTTTTAATTTATGTCATTTCATTATGGTGATCATTTTCGTACCTACTCCTCAAATTTCAAGGTTTTAAAGAAAGTAGTTTCTAAATGCACTGTCCTTGAAGGTTGTGACAAAGCGAGTATAGGAAATGATTCTTACTAGGACTTTTTAGTAATTAGACTGCGTATGAAGTTGACCCATCTCCAACTTCTCTAATTATGCTACACTAATTCATTTCTGATTGATTTACTGTACGAATTTTGTATTAGCCTCTTGTTAAACATGACAGGGTTGATCTAAGTAGTTTCCGAATAATTTCAGATCCTGAACACGCATTCATTACGTTCAGCCGCTTGCTTTGGTGAACTAAAAATGTCTTTTCGCAATATTGAGATTTACCCTTAGCTTATAAGAAGTGGTTTATTATTATTATATTATTATTATCATTATCATTATCGTTATCATTATTATTATTATATTATTATTATTATTATTATCATTATCACTATCGTTATTATTATTATTATCACTATCATTGTCGTTATCATTATTATTATTATTATTATTATTATTAATAATAATAATATTAATATTATTATTATTATTACTATTAATATTATTTCAATATAATGAAGTGAAGTTTTATATTTACGGAAAACGAAGAATTCTGGATCGAATGAAATGGTGAAAAAAAATAGTAGTTCGTAATGAAATTTTTGAAGTTTAAGTTCAATTTAACTTAGTAAACATCCCCCTAAGAAAAAGAAAAAAAAATGCAATATCTATATTTAAAATAGTAAACAAATTACTTTGGTGCGAATCGTAATATTCCATAATTTTTAGAACCGAAGATATAGCCAACCGTTCGAATATTTTTTTTTTGCGTAATGTACAGGGAAACTTCTCGCATTTTCTTTGGCGTAGTTCCTCTGAAATTATTGATCACAAATTTTGCAACAGTTTAAGGGGACTTGTGCAATTGCAGAAAAACTATATTTTTATGGAGAATTTAGCAATAGCTGCTTGGATGTTTCGAACGCATTTTTCTCAGTTCATGATTTTCGAAATTCCCACCTTACTCAATAATGCTAAAATTCAGAAAATATGAATGAAATAACTTAAAATTTTGTTTGTACCATTCTAATATCTACTTAATAAAATAAAACTTTTTATTACAAATTTAAATGTTGAAAAATACCCGTTTTTTATGCCTTTTTTTTACATATAGGTACAGTAATTATCGTTTTTCTCGAAAACAATTTTACTGATTCTAAATCATATGCCTAAAAAGTTAGAGTATATTGCCCGGTTAATTTAAAAAAAAAAAAATCATGGAAAAAATATTGAAAATGAAGATGGAATTTGAAATTTGATGAATTTTTTTTTTTTAAATTTTGAAAGTTTAGAGCAACTAATATCTTAGTGAACTAATATCTTAATAAAATTTATTGTTTACTTAGTAATACTTCCAAGTATGTAAAAATTATAATTTTAATGGCGTAAATAAAAAAAAATTCGAAGACTTCCAATTCCCTTGAAAATATAAATTGCACTTTACTTTCCTTCGCCCAGTGCAATGTTGTTATTAAGCCTAAAGGATCAAACTTGTCAATCAAACTTTGTGTCTTCTAAATTTATATTAAATATATAAAAACTAAATTACTGGTGACATAAAAAAACCGAAAAAATTTATTCCTTTAAAAATTAACAAACTCTAAAAGCGATGGTAAACTTATGTGCTATTATTAGTTGGGAAAGTGATCTTATAGTAGCGATGATTGTATTCGTTGACAATATTCAATACCTTTCTTGGGTGTTAAATTTGTTCAGAATAAATAAAAATTTTATAACAAGAACAAACATTTCATAGAGTTAAAAATTCTTTAATTATTTTACAAATAATATGGGAGTCTGTGTTATAACTAAAAAAAATCAAAGTTTTTTTTTTAATAAATGCAGCCGAACCCCATTAACAGGAAATAAAAGACAAATATCGGTGTGTACCTAATGGGGGCTGGTGCACATTAAATCTGTCGTCGCCTCAATGTCCTCTCGTTGGTGTGGTGGGGTCGGAGAGAGGGGTTTACAATAGAAGATTTCGATCTCGTATTTTTCTAGATGCTTAAAATTACGAGACGTATTTGGCTGTGTTAAGCACTTTATAAGTGGCAGAAATAGACAGTCGTTATTTCTAAAGCAAAACAAATTAATTTCTGGGAATTATTTATTAAAAACGAACTTGAATTTATGATCTCACATCCAAATATTATTAATTTATTCTGATTAAAGTAATTTTATTATTTATTTTTAAAAAAAAATTTGGCAACAGGAAAGATTTTCAACAATGATCAGTTAAGCTTGGCGTCCACTATCGCTAAGCAGATCAGAGCGGAGTGGATTAGAGCCAATTACAAGGCTGCCAATGTACTATAGCACGAGCCTCGAGCTACAATGGACGTTGACAGCCTTGTAATTGGCTCTAATCCACTCCGCTCTGCTCTGCTTAGCGATAGTGGACGCCAAGCTTTAATGACTATTTTAGTGCGATTGGAGGACGGCAAGTTTGTATATTAGCAATCCGTAAAAGCGACCTTTTAGTGACAGTAACAGCCCCAAATTTGATTGAATATATTGTCATCGAGATCGAGTCTATCTGCCAAGTTTCAGCCCGATTGGATGACGGTAATGGAGTTAATTAAGCCTCCGCAGATTCTATCGTCATCGACAAACACATAAAAGAAAAGTTAATATAAAGGATTTAATAAAAAAAGAACTGCGAAGTGAAAATATTGAGAAAAAGAAACAGTGAAATAAACTAAAATATTTTCATTATTTGTTGTATTTAATTTGCTGTTCCCTAATAATTGAGAGTTGAAACTTTACCAGGTGTATTAGTAAATGATCTTTGAGCATAAATCAGCTTTGTTGTGATTGCCTGGTGGGTTGGCCATTACTACTTCATCGTAGGTAGGTAGTTCCCAGTGGGGAATAACAAAATAGAAGAAAATGTGATATATAAAAAAAGGAGTGTTTGCCAGAGCAGAGAACATGTGAAGTAGTGAAAGCAAGTGCTCGTACTGAAGTAGTTATGTATAGAATAAATCAAATGAGAAAAAATTTATGTTTCAGAAGAATAAAATTCATTGGTGGTTAATCTTTAAATTGAGTATATATTCTTTAAATTGAGTAGTTATTCTTTAAATTGAGTAGTTATTCTTTAAATTGAGTAGTTGTATCCATTTGGAGAATGATTTTGTTTTCAGTGTTTGTAGTAATCATTTATAGCAGTAAATTATGGTGTGAAATTACTGATCAATACCCTTTTCTTTAGTAAGAAGGAAACATACGATTATTTGCCTCTTTGTTTTATTTCTTTTTTACTTATAGAGAAAATAAATGAAGATAATAGATAGAGATAGAAGCAAAACAAGCGACAATTATTAAAGAAAATACCTTTCAGTCCAAATGGATACGTCTCGTCAAGCTCTATTTGAATTTGAAAATTTTAGAGCAGAAGCTCTCAAACTTTTGAGCATGCTGACACATTTTCAAAAATTCAATCAATCTCGACCCATATCCTTCCATTGCAATTTTAAAATGACAACGACTGTATGGTTATGTCATTAACTAATTAACTAAAAGAACATTTCACCTTTTGGATATCAGTACTTGGCAGGTAATTTTTACTTTCAATTACCCATTTATATATAAGATAATGAAATACCCATGTATAAGATTATGAAAGTATGGCATTAGGTAAAAAAATATCAATTGTTTTTTTCAGGCATTTCTCCGTGTTTTGGAACATCCTGATTTTAAAAGAGTGGTCTAAAAAAATTTCTGTCTGTTTGTCTGTGTGTACGTGGTCAGCTTAACTCCAGAACAAATTGACCTGCGATGTTCAAATTTGTTGCGCGAGTTAGCGTTGGCCATAGGACCTACCGTTAAGGTTTTCGTCGAAATCGTGCATGCACATAAGATCGAAATAATGAAAAAATCATGTTTTTCAGCAATTGCTAGAACACTGCTCTAACGCTTTCGGTTAAAATTTCTATGTTAATGTCTCCTAAGTTGTTCTAATTGTCCCTAACTAGAAGTCGGTGGTGCATTGATACGACGATATTTGTATTGATATCTCTAAAAAAATATCGATAGTAAAAATATCGATAAAAGTCACCGATACATCGATATTTTCAAACATTTTGAGTTTTTTGATGATCGTTTTGTAGTTGAATATGTTTTTTCGATTTTTTTTATTCCCTTTTTAAAAACTTCAAAACTAAAGTTTGAACTTGGATGAGAGACAGTTAAAATGTCACCAATATTCAATATTTTGCCATACACTTAAAAGCTATTGCAAATTAATCTAAATTATTCTTAAAATTACTGCACCAATTAAGCGAAAATATAACTTTTTTTTTGGAATAGATCCAATTTTCCATTTGTAATTAGAATCCATCCATCCAGTTGAAAAAGTAGTCACTTTACAAAAAAGCAATTCATGAAAAGTAGAAATTTGCCACGAAAACTTTGTTTCTGGCAAAATTGAAAATCAAATTAAAAAAAAAAAAAAATCATGTATCGATATTTTATCGATATTTTTTTCTATGCAACGATATAGTATCGATATTTATTTTGATCGATATTTCCGACCTCTATCCCTAACTCCGAAGTCTGCAAAGAACTGCGATAAAAGCGTAATAAATTAAGAAACGAGGGTCTTTAACACGTAATTCTCTGCCCTAGAGGATCGCCCATCAATGATTGATTTTTTTTTGTCTGTTTCAAGCACAAGAAATAACAATGTAATGTTTATCGAATAACATCGCCAATTTATTGCCAAAAATATCGCAAACTGGTCATTTTTATTTAAATATGTGAAAATATGAAAACGGCAAATAACACCGTATCAAAATTTAATGCAATAACCAATATTATAGTGTAATTGAAAGTTGTGCGATGTTCCACACCCCTAGTTTCACTTTACTTTTTTTTTTTTATCAATGCCAAATATTTTTGGTACCGATATTAGGTAATATTAGGTACCGATATTATAAAAGAACTGGTGCGGGATATCTGAGAAGCAGTATCGGAAAATAAACTCAATTATTATTATTATTATTATTATTTTTATTTTTTTAATTTTTGCTTTTTAATTTTAGTAATTACAATTAAAAAGAATGTACAATATTAAATTATTAGATTTTTTTTTTTTTTTTAAGTTTTCTGTTATTTATTAGTGAATTCTTTGATTTAATATTCTGTAATATGTTTTTAAATGTGCGTGTACTTATATCTAAACGAAAGAAAATTAAAAAATTGTACCTAAATATTAGTTTAAATAAATCATTAGGTTCATGTAAATTTCGTTGTTTTTTCAATCCCCAACATTAAATGCGTTTGTGATTAGCTCTAAATTTATTCAAATGAAGTATAGTAATATTTGCAAGTTTCGCAATTTTTAAACTGCTCATTTATTGATACTTTAATTTAACCATTGTAAAAAAGTGTAACGATACTTTCACAGTATTGATTATCAGTAATTTTCAAAAATTTCTTACCATATAAGCTGCGGTACAACTATTGGTTCACTTTCAAACCACTGTTGCTAACATCACTTACTATAAAGGTGGGACAAAAAATTACTATCTCCTTAAGCATGCAGAAATTCCGAAATTTAATTGTTCAGATGTGATATTTATTAATGAAAGGCCACAAAACAATTTCGTGAGGACGTGGATACATAAAAATACTTTACAGTTAGTGCAAAAATGTTTTGTTCGCGCTGGACATCGGACAACCTGAGGAAAAAGTCTCAGTGATCAATTCCTGGCATGTGCTTCGCACCAACTTTTCGTGACGCCTCTACTGGAAAAGGAACTGTTTTTAGCCGTTTCTGTACAAGCTCTACTTCGTCACAATCGGTGGAACTATCATAAGCTGTAGGACTAAATTCGGCTATTTCATGCAAAAAAAAATAATTATGCTCCCAAAATCCGATGTGTATTTAAGTGTACGCGGGGTCTCAGGAAGATATAAATAGTGCCTTTTCTTAACGATCAATACTGAGTCGTTTTGATTTAGACTATTTTACTATTAAAGTTTTTATTCCAATTTAATGGAATTATCCTTGAAATTACTGAACCTTAAGGTCAACTTTTTAAATAGATAACACAAAGCTATTTATCTATACAAATATATATATATTTTTTACTGGTGTTTTTTTATTAAAAATTAAATTTTTTTATGAACCTTCTTAACGACACAAATAGTTTGTACGACTTAATGTAAGGAAATACAATGTAATTTAAATTTGAAATTCTATTTTGAAATTATTTGAAATTTTCCTTTTGTGGAATCAATTCACTTGTTAACTTAACAAAACTTTTACTAGACAAAATCAAATGTGAATTTTTTACATATTTTTTTTTTTTTTTTTTAAATTTTTGAAGCCGATATAGGCACCTCGATAGCCGGGGACAGCTGGACTCACTGCAAGAAATGAATTTCCTTGGTTTTCTCCTGTTTGAAACTTACGGCATTTCTTCTTTTCGTATTTCTTGTCAGCAAGAGCGATTTAAAATCACTCTTGCTGTTTTTTATAATTCCTTTCATTTGTCAAAATAACAATACTACAAATTAGCGGTGATCAATTTCAATGAAACACATTTCAAAAATAAACAGATATGTATGTGGCCAATCTCTTTTCATATAAATCTTTACAGTGTTGTTAACTCATAATTCATAAGATCACAAATTTACTTCAAAGTAATGGAAAAAACAATTTAAATCGACCACCGCATTGTATATTATATTGAATAGTTAAAACTACAAATAAAAATATATATTTTAATAATTAGATTATTATTATACTGGTCAATAAATCTTCTCAATAACACAAATGATTTAGACCACTTTATGAAGGGGCAAAAAGAAATAAATCAATATATAGTTTGAATTTTAAATTGTTTTAATAAATTTACTTTTCATATTTACGTTTTTTGATTCTCTAGGTTGCTTTTCTTGCTGTTTACATTTTGTATAATTATTCAAATTTTCGCTCAATAATTTTCTCTTTTCTAATCGATTACTAATTAGCTTTTTCAAGCAAAATCAAATTTGATTTTTAATATTTTCTTTTAACAGTCATTCTTTCCATTTCGAAGCCAAAGTATATCGGGCTGTATAAAGCGAATTTTCCAGGTTTTCTCCCATTTGAAACGTAAATTAAGGCAGTTATTCTAAACTTTAAATAAGGACGCATATCTCTCCTATGTTATACTTATTTCGGTATTCTGACACAATTTGGAGGAAATCCACAGAAACGTTATACCACTATATAGTCAAAAAGAGTGACTATGCCAATTTGAAGTTTTTAAGTGATAATCTACATTAACCCTTTGCACTCCAGTGGCGCCTCTCAGGCGCCACACGATTGGATGCCAAACCACGAGAGGACCATTAGGTGTGATGCGGAAATTCGATGCAAGGCCAATGACTGTGTTTAGTTTCTATGAAGTAAATCCATAAACACCAGCTGAACCTAAAATGTCTCGAGTTGCTGATTCCTCCGCGAGGCCTGGAGTGGAAAGGGTTAATATTTTATTAAAATTTTTTTATCTTCTTAAAATGTCTTATATATAATGTTACATTTCATGTTAAGCGATTTCGCGTTAACGGGGTTTATGAAAAATGCAATTTAAGGACAACACATTAACATTTAAAAATTAATGTCTTATTAAAAACATGAACATGCTGTAACTTGTAGAGAAATGAATGGAAACGGGTTTCATAATTACTCACTGAAAGTTATTTGAAAGATTGAATGTATGCATTTTTTTTTTTTTTTTTAAATTTTATTTTTTGTCAGTACCAGTCCTAGGAAAATTCAAATTTATTTCCCCACTTTCCTAACCATTAACTATTATTTGATAATTAGCAATTTTGAGTTTTAAATCCTATATATTAACTTCAATTTTGCTCGCATGCTTGTATGAAACGGAGAAAATTTTCAGATGGCAAATTAACTCACTTGCCGTCATCCAATCGAGCTGAAACTTGGAATAAAAACTCGTTATCAGTCGCAATGCATTCGATTAAGTTTTAAGGTAAAATAAAAAAGTTTGTCTCTGATACGGAATCGATTGTTTTCTTTGCAGTTGCGAAACATTACGAAAACTCGATCCAATCTTAAAATCGCTTAAAATATGCAGAAGTTGCACTTAAAAGTTGGCAGTACGTATAAAAAAAGATTAACATTTAATTTTTTTAGAATAATTATAAATTTTATTACAACATTTATAATAAAGGTATGAAGTAAGTCGCGTTTACTTGTAGTTTATTGCATTAGTTTATTAGGGCGTAACTGTACATTATATTATTAAGGAAAAGGGCAAATTAAAATTTGGTTTAAAATGTGCTCTGAACTAGTTTCTTAGTTATTTGAGAAACGCTATTTGAGAAACAAAAGGGAATGTTCTTTGAAGTTTGTCTACTCTGTCTCCTTCACAAATGAAATACTTTTATCAGATGGGGTAAAATTGCGCTGTTATTAAAAATTATTTAACAGACAGTTGATATTATAATTGGATTATGATGGAATTGTATTTAATGAGGTTTGATTTCTATTATAGTAATTTTGATGTTGCGTTTTTTCTCTCAAATAAAAAAGTATTTCCCGTAACAACTGTTGTACAAATAATATTGTTACGAATTTCTGTATATTTGTAAATATTTCGTAGCATTAATTATGTAAAAAGATAAATTTCTGTACATTTCGCATAAAGCAGTACAAGGGTTTGCTTTCCTGCAATGTGTATCTTAATGCTTGATAACGAGTTTTACAGAGATAACGCTGGGAAGCGAGTTTTACAAGGAGCAGGGCATTTAACGTTATGGTAATTTAGCGAGAAATCGCTAAATGTCGCCAAACTTGGCGACCATTTGGTGACATTTTCGGTCCCCATGTACATGTATAGAACTTTTCGACTACGATCTGGAAGATTCTCAAAATATCTACCTCTAGAACTTTCAAGAAGGTTTGACTCCAATATAAGGCCGGCCGTGAGTTGAGTCCGTTAGTTGACTGGAATTACTGAGTTGAGATACTGAGTCGCAGTGAGCATTCAGAGTAGTTCTTAAGCGAACTGTATTGCATTGTCTTTTGCGGCGATTACTTACAAAGTTTTTTAACTGCTGTTTGAGCTATATTGTTGTGTAAAGAACTGTATTGAGTCTTCTAGAACGAGAAGTTCAGGTTTTGTAAAAGAATCTGTGAATAATATATCGGAATAAATTTCTGCAAGTGTTAATCTGCTTTGGCTTCAAATCTTTCGAACCCATCCAGGCAACAATATTAATACCTCTCCTTGATTTCGTATGGTCGTTTTAAATCAAAAAGGGGTAAAATGTGTTAAACAAAAATATAAAAAGCTACATCGAAAACTAATTTATCTTAAGTTATTATCTAATTTATCTTTTAATTCATGCACATAATAAAGCATATGCAATGCGTAAAATAAAGATGCACGTTGGGGAGAGTAGAAAACAACTTCAGTGGGATCTGGTTGCTATGGAAATATTTGATAGAAATTTCTCAACTTTTTGGTATGAACGGTTGTTCAACGCTAAACAGAGATAAAAGATGACTAAGTTTGAGGTGTGGAAGGTCACACAACTTCCATTTAACATCTTCTTCAAGAAACTGATTTTAAATTTTACAAGGGTTGGGGTAATTTATTACGATTTACTACGAAAAACCGATATTTTTTTGACCGATTGAAACTCTTTCATTTCCTTATGGCTACATATTGGATAATTGAAATTAAAAACCAATCTAAGCGAGTGAATTTGTAAATCCTTATGGAAATTATAGTTGGAACGTTAGTGTTTCCACAATTTCCATAAATAAAACACCAAATGATCCATTTTGGCTTAAAGTGTACATCAAGGGTTCAGATTCTACGCCTATTGAATGTTGCTTTGTAAATTTTTTTAAAAAATTTTCAAAAATTGAATAAAAAACTATGGGATTACATTGTTTTGGAATATTTTTTTTAATTATCTGTCAATTTTTTATGTTTTTGCATCTCGCCACATTCATTAAAAATGATTTTGTAATCAATTTCGCTTATTTAATTTAGGGAAGTTATAAAATTTTTAGGCTAGCAGACCAACAAAGTTTTCTAACAATTGCCCTTTATTATGACCACAAAGTTTTGTAGAATGTCCAAAGTAATTAGGAAAACAGCAGCTTAATATATCAGACAGTTTGTTTTAAGTTCACCAAAAGATAATTAGCACAGCATCTTCTGTCGGATAAAATGCATCAATAAGTGATCCAGTCACTACGTTTTGCTAGCGTTGTCGTGTTGCTGTTATGCCTTATGTAAGCAATTTATCTAATAGATAGAGAAAATGCTAGTGCAAGAACTAAAATAAAACTTTTTATACATAGAATGAAAGAAAAAGCAAATATTTAACCAATTGTTTTGTCAAAATTTTACTGGTGATAAAAATCTCTAAAATTATCGGTTTTCAATTACAAAGAAAACATAGTACTTTCCCTCCTTAACATTTGATTTGTTACTATACTTTCCAAATATTAAAGAATCCAGAACGGAACTTCAATTAAAAATATAGTTAAAATTTCAGAGCATTACGCGTATTGGAAGCTGATTTGTATAATTAATAAATATATATTTTTTATTAATTAAAAAATATTAATTACGATTTTAACATCCTCTATGTCAAAGTTACAATTCGAAAGCCAAAACTAATTATGTTGAGAGTTTCAGAGCACTACGCCTATTGAAAGTTGCTTTCTATAGACCAACAGACAGATACTCAGATTCAGTGTTTAATTATTATAGATGTTGTTAAAAAACTACTTTAACTACAGATTCGTAAAACCCAAAACTACATTAAATTGATAGGGATGACATCCACGACACAAAAATTGCTGTATCTAACACAGAAGCATAGCTAAAATTTAAAAAAAATTACTTTTAAGGCATTATGTTATACTGGATTTGATACATTTAATAAATTTAAATCTTAAAAAAATCAATATTTTGTTTAACAAACAACTTATAATTTTTTTTTTTTTTAAATAAGATATTCATTTTATTTTAGTGTAATCGAAATCTTTTTTTCTTCTTCTTTTTCCAAACCGTATTGGTTGCTATAATACTGCTTCGAAATTTATAAAATTTGAAATCATATATTTAACAACAATAAAAAAAAAAAAAAAAAAAAAAAAAAAAAGGATTAAGGAAATTCGAAGATTTTAAAGTGAACATTTTTAAGTATATGAACATCAATCATCAAAGTTAATTGAAAGGATTAAAAACCAAATGTACCTTATTAAAATTGTACGTTTTTTTTTGTTTTTTTTTACCTTTTAATAATGATTATTTTTAATGAATAATAACTTTATGCCGTTTTTTTTTTTTTTTTTTTAAATTTATTTTTCAGAAAAAATATATGTAGAAGAACTCTACATAAATATTCATTGTAATATAATATTAGGTATATTGATAAATTTATTTCCAAAAGAGTACTATAATACTTACAAGAACTTTCTTATACTGCTCAGGATCCACAGATTTTATATCGTATAAATTGCAGTACAAGTCCGGTTTAAAATCGCTCTCACTAACATTTAAAATTGCTTTCTTTTGTCAACGTATTTATAAGGAATTTTTTATATAGAATACCGGCACGATACTTGAACTTGTTCTTATATTTATTCAAATCTAATCGAATTATTTTAACATGTCAGTAATAAGTGTAACCTATTAAAGGAACAAGAATGAAATAAATTTATTATTTTACTGGTGCTTTTATAGTTGAAATTTTAAATTTGGTAAAAAATCTCTTTTACCAGTTTTTCGTAAACATTACATCTTTACACTAACTTATTGTATGTACTTATTTCTGAAAACTGTTTTGTAACTATATAGTGATCTCTTCATTGCACATGGTAAATGCATTGGTTTGCACCCTCAGCGATATCTACTTATGCACAATGCCGGCTAATCTTGCCGGGACCTACATCTTAACGTGGATTCCGAACCACAGCGAACATCCATGCGCAACCCAGAATTCGAATCCAGCACCTTTGACGTGCGAGGCTAGAGCTCTTGCCATACAGCCATCAGGTGGCCCACACGAATCTGGTCTCAGCTTTCTTGAGGCTCCATTCCGATCTCACAATCACATGCCAAAGGTGCCGCGTTCGAATCCTGGGTTAGGCATTGATGTTCGTCGTGGTTCGGAATCCACTTTAAGCTGTAAGTCCCGGCCTGATTAGTTGTCATTGTGCATAACGATAGATCTTTGAGCGTACAAACCAATCAATCGGTCGGTTTGATTGTGGAGTAGGAGTCATTTGCTTAAGACTAAAACTATCAAACAGAATGTACGATCTATGCTGTTGTCGATGGATGAGTCCAGAGAAAATTAAAAATGTAAAAATATTTACTTTTCAAAAACCTGCTTTAAATATTATAATATTATAAAATTCAGAAACTTTCGTACATTGAGCACTTGCTATTTATACTTGTTTCAAAACTTTTATATTTAAATTTTAGTAAGTCAACAACACTTTCCAATTTCAAATTAAGAAACATTTAATTTTTTATACAGGTCATGAGGAAGCAGAATTACATAGGAAAGGGGGGTCGGAAACGCGATTTTGACAGTGAAATTGCATCGTAACCGTCATGCAAAGAAAAGATAACAAACGGTGTAAAAAATCTTTATTTTACAACAAAACAGTACCAAATAAAAAAGAAGAATGCTTCAATTCATAGTAAGTGCTCAAAATTGGCCCCATCAGCTGCGATGCATGCTTCACATCGGCGCCGCATGGAATCGCGAACTCGTTCGAATCGGCCAGTAGTCTCCCGGACACGTGCCGCCGCTTCAACGATACGTGCGATGAGGTCCATGTCAGATGGAACGGGTGTCTCCTACACCAGATACTTCAGGTATCCCCAGAGGTGAAAATCCAGGGGGTTAGGTACGGGGATCTCGGTGGCCACGGTACAGGGCCGGCTCTGCCAATCCAGCGATTTGGGTACGTCAAGTCCAGGAACTGACGTACATTCCTGTCGAAATGTGCGCGAGCCCCATCATGCTGGAACCACATGTTGAGGCGTGTCGTTGCGGGAACATCCACTAACAACGTGGGCAATACTTATTCCAAAAAAATGGCGTACGAAACCCCGTCTAGGCATCCAGCCAATACGTATGGACCAATCAGCATGTCACCAATAATTCCAGCCCAGACGTTAACGCTGAAACGGTATTGGTGGTTGTGAGACCGTGTGACATGGGGATTTACAATCGACCACACATGCATATTGTGCTGGTTGAGGACACCATCCCGGAAAAAGGTAGCTTCATCGGGGAACAATATCCGTGATGGAAACTGTGGGTCTGTGATCCTTGCCTGTAAATACCAACGTGCGAATGCCACACGTTGGGGATAATCCGCATCGCTTAGCGCCTACACCCGTTGTATGTGGTACGGATGTTGGTGATCTTCCCGCAGTATTCGTATAATGGAAAAGCGACCGACACCTAGGTCGCGTTCCACAACGCGGATACTTGTACGCAGATTCCGTGTAAATGCGTCTAATACAGAGTTCTCGATGTTCGGTGTCCTTGTTGTACGTGGCAGGCCGATGTGGCTGCTGATTCTGAACGATCCTGCCTCCTGCAATCGGCGATGTAATTGTCCGAACAGTCTATGGTCGGATACACGTCGGTTCGGGAACCGTTGTCGAAACATGTGTACCGCTGCTCGACCATTGCCATCTACAGCGCCATACATGTAATGCATGTCTGTCAATTCTGCATTGCTGTACTGGTTCATCCTTTCTCTGCAACGTCCGCGCTTCGATTAATCCGACTGCCCGCGCTTTCGTCTGCCAGCGCTTATTGCCCTCTAGCGGATTACCATCGCGTTTCCAACCCCCCTTTCCTATGTAATTCTGCTTCTTCATGACCTGACACAACCATGTGTGCCGTTTGGACATGACCTTTTGGGACACCCTGTATAAATATAACTTACATGCGCAATTAAATATCAACTGGTATATAAGTTTTTCATTAAAAAAAAAAGGTCTGTATATTCACTCAGCCCTAAGAGGCAGCTATACATTTCATATTTAATCAGTTGTTCGCTAATGTAAATTGTGTTCATAATGTCTTAAATTAAAATTATTCGATTGCTAATGGTTTTAAAAATGACCGACTTTTGAGTGTTAATTCTTTTTTTGGTTAACTTCTGAAACATAAAAGAATTCATGAAGCGAAAAAAATTAGTCGTCTTTAAAATTCTTTTTTATTCAGAGATATGGTGTCAATGAAATTTTAGGTTTTGTTAATTAGATCTTAGATCATAAATAATTTATTTAGTGCTTGCCTGAGGGGTTGGCCATCTCAGGAAATTCCCAGTGGGGAATAAGAAAAGAAAAAAAAAAGTAATTTTAACCCGAGTCTCAAATTTGGCCATTTTTAAAAAAATTTATTTATAGTATAACGTTGATATTTATCGCTGAAAGATGTAATTAAATGAGTTTTACTTTTTTGGATTTCATGAATCAATTTCGAATTGGGCAAGGAAATATTTTTCTTTCAAAATGAATAAAATTTATTGTCTGTTTTCTTTTTATTGGTTGTTTTTTCTTTTTATTAGTCTTTCGATTTTGAGGTTATATACATAAATATATAATTTTTTATCTCCATAATTACGAAAGTTATTTTCTTCATTTCTATTTGTGCAAGCTGCATGTACTATGAGTCATATTTGTTAAGTTATTGTCTTTAAATTTACAACTTTTTGAAAGAGGTAAGGTATCAAATAGCTCCATTACACAACACAAGTCGGTAACGTACATTTTATTGCATTATATTTTATTCCTTTCTTACTTACAGAAAAAAGAAATGAAGTTAGAACTTGTAATTAGAACAGAAAACTATTGAACAATAAAACAAATTCCTTTAGTTACAATTGGATTCATCTTATTAAGTTTCATTGAACTTGGATTATTTTAGAGCAAAAGCTCTGAAACTTTTAAGCTCACTGACAAAAATCAAAAACAAATAACTTTTTCAAAAAGTTCATTAATCGCGACCCACTTTCACCCATGGCAATTTTAAAAAGACGGTCTCTTTTGACAGTCTCTTTGTTAAAACATTTGCTTCAAATAAGATAATGTTAATTGTCATCACATTATTTAAATTCTTGTCTTTCAAATTTTTACTGGTGGTACTCTAATCTCTAATATTTAAATTATATTTTTTACAAAGAAAAAATTTAATTTTTTTACCAATGCATTACACAAAAATTCTTCAAATTTTTAAATTTGTCGGCATACTTTCATGCTCATTTAATGAATCTAATTTACTTAATGAAGCTTTTATGTCAAAGCAACAGTATCTGTTGATGTATATGTATTACGCTGATCAAGGCAAGTTTTCAACCCTTTGTAATTCAACTTCTACTATAGCTATACCATAGATTTGTCTGTCATTTTGTTGCCCCACGTGTGTAGATGAAAATAAATACATAATGTTTAATATTGCAAAGGAAACATGAAGAATCGCATTGAAAATCATCCAAGTTACCACAAGTAAATTACTTGCTTATTAAAGCTCCGAACATGCGCTCCAACTATGAGTGAGACACCGCGAGATTTCCTGAAACACACCTCAGCTAGAAAAATTTTAAATTCCTTTTTCCTCCCTAAAGATCGTCTATAAAATTTCTAGTTTTGGTTGGTAACGTTAATTTTCAGCAGAGAAAGTGATCTAAAATTGATTACCAATATGACTAGTTATAATATTTTCTGCAAACACCTTACTTAATTACTATTAGGTAAAAAAAATTATCAATTAATCACTTAACTAATTACTAGCTTATCAATTTCAACAATAGAATATTTAACCAGCCGTATTTTATTATTTTTAAATATTTTATTGATTGTACAAATTTCTAATATAAGGTATTTTAAAAAATTTAATTAAATAAATGATATTCTCTACCCCTAATATTTACTTGTCTCTTCACGACAACTGAATGCTTCTTTTTCAATGAAATTTGAGAATTAAAATTTTTTTTTTTTTTAATTTCATGTAAAAATTAGATATGAAAATAATACTATTCTAAACTAAATAAAATTTACTGGTGATAATTGTTTAAATTGAATAGTTATATTTTTGGTAAATATTCTTTTTTTTTTCGATATTAAAAATAATAAATTTAACTAGTATGTGATTTTTATGCTCCATAATTACGTATGTTTTTTTTTTTTTTTTTTTTAAATTTTTTCTATTTTGTAAGCAGCATAAACAAACTGTAAATACTTATATTTGTTAAGTTACGGCCCTAAAATTGTACACCCATTTCTATGGTAAGAAGTAAATTTTATAATAGCTTCATTACACATTTGCATTATATTTTTTTCCTTTCTTACTTATGGAGAAAAGAAATGAAGTTACGACTTACAATTAGAACTATAAGCCAGACAAGTGTCAACAATTAAAACAAATTAATTTAGGTTCAATTGGACTAATCTTGTCAAGTTCTATTGAACTTTGATGCTTCAAAAGAACTTGATTAGTAATTTATTAAAGGACAATCTTCAAAACTTTGAACATACTGACACATTTTTTTAGATAGTCACTCTATAATCTTGTAGTCTTGTTACGTTACAAGTTATAATGGATAACAATTTGCGGAAGAAATGTGGATTTGAAATTCTCAATACGAAATTCCTTTTCAACATCCAATTCCGAATGAAAAAAGAAATTTAATGAAAGAAAATAATTTATTCTATACAAAACATAAATCCATTTTCAGCTACATTTGTTAAACAAAAAATGAATTTTTCATTAATTCACTCAATACATTCCATGCTAAGAGGTATTTTTAGACCAAACCGCAACGCTTTTTATCTGTGTTTTGTTATCAATTCGATTCCAAAAACACAGCAGTACTTCCCTTATTTTTGAAAATGATCAGACTCGAGGACGATTGTGGCAGATTTTCTCGTCTTGATAGCCAGGCTCTCCAGTGGAACAAGATTTCTCTCTTTTAAATGCTTTGTCTTGGAAAGGACATCTCCGAAAGTGATCTTTACTGAGTTCTATTGCAACCTCAATCAACTTTGATTTAAAATAATCAGTTAACATTGTTGAAACAGTAACGTCATTTGTTGAAGACTTCCAATGAATTTTAATTGAAACAGCATTTAAGCACAAGGTAGCTAATTGTAGGTAAACGCAATCATAAACACATAATTTTTATTCGCGTTAAAGGAAATGGGGTGGGGGGGGGGGAATCCTACGTACATAATTATAAATTATTCACAAAAACAAAATTGGAGTTTTATATCTCATTTGTCCGAAATAAATTCCTGGTTAAACTCCCGAGTCAATCGGTCGCGACCCACTTTCTGACAATGCAATTTTAAAATGAAAATGACTGTATAGCTATCGACCTACTTGAAAAATAAACTTTTTACAGTAAGATAATTGTCTTTTTTGTTAAAACACTTAAACCACAAACAATGCAATGTTTCGAAATAACCGTAAGCGAAAAAAAAATTCGTCATCTATAATATTTATTCATTTTAGCTCAAAATCCACTCGTCTCGTGCCTATAGCAGGTTTCTAGTTCTGGCTGAAAATATTGTGCTCTAACGTGTTACTATCATATTTCATTGACACTTTTCCTAATTCGAAGGAAAAGTATACTTCTACTATAACTATACCATCAAATTGTCTATCATCTTGATGCCCCAGGTGTGTAGACGAAAATAACCACAAAATTTTTAATATTGAACAAGAGAACATGAAGAAAAATCTCTTTGAAAATCATTCAAGTCACCGCAAGTAAAATTCCAAGTAAATTGCTTGCTTATTAAATTACCGAACATGCGTTTCGCCTTTGAGTTAGACACGGCGAGAGTTCATAAAATATACCTAAGCGAGAAAAATTAGTAACCTTTAAAATTCATTTTTGCTCACTAAGTAATAGTCGATAAAATTTTTAGTTTTGGTTGGTAACGTTATCCTTCAGAAAGAGACTTTGATCGTGCTTTTCGCAAACTTAATTTATAGTGATTCAAAATTGATTGATCGTACAAGGCCGAACTGTATTAAACCAGGCCGTGACAACTAATAGTAAAGAGTGGAAACAGCCGCAGTGGACTAGTGGCGCTGCATTCCAACCAAAACAGTAGCATGTGTTTTCTTTGCTTGGTCAAATACGAAAACCAGTACGTTACTAAGAGAACAAAATTACTTTATTTTTAAAATACAAAAAGAACACGGTGAAAATTGCCAAACGATAATATTAACGAATGAAATAAATTTATACACAGTTCACTCGCGACAATTTATTATTCATATTTCATACAAATATGATGTCAGAAGCCACACTACTACACTAACATTTATTTTAAAATTCTTTGCTTTTGTTGATTATTACGCATCAAATATGAGACTTTGATATCTATTTTTAGAATTAAGTTGTTTATTTAAAATAAGGCCTATTTTTGAATTTTATTTTCATAACTCTTTATGGAAACAGAGTTTGGAATTCTTTGTCGTATTTTTAAAAAATATTAGAAATTATAAAAATTAAATTAAAAAGTCGTCGTTTTCAATTCTCGTGATTTCAGAGTTGGCAGCCATGGATATTTTTATTTTAGCTGGCGTTCTAAAAAAATTTCATCGCAGTTTTTGATTTAATTTTTTTAATTTCGAATATTTTTTGCAAATAGAATTGATGTCATCCTCATAGATTTACATTTATTAATTAATTTCATTATCATTTAAAACCAAACATGGTGAATTGTTGAGTACCACACTGTACTTCATATTCTGGACAGAGAGCAGATGTTAAATTTCACGAATTCCCCTTGGATCCGGATCTCCGCAAGGAATGGGCAAAAGTGATTTCTAGAGCCAATCTACACATTAATGACAAGACTCTCTCTACTGTTGTCTGCAGTTTGCATTTTAAATCTGATGATTATGTTCAAGGCAATTCGATTTGATGAAGGAAGTAGGATTATTAGAAATCCCAAGCGCCAATTGAAGTAAGAAAAAGCGACCTTTTAGTGAAGCGGCACCCTCCAAAACTTGATATAATGCATCTTTATCGACAACGAATCTACCTGTTAAATTTCAGCGTGATTGGATGACGGCAAGTTGGGTTTTTTATCATCTGAAGATAGAAGCTAGTGTAAAAGTAACATTCTAGTGACAGTGATACCCCCCCCCCCACTCCAAAAAAACCTGATATAGTGCAACATTATCCACAACGAACCCACCTGTTAAATTTCAGCGCAATTGGATGATCGCAAGTTATTGTTTTAATATACTGAAGATAGAAGAGTGTGTAAAATGAACCTTTTAGTGACAGTGACCCCCCCCCCCCCACCAGAACTTGATAGAATGCAACCTTATCGACATCGAATCTATCTGCCATATTTTAGCTCGATTGGATTACTGCAAGTTGCTTTTTTAGTATACTGAAGATAGAAGCGTGTGTAAAAGTGGCTTTTTAGTGAAAGTGACAACCCCAAAACTGTATGTAATGCAACCGTATCGACAGCTAATCTATCTGTGAAATTACAGACAGATTGAGTGACGGCAAATTGTTTTTTTAGTATTCTGAAGATAGAAGAGTATGTAAAAGCGACTTTTTAGTGACAGTAACACTCCCCTCCCCCCAAAAAAAACATGATATAATGCAACGTTATCGACAACGAATCTGCCTGTCAAATTTCAGCTCGATCGGATGACTGCAAGTTGGTTTTTAAGTATACTGAAGATAGAAGCGTGTGTAAAAGTGACCTTTTAGTGACAGTGACACCTCCCGAAACATGATATAAGGCAACTTGATCGACAACGAATCTACCTGTTAAATTTCAGCCCGATTGGATGACTACAAGTTGGTTTTTTAGTATTCTGAAAATAATAGCGTGTGTAAAAGTGACCTTTTAGTGACAGTGATACTCTCAAAACTTGCTAGAATGCAACCTTATTGACATCGAATCTATCTGCCATTTTTCAGCCCGATTGGATGACTGCAAGTTGGTTTTTTTAGTTTACTAAAAATAGAAGAGTGTGTAAAAGCGACCTTTTAGTGACAGTGACACCTCCCGAAACATGATATAATGCAACTTTATCGACAACGAGTCAACCTCTTAAATTTCAGGGCGATTGGATAACGGCAAGTTGGTTTTTTTTAGGATTTGAAGATACAAGCGTAAGTAAAAGCGACCTTTTAGTGACAGTGAAATTTGATAGAATGCCCTCAAAATTTGATAGAATGCATTGTCATCGACATCAAATCTACCTGCCAACTTTCAGCACGATTGAGTTAAGGCAAGTGTGTTAATTTCACTATATTGCAGTTTCAAATTTGGTTGGATTGCAGCGCCACCCTTGTTTAGTGGGAGAAAATGGAACGAACAACTTGTTTCCTTCACACCCATAGACTTTTGAAAATTGTCACGCCCGTATGACTAATTTTAATGATTTCTGCCAAAACCTTACTTAATTACTAGACAAAACTGTTTATCAATAAATCACTTAATTATTAGATTATCAAATTCAACAAGGAAATGATATTTAGACTGTCGTATTTTCTCATTTTATGAAAAATTTATTGGTTGTATAAATTTCTAAAATTAACTTTTTTTAAAATATGGGATTGAATAAATGTCCACTGATATTTATTTGTCTCTGACTATTGAATTTTTTTTTTCATGTCTACGAAATGTGAGAATTAAGTTTTAGTTCTTAAATTTCATGGACTAGCAATGAGAAAGGTTAGGATTTATTTTTATTCTAAAATAAATAAAACTTACTGGTGATTATTCTTTAAATTAAATAGTTTTTTTAAAAATATTTTTTTCGATATTAAAGTAATAAATTTAAATAGTATATGATTTTTAAGCTCTATAATTACGTTAGTTGTTTTATTTATTTTTATTATGAAAGCAGCATAAATAAACTGTAAATATTTATATTTGTTAAGTTATGACTAGAGAAATGTATTGTAGGAAGAAAGTTTTGTAATTAGCTCCCCTAGACCATTTGCAATATATTTTATTCCTTTCTTTACTTATAGAGAAAAGAAATGAAGTTACAACTAACAATCAGAACTAGACTAAAATCTAGACATGTGCCAAAAATTAAAACAAATTCATTTAGGTACAACTGGAATCAACTCGTCAGGTTCTATTGAACTTTGATTATTTTAATGGATAAGCTTCAAAATTTTGAACATACTGATACACTTTTTCTGATAATCAATCCATAATCATGGAGTGTAATGCTTTAAGTTGTAATGGATATCAATTTGCGGAAGGAATATGGATTAGAAATTCTCAACTACCGAAATTCTTTTTCCACACCCATGTCTAATTGCAACCAACCAAACCATTTCAAATTGGAAAAAAAAAATTAATGAAAGAAAATAATTTTTTGGATACAAAACTTAATTCCAATTTCAGCTACATTTGTTCTATAAATGCCAATTTTCCATTATTTTTTCAACACATTCTATGCTAATAACTATCAATTATTCAAAAAAATATTTAAATATTTATGTTAAAAAAATTTACTGGTGGCATAAATCTTTAAAATTGATTTTTTTAGTTTATTAGGAAATTTTTTAATTTTTTCCAACAATATTTATACTATCACAATACTCTTCAAATTTAAAAAATGTGTCTGCTTACTTATAAAATTTTAATGCCAAAGCAACAGAACCTGTTGGTGTACATTATGTTGATTGAGACAGGTTATAGTTATATATACATAGTTATAGCAGCTGTAAAAATTCAGCTTCTACTATAACTATTAGAGGTTGGCGATATATCGATATCTCTTAAAAAATATCGATATTGAAAATATCATAAAAGTCACGGATATATTGATATTTCCAAACATTTTTAGTTTTTTGATAATCGTTTTGTAGTTCCACGTGTTTTTTCGATTTTCTTTATTCCCATTTCAAAAACTTCAAAACTAAAGTTTCAACTTGGGTGAGAGACAGTTAAAATGGCACCAATATTCAATATTTTTCCATAAACTTAAAAGCTATTGAAAATTATCTAAACATTTCTTAAAATCACTGCACTAAATAAGCGAAAATATAATTTCTTTTTTTATAGGTCCATTTCAGTTGAAAAAGTTGTCACCTTTACAAAAATGCAATCGTCAAAAGTAGAAATTTGTCTCGAAAAACTTTGTTTCTGGCAAAATGGAAAATCAAATAAAAAAAAAATCATGTATCGATATATCGATATTTTTTTCTATGCAACGATATAGTATCGATATTTATTTTGATCGATATTTCCGACTTCTAATAACTATACAATCGATTTGTCAATCATTTTGTTGCCCCATGTGTGTAGACGAAAATAACCTCATTATTTTTAATTTTGAACTGGAGAGCATGAAGAAAAATCACTTTGAAATCATACATCTCCAGAGATGTGTTTTAACTTTGAGTTTGACAAGCACTAGTATTTAAAAATTAAATTATAAATACACTGAAATGTCTGTTTGTATTTAAACCATATGCAGTCCCCCTCCCCCCCTCACCCTTTTTTTTTCATGCAAGTGTTACTGAATTATTTCATGTGTAGTGTATTAAGTATCGTCCACCGTTGAACAAAAAAATAACATTGTGTAATTATACTTCTACGCCTGCTGTTTGGAGCTCATATGTTATGCTTTTTATGTAATATTTGGGTCATCTTTGTGAGTGGGCCAGAAAAAGTACCTTTAGATTCATGAGTCCATAATAGATATTTGATCACTCACACAAACAATAATGAAAAATTGTTTACAAATTGTACTTGTGTTTTCCAAATTCTGCTTGAAATACCAGCACTTAGCGTAGGAGTATTAGATATTTATATCACGGCTACAAATTCTACTTTACTACCACTTTTTTTGTGTGAATACCTTTTGAAATTGTGAATTTATTAAGTCGCTAAAAGTATTATAGATTTTTCCATTTGTCCAACCAAGGCCGAACTGGATTGAACCAGGCCGTGACAACTAATAGTAAAGAGTGGAAACAGCCGCAGTGGACTAGTGGCGCTGCATTCCAACCAAAACAGTAGCATGTGTTTTCTTTGCTTGGTCAAATACGTTACTAAGAGGACAAAATTACTTTATTTTTAAAATGCAAAAAGAACACGGCGAATATTGCCAAACGATAATATTAACGAATGAAATAAATTTATACACAGTTCACTCGCGACAATTTATTATTCATATTTCATGCAAATATGATGTCAGAAGCCACACTACACTATCATTTATTTTAAAATTATTTGCTTTTTTTTTATTATTACGCATCAAATATGTGACTTTGATATCTATTTTTAGAATTAAGTTGTTTATTTAAAATAAGGCCTATTTTTGAATTTTATTTTCATTACTCTTTATGGAAACAGAGTTTGGAATTCTTTGTCGTATTTTTAAAAAATATTAGAAATTATAAAAATTAAATTAAAAAGTCGTCGTTTTCAATTTTCGTGATTTCAGAGTTGGCAGCCATGGATATTTTTATTTTAGCTGGCGTTCTAAAAAAATTTCATCCCAGTGTTTGATTTAATTTTTTTAATTTCTAATATTTTTTGCGAATAGAATTGATGTCATTCTCATAGATTTACATTTATTGATTAATTTCATTATCATTTAAAACCGAACATGATGAATTGTTGCGTACCACACTGTACTTCATATTCTGGAAAGAGAGCCGATGTTAAATTTCACGAATTCCCCTTGGATCCGGATCTACGACAACGAATCTGCCTGTCAAATTTCAGCGCGATTGGATGACTGCAAGTTGGTTTTTTAGTATACTGAAGATAGAAGCGTGTGTAAAAGAGACCTTTTAGTGACAGTGACACCTCCCAAAACATGATATAATGTAACTTTAAAGACAACGAATCTACCTGTTAAATTTCAGGACGATTGGATGACGGCAAGAGGTTTTTTTTTAGTATCTGAAGATACAAGCGTAAGTAAAAGCGACCTGTTAGTGACAGGGAAATTTGATAGAATGCCCCCAAAATTTGATAGAATGCATTGTCGTTGACATCAAATCTATCTGCCAAGTTTCAGCCCGATTGATTTACGGCAAGTGTGTTAATATCACTATATTGCAGTTTCAAATCTGGTTGGATTGCAGCGCCCCCTTGTTTTGGGGGAGAAAATGGAACTAACAACTTGTTTCCTTCGCACCCATAGACTTTTGAAAATTGTCACGGCCTGGCGAGTGCCTTAGCGCTCGTTACAATCCAGTTCGGTCTTGGTCCAACATTGACGAACACGAAGGTATATCTAGAAATTGGTCCTTTTTCCGGTACTAGTGATTAAAAGACTTATTATTCAACTTTTGAATATTTATTCAGAAAATTGCAGCATTACTTTGATTTAATAATGGTACAATTTTCTTAATAAACATTTGAAATTTTTTATTTTCAGTCGATTTTCTTAAAGTAAATTTGTGATTTCTTCATGAACATCAACTACAAAATTTTCTATTTATTGCAAACCTACTTTTTTCTTAAGATTTTAGCAAACAAACATAAGTCTTTTTTTTTTTTTTCTTAAAAAAAATTTAGCCAAAATGTAGTTTAAAAAAATAATAATAATAATAAAAAATTTAAAAAAAAAGAGGGGGGGGGGGGGGAGAAAACATGTTAAACGAATTATTCAGAAATTTAAATTACGTTTAACGAATTATACAGAAATTTATATTCGGACAGATTTTCATTAAGTTTAACAATTGCGGTAATTGTGC
The DNA here is from genome assembly GCA_963978545.1 of Linyphia triangularis. Classification (NCBI taxonomy): domain Eukaryota; kingdom Metazoa; phylum Arthropoda; class Arachnida; order Araneae; family Linyphiidae; genus Linyphia; species Linyphia triangularis. The sequence goes on from OZ021730.1 coordinate 74,649,865, forward strand.
CTACGGAAATCGGATGTACGGAAAACGCACAAAACAAGATTTACTTTTAAAAAAAGTTCCGCATTTCAAACGAAAACGAAACATTCATATAATTATTAGATTTCGACCAATTCATTATCCATCACTTCAATCCAAAACCTGTTCCCCCAAACCAGCCAGACCTCATAAATAATAATTACGCACAAAAAAATAAAAATCAAACTCTCCTCTTATTTGCTGTTCTTTCCCTGAAATTCGGGGCGGAGTTCTTTACGTCCAGAAAAAAAAAAGCTAAACACATCCCCCCCCCCCCCCCCCTATCCCAACTCTCTAGCAATGGAACAAAACAACTCAGCTGGGGGAGAAAAAAAGAATAAAAATCAGAGGGACACCCCCTCCCTTCTCCACTACCTCCATCCTTTGAAAATAAACCGACACACGTTCTGGGATACAGACGCCCAAGAGTGGATGGCTTTTAGCAAAAAAAAAAGGGGGATGTGCACAAATTTAGTTTGAAATTTTAATGATACCTTTTTTCGCTCTCTCCTTCTGAGTACGTTAGCAAGCGTGGTTTCGGGACTATATTTTAAAAGGGGGCAGAATCCAGTGCCATAAGAAGTGACTGGTAGGCAATTTAATTTTTTACATATCTTAGATCATAAATAAACTATGTAGTGTTTGCCTGAGGGGTTGGACATTACTACTTCATCTTAGATAGTTCCCAGTGAAGAATAATAAGAAAGAAAAAAAAAATGATTAAGATGCTAACGCTTGCCAAACCAAAGAAACTGTAGGGCGAAAGAGGGGGAGAAGGCTAAGCAGATATTCTTACTAAAGTAAAGTACATGGGAGCACATAAAAGGGTAGGGCATATTTGTCATAGTTTGTGACAGTTAATTTAATTTTTAAAAAGCAAGTGCATTTTAAAGTAAAAAATACACAGGTTACAGACCTGTATGGCTTATGTCTTAAAGAAAATATAAATTAATAAAACAAAAATACAATCATGAAATGTTGCATCGGTTGTTTTTGGTGAATTTAAATTCTAAAAGATCATGCCAATTCACCATGATGGATCGTGATAAATTGTCCTGTGTCTTTTGAACTTCTGCTCCACAATAGGATAAAACAATGATAGTTCTAATGTGGGGGTGAGCACTATTTTCAATTTTAACATGATGGGTGGTTGTTTTCAGATTATCTGGCGCCGACAGCAACATGAGGGCTATAATGCGTCGAAACATTCGTCATTTGACAAGCCAACATACATTTACAAACATCCATGCCTTATACGGGATTCGAACCCTCAACCTCGTGGTCTAGAAGCTAATATGCTAACCACTATACCGTTTGGTCGGCTTTAAAATGATAATTGTGCGGCATAGTTAAAATACAATTGTCAATTGAGTCCAGGTCTCTCTGGATGATCTTTCTAGTGCACATACCAGGTTGCGTATTTCATTCTCTTGGCTACCTTCTTATGAAGTGTTTGTATCTTTCTCCAGTCAATTTTCTTTACTGTTGCTCACAACAAAACGGAGTTAGGAGAATAATGTATAATCATGAACTGCAAGTTAAATTCAGAGAGCCAAACATAGTAAAAGTCATTAAAGTATCTCAAATAAGATGGCTAATAAGCTTCTAAGTTAGGAAAGCTGATTTAAGTTAGGAAAGGGGTTGGTATAAAAATTACGGATTGTAAATTTTTATACGGTCCCCAGTTGCCCCAACTCATATTTAGAAAAATGTTGTCCATGAAAAAGCATTACAAACAAAAAAAAAAAAAAATCGAAATTTGTACGACCAATATTCATGGAGATAATGGAATTTAGTGACTTATACCACTTTATACCCGTGGTCATTAACATATTTTAAGGGCATGTTCACAAAATGAAATACAGAGAAAAAGCAATTGCGTTCCGAAAATTATTCTGAAATCAAACGCATTAATACGATCTATCAATATATCTTTTAGACAGCTTCCTGCCTTGTGGCGCCGACCAAACGGTATAGTGATTAGCGTGCTAGCTTCTAGACCGCGAGGTTGCTGGTTCGAGTCCCTTGTTAGGCATGGGTGTTTGTAAATGTATGTTGGCTTGTCTAATGACGAATGTTTCGGCGCATTATAGCCCTCGTGTTGCTGACGGCGCCAGATAATCTGAAAACCACCAACCAACTTCCTGCCTTGTGGGGTGTGTTTCAAGACAACGTTACAGGCTATGGAGGTTCAGTAGAATGGCCTCCTAGATCTCCAGATCTAAATCCTTTAGATTTCTTTCTTTGGGGATTTTTGAACAGCAAGGTCTATGAAAAAGAATTGACGAGTCTATTAGATTTGCAAAAATCGAATTTTATCCGCTGCCAGGTGTATTACGCCTGTAATGCTGAAATTTTTTGAAGATGAATTTGAATTACGTGTGCGCTTATGTATTTTAGTCGAAGGAAAACACTTCGAGCATATGTAATTAAGAAAAATGTTATTTATCCTTTTCACTTTGTTCATTTCTATCACCTTTTATTTTTGTTTGTGTCAACAAAAAGGGCTGCTTTCTGATTATGTTATTATTAAAAATTATTTAATTAAAGTTGTTTATAAGTTTGTTTGCCGTTTATTGTGTGTTGTACAAATTGTAACATTTTTTTTCAAAGCAATTTCCTGTCAAAAATTATAATGTTTTAGATGATGAACAACAACTTGTTTGCCATAGTCAAACCTAGTCTAGAAGCTCGTTGTTATTCCGATAAGACGATATTTTCTCATTTCAATTTATGTTCGGGCCCCCCAAATAGTGTTAAAACTTTAAAGTCCAATAACACCGTGGTTATTGATCTAAAAAATTTAATTTTTTTTGTATTTTAAATATTTTTTTATGGGCAACATTTTTCTAAATATGAGTTGAGGGGAACTGGGGACCGTATAAAAATTTACAATCTGTAATTTTTATACCAATTTCTTACTAACTTAAAAACTATTCAGTAAAAATATTTTAACGATTTAAAACATTTCTTCAATTGGGATTATGCATGTAGGACCAACGGTGTCGAAAATAAAGGTCGGCCACATTATACGGGGACACGCTGTATAGTATCCGTGGATAGAGAAGTAAAATATTAGTTAAAATTTAAACTTAAAAGCATTTATTTTCTTTTTGTCATCAACTTATATTTAAGTTTAATACAAAGCTATTATCGCACGCTATCTGTCCGTAAAAGAATGTCCCAGTTATACATTCTAATAGTATCAACAATAAGCGTTGTGGAGTGTTGGTTCAAGTTCACAATTAAAGAGTAACTCAAACAGTTTTAGATAAACGCATTGGAGTCTCTTTGTTCGAGAGTGGTTGAACGTCGAAGTCCCTGACCGTTTGATTGGTCGCAATAGTCGAGGCGACAGGACTCTTTGTCGTTAGCCTCCACGTTCACCTGACATAAAGCCGTGCAGCGGCGTAGACAGGGAGGGCCCCCCCCCCCCACCCCGAAATGATTAAGAGTGAAAAAATTTTATTCGATATTTTAAGTATCATGATTGTATATTATTTTTATTTATCAAGTTTTATTCGTTCTTCCTGTAACTCTAACTGCCGTCTTTTAAAAACTTAACGATATTTATTTCAAACTTATGAAGAACTTCTAATGGAGGAGCTGTTCTTTTCCGACCGTTCTCAATGGCGGCCTAACCCTCTCCCTCCTTGACCTTGTTGAATTAAAACCATCAAGCAGATCAGGTTCGAAGTTTCGTAGTTATGGATAACTATTAATAAAGAATTCCACAGTATTACGACGAACACATTAATTTTGACAAACATCAACCAATCTTTCGAATACGAACAGATATTATTATTTTTAGAATTACAGATATTCTTTTTAAAACTACACCAGAGTCTCCATGGCAACTCTCGCTTTACAATTCGTAATCGTTGCTACTCACTTGTATAAGAACATGGTAAGTAATTAATAAGTCATTTTAAAATATTGAAAAAATATATTCGAAATTTTTATTGCAATAATATTTTAATACTTTGATTGGTTGGATGGTTGTTTTCAGATTATCTGGCGCCGTCAGCAACACGAGGGCTATAATGCGCCGAAACATTCGTCATAGATAAGCCAACATACATTTACAAACATCCATGCCATACACGGGACTCGAACCCGCAACCTCGCGGTCTAGAAGCCAGCACGCTAACCACTATACCGTTTGGTCGGCTTAATACTTTGATAATCTACCTGATAGAAAAGTGCACAAAGAAATATCGTTTAGACAAGCATTTGCACGAGTTAACGTATTGCCAACAAACCAATGTGTAAAATGAGTTTGTATGTCGAATTGATATTTTGAAATGGGAATTTTTAAATTATAGTTTTACATATAGTAATTACAGAATTAGTTTTTAAAAAAATCAGTCATTATCCTGTTGTTTTCAACTCTTTATCATCATTATTTCCATAAAACAAGAACTTTATGAATAAAACAAGATTTTTATAAATGAAACTATTGTGTCCTATAACTTTTAAAGAAAGGATTAAAATAAAATATTATTTGGTGTAATTCAGCTGTGTCTAACCCACGAAACAACTGAATTTTATTAACACTAAGAGTACAAACCAAATTGCTTACATGTGTGTTAATTATAGTGTCTGATTTGAAGCCCCGATTTTTATTTTTAATTGGACACTAACTGTTTCCCCCCCCCCTTTTTTTTTGTTTCCTCCCCCCCCCTTCTTTTTTTTTGCCCTTCTCTAAGCTAAAGTGGACTTATACAAGAATTCTTTAAAAAAACATTTTTAGGTTAAAAAAGCAATGTTGTTAAATTGGCTAGTGAGAAAATACAGAGATATGCAAATTCTTATGGATTATCCTGAATTTTTAGGGATTTGTTTCTGAATTTTAGAAATATTTTGTGTTATTAGCAGGTTGAATCGTTATAGTGTCATTTGGTATTCTATTTATTAACATTTTAATTTAATGTGTAAAGAAAAATAACCATTTCTGAATATTACTAAAAGTTGAAGAGAGATACTTGTGATTATTAAGGAGATCACATGTCTACAAACTGAAGTTGGCACCTCAGAAATTACTAAGTATACAAACCCAAATTATTCATTTATCATGATTTACAATTTTTGTTTCGGCCCCCCCCCCCCCCCGAAAAAAAATCCTGGCTACGCCACTGAAGCCGTGTAAATACCAAGTGCTTTATGTCTTCAATTGACAAATGTTTGTCATCTCTTCATACTCAGCTGTAATCAAGTGACCTGTAAATTATTATCATCTGTATATTCCTTCGACCTGCAACTTCACCGTGTAATAAACTGTTACTCATATATATCCTCCTCCTGTAAACACACCTTGCTTCATGTTTTTCATTATTCAATTTGACTGTTAACTCATTATATACAACTGCTTAAAGTGACCTGTAACCAAGACAATGCCTCTGGCCCCGATTGTTAGTTGTTAAGTTTTGCTGTTAAGTTTTTGTTCTCATCAAGACTCTCTGTCATCACGATTTATATATTCATCTATTGCCTGTTAAAACAACTCAAGACCTGTTACTACTGATTGCCACTGGCCCCGTTTGTTAGTTTTTAAGTTTATTGTTACGTTTGATTTTTGTTAAGTTTCTACTGCTTGTCCTAGTCAACACAAGATAAATGTAACCCTCAATGCCTGTAAATCTTATGATGAATGGGTATAGCGCCTTCGGGCCAACACCGGCCAGGAAAATAAAAAGTTAAGTATATAACGCCGTGCGATTTTTTCCTATGGGGCTTTATAAAAGATCGCGTCTACGTTCCGCTGTTCCCTAATGATTTTACAGAGTTGAATAGGCTATTGCTTCCATTACACCGGACTTGTTAACTAAAAGTGTGGGGCGAATTGGACTATAGGTTGGATGTGTAACTAAATATGCGCATATTGAACTTTTGTAAAAAAAAAAAAATGGGTTTGTTTACCTTCAATTTGATGCATGATTTGTTGTAAATAGTCTAAATTAAACTGTTATAATATACCACTGAAACTGGGACATTCTTTTACGGTCACCCTGTATATTATCTTTACTCAGAAGCATTCTTCCTACAGACAAGGCCTGATCATGACAAGTTGGGACCCAAGGCCCGGACACTTTTAGGGGACCCTTCATCAAATGCGAGATTTATTGGAAATGAGCTTGACTCGTTTGTTAGGAATTACGAATAAGTGTTCTGCTGCCTGCGCGCATGCGTGGGAAGAAGATAAAAATCCTTTCCCTCCCATGTAACTCTCTCTCTGTATACGTAATTAAAATAGATCGGACGCTCGTCTAGGCGCTCCGTTCTTTACGGTGTTACCCAATAATAAATACGTTTCATTTTTACATATTTGGTACCGTTGAACCTATACGACACACAACATCATCCTGGATTATTTACGAATTTATTTACGATTAAGAACATTTGGCATCCTTGCCGGGATGACGTTAGTACGTTTACTACGAACATAGGTACCTGCTACGAATTGGTTAGACAAAGACTATTACGAAAATATTTTACGCACTTACGAACTGTTGTTTACGAATTTATGGATTACGAATATTTATGTGCGTAGAACTAGATTGCATAACCGGTTGACAATTACGTGTTACGAATTACGTGTCGGTGATACGGTTAATTGGATTGAATTACGTTGTGATCATCATGTCTCATGAAAATCTGAAGCAGAGAATGACACAGAGAAGAGCGGCGAGTAGAGGATCTTTTACTCGTGCGCTGACCAAGTTTGATGGTCTTTTAGTGACCGAACCACCGGATCTAGTGCAACTGGAGATTTCCATGGACGTGCTATTGGAAAGAGCTGAACAACTGCGGCTAGCAGATGAAGCGGTTTTAGCAGAGATGCAGACCACTGGAGTGGATCAAGTGCAATTCGAGACGGAGTACGATGCCATAGAGAAGTACCGAGAAAAGCTGTCTACGGCCAGAACAAAAAGGAAATTACTTCTCCAGCAAGTTAACCAGCAGGCCACCTTGTCCACTACCAGCGAATGCCCTTCTAATGACCCCAGCAGACCACCCCCTACGTCACATCTACAACGGCTGCCGGAGTTCGAGATAACCAAGTTTGATGGCGACCCCAGGAAGTGGATCACATTCTGGGCGCAATTTCAAAAAATACATGATAATCCGCAGATTGTTCCCGCATACAAGCTGCAACTTCTTCTACAATCTACAAAAGAGCACTCCAAACCGCGAAAAATCGTTTCCAGTTTCCCTGGTAGTGGAGAGAATTACAAACATGCAGTTACTTATTTAAAAGAAAGGTTCGGGCAAGACAAAGTTTTGATTCAGGTGTTCATACGAGATATTCTGGAGCTTGTGATGAATAGACCACTAATACGGATATTTCTACTTTATACGATAAATTGCAAACTCAGTTACGAGCACTGGAAGCTTTAAATGTAACAAAAAATAATTACGCTGAGTTTTTATATCCTTTAGTGGAATCCGCTCTCCCTAGTGAAGTGATAAGAGCCTGGGAACGTAACAGAGGTAAGGTTGATATTAATACTAGTAAATCTGATCTTGATCTTTTGATGGATTTCTTAAAAATTGAAGTAGCAAGTGAGGCTAGAATACAAATGGCCAGATCTTTTAACACTCCTCTTACTGCCCCCTACAATAATTCTAATAAAAATAATTATGTAAATTATAAGAAACAAAATAATAGAAATGTTTATAACTCCCGTAATAAAAATAATCCTGTGGCTCATGAGTTATTAAGTACGTCAGAAAAAAATAATGTGTATGATTCTAATGCATATAGATCTAGAAAAATTGAATGTATTTTTTGTGAAAAGTCGCATGCTTCAGAGAATTGTGACACAGTTTCTGCCATGTCTTTGGTAGAGAAAAAGAATATTGTAAGGGAAAAAAAAAAACGCCTGTTTTGTTTGCCTGAAATTATCTCACCATTCGGATAAATGTTTTTCTAAGCATAAATGCATTATTTGTAAAAAAAAGAAACTTTGTAGTGTTATGCCCAGATTTGCCCGTGAAAGAAACGGAAAATCTTACGTTGGAACCAGATCGTTCTACAATTACTACGTTAAATAAGGAAACACAATTCTCTGATGTATTGTTACAAACCTTAGTTGTTAGATTACATAATGGTAATGAAGAGGTTTTAATACGTGCAATTTTAGATTCCGGAGCTCAGCACTCTTACCTGTGTAATGATGTAATTAAAAGTTTAAATTTTAAATCTAAAAGTCAGATAACATTGCAACAATCTCTGTTTGGAGGTATTGAAGTACGTGAAAGAATATACGAATCTTTTCATATTGAAATAAGTAATATTGATAGATCTTATAAATGTATTATTTCTGTGTTAAATCAGCCACAGATATGTTCAAAAATAAATCGCATTTCCTCTTTCAGTATTGCGCAAGAATGCGAAAGATTAAATATTCCCATTTCAGATTTCGCAATAAACGATGGAGCCAAAGCAGACATTAAGCTTTTGATTGGCGCCGATTACTTGTCAAAAATACTCACTGGTAAGGTTATAAATTTAACATCTGGCCCCATCGCAATACACAGTAAACTTGGATGGACTTTAATGGGATGTTTTGGAAATATGGGCACCAAGCCGAATATTTATGAGGGCGATCATCAAAATACAGTCATTACTCACGAGAGTGTTATACAAACGAATATTGCATCTCATGTAGTGAATCTTTTAACGAAAGATAGTTTGTTGACTGATTTGTGGCGCCTCGATTCTTTGGGAATTTGTGATCCCATCTTGGAGGATGAGATCCGACTTTCTCAGGAAACTGAGAAATATTTTTTACGCAGTTTACGAATTGATAAACAATGTAGATATGAGGTAGCGTTACCATGGATTAATGATCAGAAACAGTTAGAAAAAAAATTTCTCTTGGCAAAAAAAATTGCGATAGCCACCAAAAGGAAATTAATTGCTTCAAATAAAATGAAGTATTACGGTGATGTTTTTGAGGAATGGTTATCTCTTGGTATTATTGAACAAGTGACTGATCAACATTTAGATGCAAATTTAAGTGGAAAACATTATTTACCTCACAGACCGATTTTTAAGGATAATGCCACTACGAAAGTTAGACCAGTTTTTAATGCTTCTGCGAAAACAATTAATTCTTTGTCACTGAATGATTGTTTAGCTACGGGTCCAAATTTGATTTCCCAAATTCCTTCTATTCTTAATAGATTTAGAGAATATAAATGTGCAGTCTCTAGTGATATACAACGAGCTTTTTGTATGATCGGAATTCAAGAGAGCGATAGAGATTTTTTACGATTCCTATGGTGGGAGAAAGACAATTTTGACCAACTGGTAACATATCGACATAAACGTGTAGCGTTCGGTTTAACCTCCAGTCCATATCTATTGGCAGCTACTTTACGCTATCTTTTGAATACGGTTTCCGATGATTTAAGAGAATCGGCTGAAATTTTAAGACCCTCTTTTTACGTGGATAATTGTTTGACGAGTCTTAACTCTGAGGTGGATATGGATAAATTTATTAAAGAGTCCCAAATAATTATGTCTAAAGGACATTTCAATTTACGAGGGTGGCAATCCAATGTTCCTCTTAAGGTGTTGGAGCAGTCAGCACATGAGGATGAGGTCACTGTTTTAGGTATGTTATGGGATACGGATAAAGATACTCTCTCTTGCAAAATTGACCCAGTATCCGAGATACACGAGCAAATTACGAAACGAGTTGTATTGTCTAAAGCTCATCGAATTTTTGATGTAATAGGATTTACCGCACCAGTATTATTATTACCAAAAATTATTCTACAAAAAACCTGGGAGTTAAAGCTTAAATGGGATGATGTAATCCCCTAGAATTTAGCTAAAAAATTTAAGGCATGGCTTGCTCAGTTGCATTTGCTTACGAATATACGGATACCCAGGTGGTTGAATATTGAACCGGGTAATCAATTATTAAGTTGTCACTTATTTTGCGATGCAAGTCAATTAGCATATGGTTGTTGCATATTTTTGCGCATTGAATTAAATGAAAAGGTTAAGGTCAATTTATTAAGTGCACGTAGTAGAGTTGCCCCTCTAAAACCAACCACTATTCCTCGTTTGGAACTTTTGGCTTGTTCCATAGGAGCTAGGCTTTTAAATTCGATTTTAAGTGATCTCCATCTTTCAGAGATAGCAATCCACTGTTGGACTGATTCCTCCACGGCTCTAAGTTGGATTAAACGTAATTTAAATTGGGGAATTTTTGTCCAAAATCGGGTTAAAGAAATCCAATCTTTAACTTCTCCTTTGGCATGGAAACATGTCCCTGGAATAGCCAATCCGGTGGATTTAGCATCCAGGGGTTGTTCAGTGGAACAATTAATCGAACGGCGTTGGTGGGAGGGACCAGACTGGCTTCTTCTAAGTGAGGAAAATTGGCCTAAGTCAAACGAAAACCCAGATGAATGCATAGTTAATTCAGAAATGCGTAAAACAAACCTCTAAAACCAACCACTATTCCTCGTTTGGAACTTTTGGCTTGTTCCATAGGAGCTAGGCTTTTAAATTCGATTTTAAGTGATCTCCATCTTTCAGAGATAGCAATCCACTGTTGGACTGATTCCTCCACGGCTCTAAGTTGGATTAAACGTAATTTAAATTGGGGAATTTTTGTCCAAAATCGGGTTAAAGAAATCCAATCTTTAACTTCTCCTTTGGCATGGAAACATGTCCCTGGAATAGCCAATCCGGTGGATTTAGCATCCAGGGGTTGTTCAGTGGAACAATTAATCGAACGGCGTTGGTGGGAGGGACCAGACTGGCTTCTTCTAAGTGAGGAAAATTGGCCTAAGTCAAACGAAAACCCAGATGAATGCATAGTTAATTCAGAAATGCGTAAAACAAACCTCTAAAACCAACCACTATTCCTCGTTTGGAACTTTTGGCTTGTTCCATAGGAGCTAGGCTTTTAAATTCGATTTTAAGTGATCTCCATCTTTCAGAGATAGCAATCCACTGTTGGACTGATTCCTCCACGGCTCTAAGTTGGATTAAACGTAATTTAAATTGGGGAATTTTTGTCCAAAATCGGGTTAAAGAAATCCAATCTTTAGCTTCTCCTTTGGCATGGAAACATGTCCCTGGAATAGCCAATCCGGTGGATTTAGCATCCAGGGGTTGTTCAGTGGAACAATTAATCGAACGGCGTTGGTGGGAGGGACCAGACTGGCTTCTTCTAAGTGAGGAAAATTGGCCTAAGTCAAACGAAAACCCAGATGAATGCATAGTTAATTCAGAAATGCGTAAAACAGTTGTTACGAATTTGACCAAATCTGTGGATGATTTAAATTGGTATTATAAATATTTTTCTTCGTATAAAAAGATAGTAAGAATGATTGCATGGATTTTAAGGTTTTATGATAAGTCAAAGAAAATTAATAATAACTGTGAGAAATATTTGTCTTTGAATGAAATAGATAGAGGAGAAAAATATTTGTTTAAACTCATTCAGCAAGAGTCATTCACGGGTTGCTCTGATCCTAAACTATAAAATCTCAAACCAGTGTTAGACGATGATGGATTGTTGAGAGCTAAAACTAATATTGTATTTAGAGAGGATACACGGGATTTTAAGTATCCTATTATCTTGCCTTCAAAGCACCCCGTTGTGAAATTGCTGATTATTAGTGTACATAACGATTATATGCATGCAGGCACTTCTATGTTAATGTCAAATTTACGCGAAAAATTTTGGATCTTGAAAGCTCGTAAAACAACTCGTGATTGTATAAAAAACTGTGTTAAGTGTCAGCGTTTTACAAGTGACCGAGGTGAGGCTCAACCTGGAGTTTTACCTGTGGACAGAGAGCGCGATGCAGCAATTTTCGAAATTGTAGGAGTCGACTTGGCTGGTCCTCTTTACCTTAAAGGCGGACAAAAGGCATATATTGTTTTATACACCTGTGCAGTGTATCGCGCGATTCATCTTGAGTTGGTTACTCTTTTGTCTACTGAGGCATTCCTGCAATCACTAAGACGTTTCATCGCTCGTCGTGGCCGTCCGAAAATAGTATATTCCGATAACGGTTCAAATTTTTTAGGTGCCAGTAGAGTTTTGAACGCCATTGATTGGAATCATGTTAGTTCACAAGCCATAGAGCATAAAATTCAATGGAAGTTTAACCCTCCTTCCGCTGCTTGGTGGGGCGGATGGTGGGAGCGACTTGTCAGAATGGTTAAGCAAATATTAAGAAAAATATTGGGACGTGCATCACTTAATTATGAAGAGTTGCTTACTATTTTGTGTGATTGTGAGCGAGTTATAAACACCAGACCTCTAACTTATGTGTCCGAAGACATTGACACAGTTTCTCCTTTGACGCCATCCATGTTTTTGCATGAATTAACAACGTCAGGTGTCCCAGACATTGATGAGGTAGATCACGCTCAATTAAGTAAGCGTTCAAAACATCTACAAAAAATACGTGAATTACTTCGATCAAGATTTCGATCCGAGTATTTAGGACAGTTGTGTCAACAATCTCTTAAAAAACAAATTAAAAACCCAATTTGATGATATAAATGCGTATTTGACCTAATTAAAATAATTATTTTTTCATATAACTTTGTCCCCAAGTAATATAATACAAAATAAAAACTTAACTATAAGATTCATCTTAATTTTAGAATTCTTATCTGTTTACTAGTAGAAAAAAAGAGCCACAATGTCCCGTGCGTCAGCTAGATAATTTCCCACATATACATTTTTGAGGATGAACAACTTTTTAAAAAAGAAAAACTTGATCATGACCCTTATTTCATAGTTCGCCCAAAGAGCATTTATCATTCTATAGAATTCCTAGGTATTACATACAATGCCTATGTAAACTATATAATAATTCGCATATTTCTTACTTTACCTATAACCGCCGGCATTATATAAAATACCTACGTATTCAACTGAATGTCGGCTTTTCATACATTGCAGGTAACATATGCAATAAATTATTTACCTTCATTTAATTTCTTTTTTTTCAAAAGCTCACGGATCTAGAAAAAGGAAATCGTCATTGGAGATTCCCCTTCTCATCAAACTGCCATATCGTAACCTTAACATCATTAAACTACATGTTTACAGGCCTAGTGATATAAGAAATATAGATGTTTAAAAGTTTATAATTCATAGTCTGTCTGTAATCTAAAGAGATCAACTTATAATTTCGGAAGAGGGCTTGTCCCTTTATCCCACCCGCGGGCTAGAAAGTCTGAATTTTGATTGCAAAGGAGCTAACAAGGGTTGAGGCACATTATATAGCGATATATATTACGAAAATATCATTTTCATTATATTTCTTAGAACTAATGATTAAAACGCAATTTATAATAACGATAGTAAAATTGTAGTTGTTTAAGTAAAAAGTGTGGTCATAAAAAAACTTTGCCGATATGTGGACCCCTAGTGGCCGTTTCGTTCAACAGATCGAGACGAGATTTCAAATATTGTCATTCAAGAGGTATGAGCTCGAGATTCTGTGAATGGCAACAAAATGGCGGTTACGGTTATAGTTACAGAAAATCGAAATTTTCAAATGGAAACACGTACTTTTTCCTATCGCAAAACGCTCAGCGCATGCGGAAGCCATAAAAAACGTTGGAACGGTACGTGTATCACAAATATCGGACGCGTTATGCCCGCACAAAAAACAGCTCTGCGAAAGGCCAATAGAAACACGAGCGGGGCACACGGTGGTTATTCGCCAAATATTCAGCGTAGAAAACTGATAAATTGCCTGTGATTGCAACCATGTGAACTTCGGCCTCTGTCATATGCATATTTACACTGTGCGCCCCGGTCATGTTTTTGTTGGCCGTTGTCAAAGCTTTTTTTTTGTGCGTACATAACGCGTCCGTTTTTGTTTTTTTGTGATACACATACCGTTCCAACGCTCTTTAGGATTTTCGCATGCGCTCAGCCTCTTGCAATATGAAAAAGTAGGTGTTGCCGTTGGAAAATTTCGAGGTTCTATAACTAAAACCGTAGCCGTGAGCGCCATTTTGTTGTGCATTCACAGAAACCCGAGCTCATACTTCAGAATAACTATACCTAAAATCTCATCTCGATCAGTTGAACGGAAGGGAAGCTAGAGGTTCATATATCGGGAAAGTTTTTAATATGACCACCCTGTATTAGAATGATTTGTGTATTATTAAACCATTATACACTATCTGGCCAAAAGTATCCGGACACCCAGTTGTATGGACTTAGAGCGTCCTGAGGCACATATTAATATGATGTTTGTCCCCCTTTTGCATCGATGACAGCTTGCACACGTTTGGGAAGACTTTCCACCAATTTTTGATAGGTGACCATAGGAATTGCCTTCCAGGTGTCTATCACAGCTGAAGTGAGTGCTTGCAGTGAAGATGGTCGATTTGGCGGGCTACGTAATCTGCGCTCTAATTCGTCCCAAAGGTGTTCTATGAGATTTAGATCGGGGCTCTGAGAAGGCCAGTCCAGTTTTTGAACACCCATTTCGTCAAACCACTTCTGTGCAAGCCTCAATGTGTGAATGGAGCAATTATGCTGCTGGAAGAGAAATGGGCCTTCCCCGAAATATTGCCATAGAGTTGGGAGTTCAGCATTGTCCTGAATGTCCACATACATCTCAGAGTTCATGTTTCCAACCACAGGAACTAACGGACCCAGGCCAAACCCCGAAAAAACGCCCCCACACCATTATGCTTCCACCACCAAACTTAACAGTCGGCACAATGCAGTCACTTTAGAAACATTCGCCGGGCATCCGCCAAACCCAGACGCGTCTATCCGACTGCCAAACTGTAAAGCGAGATTCATCACTCCAAAGAACAGTTTTCCACATGTCCACAGTCCAATGACGGTAAGCTCTACCAAGGCCGAACTGGATTGAACCAGGCCGTGACAACTAATAGTAAAGAGTGGAAACAGCCGCAGTTGACTAGTGGCGCTGCATTCCAACCAAAACAGTAGCATGTGTTTTCTTTGCTTGGTCAAATACGTTACTAAGAGGACAAAATTACTTTATTTTTAAAATGCAAAAAGAACACGGCGAATATTGCCAAACGATAATATTAACGAATGAAATAAATTTATACACAGTTCACTCGCGACAATTTATTATTCATATTTCATGCAAATATGATGTCAGAAGCTACATACACTATCATTTATTTTAAAATTCTTTGCATTTTGTTGATTATTACGCATCAAATATGAGACTTTGATATCTATTTTTAGAATTAAGTTGTTTATTTAAAATCAGGCATATTTTTGAATTTTATTTTCATAATTCTTTATGGAAACAGAGTTTGGAATTCTTTGTCGTATTTTTAAAAAATATTAGAAACTAGCTAAATACCCGTGCTTCGCTACGAAATTTTAACCTGTGCAATATTTTAGCTAGCTGTGAGGCCTCGCATTGCGGAAACCTGTCATTCGTGTATAGGTCCCAGTTTTTGGCGCTTCGCTAACAGGAAGGTTCATCTCTACGCAAAATCGAGGTCGCTTCGTTCTCTGAAAAGTTCATGGACACATAAACACAGGCTTATTTCACTCGTTAAAAGGTTCATTGCTATGCAAGCATAGGCTCGCTTCACTCGCTGAAAGGTTCATTGCTGCGTAAGCATAAGCTCGCTTCACTCACTAAAATCTAATTGCTATGTAAAGACTTAAGGTAGCAAGCCTCTTCCTTGTCAAGAAAAAAAAATTCCCCGTTAATACAATAATACAACACCGCTTTAAGATTATTTTAACACATGTTTGTGGAAAGCAAAATTTGAGGCTAAAAGTACTTATGTTAAAACTTTCATAGATCTAGGCCTATTCGAAATCGCTTTTTGTGAAAAAATTAATTGAAAAACAAATTTAAAATTTTTACATTCTTTTTGTCAGTCCAATTAGAAGGCCAAAACTACTTGTGTTGAAAATTTCAGAAATGTAGCCCAATTACAAATCCTTTTGTAAAATATTTGTTAATTAAGAAAAAAAAAAAAAATTATGTTTTTCAAAAATCCATTTGGAAGGCCACAACTATTTATGTTGAAAATTTCAGAGTTGTAGCCTTATTAGTAGTCGTTTTGTAAAATGTTTATTAATTAATTAAAAAAAAATTAATTAAAAAGGAACAAAATAAATTTTTTTTTTTTTCAAAAGACCAATTAAAAGGCCAAAACTACTTATGTTGAAAATTTCAGATCTGTAGCCCTATTAGATATAATTTTGTAACATATTTATTAATTAATTAAAAAAGAACTAATTAAAATTTTAACGTACTGTTTGTGATGTATACAATTATAAAGCCAAAACTACGTATGTTGAAAATTTCAGACATATAGACCTATTAGTAGTTGTTTTGTAAAATGCTTATTAATTAATTAAAAAAGAACAAAATAAAAATTTAAAATTCTGTTTTTAAAAAGTCAAATTAAAAGGCGAAAACTACTTATGTTGAAAATTTCAGAGCTGTAGCCCTATTAGTAATGGTTTTGTAAAATGTTTATTAATTAATTAAAAAAAAAAATTAAAAAAGAACAAAATCAAAATATAAAATTCTGTTTTTTAAAAGTCCGATTAAAAGGCCAAAACTACTTATGTTGCAAATTTCAGAGCTGTAGCCGTATTAGATATAATTTTGTAACATATTTATTAATTAATTAAAAAAGAACTAATTAAAATTTTAACGTACTGTTTGTGATGTATACAATTATAAAGCCAAAACTACGTATGTTGAAAATTTCAGACATATAGCCCTATTAGTAGTTGTTTTGTAAAATGCTTATTAATTAATTAAAAAAATTAATTAAAAAAGAACAAAATAAAAATTTAAAATTCTGTTTCTAAAAAGTCAAATTAAAAGGCCAAAACTACTTATGTTGAAAATTTCAGAGCTGTAGCCCTATTAGATATCGTTTTGTAACATAGCTATTAATTAATTAAAAAAATTAATTAAAAAAGAACTAATTAAAATTTTAACATTCTGTTTGTGATGTATAAAATTAGAAGGCAAAAACTACTTATGCTAAAAATTTCAGAGCTCTACTCCAATTTTAAGTAGGTTTCTATAGATCCACAGAACCACAGACAGACAGACACACAGCTTGTTTTATTATTATAGATTATAAAAATTAAATTAAAAAGTCGTCGTTTACAATTCTCGTGATTTCAGAGTTGGCAGCCATGGATATTTTTATTTTAGCTGGCCTTCTAAAAAATTTTCATCGCAGTTTTTGATTTAATTTTTTTAATTTCTAATATTTTTTGCAAATAGAATTGATGTTATCCTCATAGATTTACATTTATTAATTAATTTCATTATCATTTAAAACCAAACATGGTGAATTGTTGAGTACCACACTGTACTTCATATTCTGAAAAGAGAGCCGATGTTAAATTTCACGAATTCTCCTTGGATCCGGATCTACGCAAGGAATGGGCAAAAGTGATTTCTAGAGCCAATCTACACATTAATGACAAGACTCCCTCCACTGTTGTCTGCATTTCAAATCTGATGATTATCTTGAAGACAAAAAGACTAAAAAATAGTACGGTTCCTAGTGTTTTTTCTGACTACCCATCATACATGGTTCCCGAGAAACAATAAATGAAACGCAATGATATAATGTTGCAATTACATAATGCAACATTATCGACAACGAATCTACCTGTTAAATTTCAGTGCGATTGGATGACTGAAAGTTTGTTTTTTAGTATACTGAAGATAGAAGCGTGTGTAAAAGCGACCTTTTAGTGACAGTGCTACCCTCAAAACTTGGTAGAATGTAACCTTATCGACATCGAATCTATCTGCCATATTTCAGCCCGATTGGAATACAGCAAGTTGGTTTTTTTTAATAAACTGAAGATAGAAGCGTGTGTAAAAGCGGCCTTTTAGTGACAGTGACACCTCCCAAAACATGATATAATGCAACTTTATCGACAACGAATCTACCTGTTAAATTTCAGGACGATTGGATGACGGCAAGATGTTTTTTTTAGTATCTGAAGATACAAACGTAAATAAAAGTGACCTTTTAGTGACAATGAAATTTTATAGAATGCACCCAAAATTTGATAGAATGCATTGCCATTGACATCAAATCTATCTGCCAAATTTCAGCCCGATTGATTTATGGCAAGTGTGTTAGTATCACTATATTGCAGTTTCAAATCTGGTTGGATTCCAGCGCTACCCATGTTTAGTGGGAGAAAATGGAACTAACAACTTGTTTCCTTCGCACCCATAGACTTTTGAAAATTATCACGGCCTGGAGAGTGCCTTAGCGCTCGTTACAATCCAGTGTGGCCTTGGCTCTACACCATTGCAATCGATGCTTCGCATTCTGTGGAGTGATGTTCGGCTTGTGGGCGGCTGCACGACCATGGAATCCCAAATCTTTTAACTCTCGACGGACAGTCCTGCTGCTTACACTAACGCCTGATGAACTTTGGAACTCCTGAGAAATTTCCACCAACGAGGACTTGCGATTTTGTTTCACTACCCTTTTCAGAGTTCTGCGGCTGCGTTCACCAAGTGTTTTTGGGCTACCGGTTCGTTTTTCTGCCGTTTCACTGCCTCGACGTTTCCACTTCACAATTACATCACTCACAGTGGATTTAGGCTTCTGTAGAATGTCCGCAATCTCACGAACTGATTTCCCACAAAGGTGGCATCCCACTATTCTGCCACGATCAAACTCACTAAGCTCCTTTGACTTACTCATTGCCTCACAAACGCATAAATACAATCTGACAAAACACAACCAACACTTTTATAGCTTTCAATTACGTATCAAATTGCGTCACTCGCCAGAACCACTTTTTTAAGGGGTGTCCGGATACTTTTGTCCAGATAGTGTACAAACAAAATGTATAAAATTAACTAGGGATGTGTAACATCGCGCAACTTTCAATTACTTCATAATACTGGTCACGTGTTATTATCATTTTGTATTTTTATTCATTTGAATATATGACCAGTTCGACGATAATTCTTGCATGAGCAAATAAAAAAAAAAAAAAAAAACGCCAAAATGGCGAATTTGCCGATAAACTTTTCGATAATTCTTACATTGTCAATTCCTGTAAGCAAAACAGGGGGGAGGAGAAAAAAGAACGTAGATGAACGATGCTCAAGAGAAGAGAACTCTGTTAAGACATTCGTTTCCCCCCCCCCCCAACTTTTTACGCCTTTCTATGGGATTTTTATGGAAATTTCCGAGATGGGAATGTTCAGAACTCCTTACGATGCATTACCGCAGCGATTGAGATCGAAATCGTTTGAGCCGTTTTTTAACAATTTTTGAAAAACATGATTTTTTTTTAATTTTATTTTTTTACAATGAGGAACTTGCATAAGTGAGAAAAATGAATAGTTTTTGTATTTTCTAGTGTTATCCAACGAATATATTTGAGCAGTGCAATTATTTTTTTTATCTTTATGCTTTCAATTAAACAAAAATCGAGTTTGAAATTAGCCGAAATCAAAGCAAAAGTCACGTGACCAAAAACGCATAAATAAACGTGACGTGGTTACGCAGAGATAAAGTCGCAAAAAGAAGGAGAAACCTCACTCATTCCTCGTCTAAAACAGGTTTTAGACTGGTTCATTATCTGCGCGTTGACGTTTGACGCAAAAGTGACCATTTCCCGCCAAATCGCAAAGTGAAAAACTAAATATTTTTTTAACTATCTATCCGAGCTCAAATATTTGAAAGAATGGTATTGTTTTTCATGATTTTTTCTCTACTTTTATTTAAAAATAAAATCAAAAATGGGAAAGTTCCTCATTGCAGCTACCAATAATGACGAAAATCTTAATGACATGTCTCATGGCCACTACTAATCCTTACACCAAATTTGAACCGTCAATTCGTTCGCGAGTTATGTTGACCACATACACACAGACTTTTTTTCTATATCACTTTTTTAGAGTCAGTATGTTCCATTACGTGCAAAAACAATATATTTATTTATTTTTTCCCTCAAAAGAATACTTTCTTTACCTAATGTGCACATGACCTAATGGAACCCTATGGTTTTATTACCCTACGATAAATTAAATAAATACGAAAAAAAGGTCGTCAAAAGAAGATCGAATACAGAACCTATGGCATATTGCTTTGAAGTGAAGAAAATTGTAAGGTTTGTAAATGCTAAATGATTGTGGTGGGGGCAAAAAGTGGCCTATAAGCATGAGCATTACATAATTAATTTTATCATCACACGAAGCTATGCTATATTCTGAAATTAATTTCCAAGACCATATATTCCCATTGTTAGTATTTATCTCCCCCCAAAAAACTAAGCGTTTTAATGAAAGAAGAAAAAAAAAAGAAAGAAAAGAGAGAAACGCCAAATGAAATGGTCAGCCAGAAAAAGTTATGAAATCTAATCTTTGCCGTCAAGCGACAGCATTTAATTTTTTGGTGTACTTGAATACAATGATTTAAATTGGAATTATTGGGAGGAGCTCCTATAGGAAATCAACACATAACAAGCTAGAATTGTTTCTAAATAATCTAATTTCATATGTTTGAGTGACTTTGTACCCATTGCACTAAATGGAGATTAATTCTATAAAAACTCTAGCCTGGCAAGTACTGATTGCCTAAGAGGGGGTTCCTTCCAATAATCCCGATTTAGTTCATTGTGTACTAGAACCCCAAAGAAATTAAACGCGGCCCCCTGGCGGTAAACTTTAGATTTCATAAGTTTCTCTGGTTGACCATTTTACTTGGCGTTTTTTCTCACAACGTCTTGTTCAGTCGATATATTAAAACAAGACCCGTCGATTTATAATAGGGGTGGTGCGTGTAGAGTATTGGCGGCTTACAAAATTACAATTTGGTGTCCGTCTTGTAGATGAGAAATCGCATACTTGAAAAAATCCATTTTGATAATCCCTGAATCCAACATCAGGGCGTTCAGTAAACCAAGGTTGCTGTCTTTTTCCTGGAATTCGCCGTGGAAAATGGAACTTGTGTTGTTCCCATGGCAACAGACAACCCTAGACTTCAATGGCGGGAGCTAGTATTGTGATAGACAATTTAACTGACGTTGAATTGAAAGAGAACTATTGCTTGTTTTGAAAAAGACTCGTAATGCGAGATCCTTCAATGTGTATGATACCCGATTAACGATTGTAAGTTCACATCGGATTGCAATATTGGATAAAATAAATTCTTAACAGAAAATAAAAAGAAAACCTAAGAATTTAGCACCTGTTTGTATTCGTTGTTGTAATTTGTTTTCGTCAACACGTCAACCATGATAAACATTCTTTTTAATATGCTTTTATTAGCTTCAGACGTATATGTATGTTAGTATGTAACGGAATCTTTGAACATGATTTTGACCCCTTTCAAAACGTCGGATTAACTCGAAATTTGGCATACTTATTAAGGACCGATGACAATTCAATATTTTAAACAGTTTGACCCGTTATCCTTACTAGGATAATCAGGATTAGCGATTTTTTGTTTTCCTGAGACCCGGAGTGTCTGCGTCAAGACCAATAAGGGAAACTATCAGGCGCGTTTGTCGCTTTATCACAAGGATTAGCTCGTGTTGCCCTTGCGCCGTTAAATTCCAACCAACCAACCTTCTCCGGAATCGAACCCTGGTGTGCAGTTTGAAAGATTTGTCGTTTGAACGACAGTTATACAAAGCGTGTTTTTTTTAGTCGCATTATCCTTACCAGGATCTTCAGGATTAGTGATTTTTCATATTCAGAGACACGGTAGTGTTTTGTGCCAAGTAATACGGTGTGTACTAAGGCATACACATGACTTAAATTTGAGACAAGCATGTGACTATTGGCAGAAACAACTGGAGAGTTTTGTACACTAACTTAAAAAAATTAGAGTTTACAGAAAAAATAATTAATAGTTTAAAAACTAAAAAACACGCTTTAATAGAAAACCAAACTAAAAAGTAGAAAATAATTAATAGTTTAAAAAACTAAAAAATACGCTTTAATAGAAAAGTGAACTAAAAAGTAGAAAATAATTTTAAATAAGTTTGAAATAAGAATAGAGTGATAAACAAGAAATATTTATTTTATCGTAAAAAAGCGTGGGGTGCTTGATGTCAATTGTTGAAAATATTTAATGACAGATATTGGTAAAAGTAGAGCCATTATGAAAATATCTTAAAAAGCACCCCACGCTTTTTTACTATAAAATAAATATTTCTTGTTAACCACTCTAGTCTTATTTCAAACTATTTTCTACTTTTTAGCTCACTTTTCTATTAAAGCGTATTTTTTAGTTTTTTACACTATTAATTTTTGTTTCCACGTTGAAAAGAACTACAATATGAACTATTAGATAGACCTTTGCGCATGCCTGAATGTCTTTTAGAATCCAATTGGTCCTTAACCGCATACAACTTTCCAGTCTCGATAAAATCGATTATCTAATTTCAGGCAAATGGAAGACACAATTTCTAAAGTTATAGTAGTACCTGAAGTACTGACATCGTGGATACTTTTTTGCGTTTTTGGTAATAAGTTTTCTTCGTTCGCAAGTCAGAAATATTTATAAAAATAATGAGGTCGATTTGCTAGGTAATTACAGTTTATCTGCATAATTCTCTTACGCCTACTTAACAAAAAAATTCGTAATTGAATATGCTGGTTGGCAACGCCGACTGTTTACTTACATATCGGAATCAGCGGTTGCTGAAAACTGTCGAATCGAAATGAATATTTGTCGCGCTAATACAACATATTTAAAACTAAGGGTGTGGAACATCGCAAAACTTTCAATTACGTTATAATACTGACGTGGATTTATGTCATTTACCGTTTGTATATTTTCATCAATCATTTAGAAGAAATGGCCAGTTTGGCGATTATTCTTGTATGGGTCTTAAAAAAAAAAAAAAATCCGCCAAATTAGCGATTTTGACGATATACTTATAAAAAAAAAGTAAAAAGTATACTTATAAAAATAAAATAGTAACGTAAAAAATATGAGACAGCATGGTTAAGGTGCAATTTAGGGCGTAGATAGAAATTTTGAAAGCAAAATGTTAAATAAAATGCGTAAAGATATCTTAAAAACATCCTAGCTTTCTTTGGACGTGTTGTTGTTGGAGAACACGATGCAGTTCCTATACAAAAAGTTTCTACTTCCTGTGGAACCTACTTCAGGGAAAAGAAAAAAAAATCTTTCGTGAAATAAACGAAATGTGTAAGTGAAGTAACATTTGTGTTTTTTTATTATGATACGAACTAATGTTTACGGATGTGTCCTGAAGGAGTCAATTCTTATAGCGAGCGAAGCGAGCCTTGATCGCAAGGCGAGCTAATGAGGAGGATGGTGAGTACTTTTCTTATCTGATGGATAAGAAAGAAAGAAAAAGAAAGAAATTACTAAATTGCCCAATCGGAGAACGCAACAAAAATCCAAATAATAAACGAACCCAACCTTCAAATGCAAAGAGACAGCAAGTAATTTCCCCCGAGAACCTCTCAATTAACGACCAAGATGACAGAAATAAAAAAAGAAGAGGAAATAAAACTGAGCTGACTATAAATCTGTCTGCCATCTCTTTTGGAAAAGGGAATCTTGGGACAGAAATGTGCGTGACGTTGCGTGACGTCACGCCCTCAGGACGACCTTCAAACTGCCTACGTCATTCGTGACGTCGACTGCTTTTACGGCGATACTACTCGTACACTTGGAGGCGGCTTGGTTTGTGATTGGCGAAAGGAAATCGGAAGCGAATTGTTTTTTTCCTTCAAGGAAATTGCCCGCTCTGGAAATTCGGAAATTGTTGCCGACACATATTGTTCTGGTTTTTAGTTTTTGTGTTTTTTTTTTTTTAAAAGAAGTTGGATTATTTCTGATTTCATCTCAACATTGAGGAATGGATTTCTTCGTTATTTAGGTGTGAATACGTTGAAAAAAGAAGGCATAGTTGAAAGGAGTAAATATGGGGACACTTTTAGAAAATTCGAATGTTTGGACAAAAACCAGCATAATGATGAATTGCTTTTCGAACACACACAAGCTATAGAAAATTATTGTATACTTCCAGATGCTGATAATTGACCAGGTATGCTATGAATCAGAGACAGAACACTAATTAATATCTTCCCTATTTTTCTTTCAATTACCCACCTGTTAACACAGGGTAATGAAAGTGTTGTTTTCAGTTACACACAAATTTCGCTTTTTTTTGCCTTTCTCCACGTCTTGATTTCAAAAAAGAGGTAGAAAAAAAAATTATGTGTGTGCACGTGGTCAGCATAACTCCCGGACGAATTGACCTACGATGTGCAAATTTGGTGTAAAGGTTAGTGGTAGCCATGGAACCTGTCATTAGAGTTTTCTTCAAATTTGCGCATGCGCATAAGGTTGAAATCATGAAAAATCATGTTTTTCAGCAATTTGCTAAAAACGGCTCTATGATTTTGATTAAAATCGATGTGCTAATGCATCTTAAGGTGCTCTAAACATCTCCATCTCCAAAACTCTCGTACAAATACGACAAAGTAAAAAGTTGAAAAACGAATTCCTTTAACACAGAGTTCTCTGCCCTTGAACATCGCTCATCAACAATTGATTTCCATCTGTTTCACGCACAAGAAAGGATAATCTAAAGTTTATCGAATAACATCACCAATTTCGCCGTTTTTTTTACTTATTTATTTTTTGGCCAATGCAAAAATTATTGCAGTGAAAATATGAAAACTGTAAATAACACCATTTCATATCAGATGTGAATGCAATGACCATTATTATAGTGTAATTGAAAGTTGTGCGATGTTCCACACCCTCAGTCAAATCCCTTCTTTAATCCTCTCAACAAGAGCTACAACTCTTATTTTCTTCCTACTAATACCTTAGTTGCGTATTCATATCGTTGCGTGGATGGATTCAAAAGACTTGAAGCCAAAGCAGATAAAAACTTGAAGCAATTTATTCCGATGTAACTCTTCGCAGATTCTTTTACAACTTCAGAACTTCCCGTTCTAATAGATTCAATACAGCTCTTTACACAACAATGGAGCTCAAACAGCAGTTAAAAACTAGATACACAACTGCTAAGATCGACGCAAAAGACAATGCAATACAGTTCACTTTCGCAATACAGCTCTCTGAATGCTCACTGAGAGACAACTAACTCCGTAACTCCACTAACTCAACTCACGGCCGGCCTTATGTAGGAAAGTCAATCCTTCGTGAATCTTCTAGAGATAGAAATTTGGAGGATTTTCCAGATCGTAGTCGAAAAGCCTTATACATGTAGATGAGGACCGAAAATGTCTCCAAATGGTCGCCAAGTTTGGCGACATTGCCATTAACCATAATGTTAAATAGCCTGCTCCTTGTAAAACTCGTTTTCCAGCATGATCCCTGTCGAACTCGTTTTCAAGCATTAAGAGACATATTGCAGGAAAGCGAAGTAAAGTCAACTCTTTCACTGCCTTATGCGAAATGTACATAAATTTCCCTTTTTACATAATTAATACTACGAAATATTTACAAATATACAGAGATTCGTAACAATATAACGGCTCCTCGTTTTAATTATTAGACAAAATCATACAAATAAAATAATAAGTTCTTTGTAATTTCATGACTTTTCGTTCCAATTTTCTATTTGCCCCGTTTTACGGTGCTAATCTTTTAAATCGGACAGTCACTATTCAGATAATTGCGCACATCGCAATTCACTCTGTGAACATAGCGAAATTTCAAACCTTTAAAGAGAAACAAAAAGTCGAAGCTACTATAGTCCGAGACGCGACTGCAATTTTTGGACCCAGTCGAACATCATTCTGAATTTTTTTATAGAAATTGGAGAAAAGTGAGTAGATTACGAATCCACTGGACTGCCGTGGCAAAAATGGCCGAAACTGATCAAAAATCGACTTGGAATGAGTTGAACTAAAATCCGATTGCCAAATATGTCATAACTTGCCAAAAAGATAACAAACTTTTTCGTCTGGCAACCCACTGCATTTTGATTTTTAATGAGAAAAAGCGCAAACGATTTCTGATCTCTGGCTCGGAAAACTTGTATCTTTTAAAAGTAAGCCAAATTGGCGACATCAGTTACGTCATCAGTGACGTAATGTTTATTGCCAATTTGGCTCATCTGTGAAAGATGCAAGTAAGCCATAGCCACTCATTCGAATCGTCTTCAACCTTCTTAATTAAAAATTAAAGAATGAGGGTTACCAAATAAAAAAATGCTCATTATTTGGCAAGTTATGGCGCATTTGGCAATTGGTTCTAGTTCAACTTATTTAAAGTCGATTTTTGATCAGTTTCGACCATTTTTGCCACGGCAGACCAGTGGATTCGTAATCTGCTCACTGTTCTTCAATTTCTATAAAAAAATTCAGAATGATATTCGATGGGGTCCAAAAATTGCAGTCGCCTCTCAGTCTACTAGTATTCATTATATCGAGAAAAAGAGAATGACAATCAAACCAAGGCAACATATCGCACTGTCAGGCACACTTTCAGTCAACGGCATCCATAGCGTCGGTGTTCAAGAAATTTAAAATTAAATTTTTTTCCAAACTATAAGTACACTTTTCTATGTCATAAAAATACCGCTTGGCGTGATTTTAAAGTACTTTAAGGGGGTGCATTACCCAAACAGTTATTTTGAGAAATTGTACCACTAAAATTTAAACTATCGTAATTTAAAATTGTGTTGATGGTAAGTAAACATAATTTAACCTACAAAAATATTTTGAATAAATAATTTTTGATTAATTTAATTTTTTTCTTAGTTTTTTCAAACATTTTGTTCGAAATGCTACTCCTTCCACAATTTCAAGTATTTATCCATGACATTTTCACAATTTATTCGTTTTATAATTTTTAACAATAGTTGGTATGGAAAAGGTTTTATATGTTTATGCACTAAAAACAGCAGAAAAACGATGTTTTTTTTTTCAAGTTTTAAACTTTTTAATTAAAAAAAAAAATCTTAACATAGTACACCTTATTCCATACTAACTTTTTTTTATCAGATGTATATAAACACGCTATAAAAATTACCCAATCCTAAATAAATTTTGAAAAAAGCCTTAGGGATTTAAACAACCCTCAAACTGAAAAATAACGAACTAAAAAAAACAGCGTTAAAGATTATTTTCTCCCAGCTTTGATAGTGTGAGATGGTTTAGAAAATACAATATAACTTTTTATCAATCAAAGGTACAAGTATAAATTTTTGCACAGCTATTCAGAAAGATATTCTCCACATTATGGGATAAAAATTAAAAAAATTGACATTTTCGTCATTTTTTGGATACTACGCCCCCTTAGGGGGTCCGGTACCGAAAATAAAAAAAACTTTATTTATGTACATTTTTAAGTCAAAAATTTATTTTATGTATGAGATACTATTTATTTATCTTTGAGAAAATGTTTTTTTTAATATTGTGTTTAGTTATTTAAAAAAAATTTAAAAACCAAGAAAATCCATACTAATTGATGTTTGCGTATTTTGATATAAGTCAAGAAAGAATAAATTTTTTTTCAAAGTGAAAGCTTTCTGTAATACATAATTATATAAAGAAAATTTTGTCTTCACAGAATTTTGATAGTTGAATTAAAAAAAATTAAAAAAATTCTCAAAGTTAAAACATTGAAATTTTTGTTTCTTTTTATGTTATCTTTTAAGCTAAATGTTATATTTTAAAATAGAATTAAAAAAATAAAATTCTGTGAAGACAAAATATTTAAAACTATATAAATTAAATGCTCTAAAAATTTGAATAGCCAATTATTAATGGTTCTGGAAATATATCGATTTGAATATACAACATCTGTGAAAAACACTAGTGTTCGAAAAACGCACTTTAAGCAGACGCTTCAAGGTGTTACGCCCATTATTGATGTTTAAATCACAGGTAAATTTGTGGCGTTCTAATCACTGGAGGAATAAGATAAAAACATCATTCTCTTCAGGAATGTATGAACTATTTTTTAAAATCAGAAAAAAAATTGGGATTTTTGAAAAAATTTCGGTACTGGACCCCCTTAAAGAGATGACCTTTTTCTATTGGAAGATATAACACAGACTAAGGTGCAACTTACAAGAGTATACTATCTACTAATAAGTATTTGGACACCCATGCAAATGAGGATATCTGCGGTCCTGATCTACGCTACCCTTTATTCCAATTCATGGTAGACTCGCCGACCAAACGGTATAGTGGTTAGCGTGCTAGCTTCTAGACTACGTGGTTGCGGGTTCGAGTCCCGTGTAAGGCATGGATGTTTGTAAATGTATGTTGGTTTGTCTAATGACGAATGTTTCGGCGCATTATAGCCCTCTTGATGCTGACGACGCCAGATAATCTGAAAACAACCAACCCATTTGCTCACAACTCTGAAAATTAGTACAAATATCAACAATGGTAAACATTGAAAAAAATAAGCTATTCCGATCTCGATTAACCCACTTTAAGGGATCGAAAAGGGGTTAAAGTTCCAAACGAGGGACATTGGAATGTTCCACTTCCAATGTAGTCAATGCTCTGATGTTTGGTGGAAATATTAAGAAGGACAAATACTGAAAAATCAGTTATTACAATATCGATTAAAGAATTTTCAAGGGATGAAAAGTCGACACAACATTCAAACTATACCTAACGTTTGACTCCCATTACAGTTACAGCTTTGGAAATTAGAACTGAGGGCAAACATAAACACAATGGACTATTGCAATTATTAACCAACTAAAAAGAGACAAAAGGTAGTTAAACTTTCTTGAACGAGGGATATTCAAATGTCTCATTTCCAATATATTCACAATTATAAATTTTCAAACAAATGTCAACGAAGTCAATCGTAGATAAAGTAAGGAATGCCTATTTTGATAAACGATTTTGATAAACGGTATAGTGGTTAGCGTGCTAGCTTCTAGACCGCGAGGTTGCGGGTTCGAGTCCCGTGTTAGGCATGGGTGTTTGTAAATGTATGTTGGCTTGTCTAATGACGAATGTTTAGGCGCATTATAGCCCTCTTGTTGCTGACGGCGTCAGATAATCTGAAAACAACCAACCATGGTAGACTCATCACCGACTCCTACTCCACTATTCTAGACAACAATGTGCTTCCTACGCTGTGTCAGTTTCACGGGTTGGATCATTGTTACTTCCAGGATGACAACGCCACTTGTCATGTTGCGAGGTCCATCGTGGATTGGTTCGATGACAACGGGGTAAACCGACTGGACTGGCATGCCCAGAGTCCAGACTTGAATCCCTATCGAACACCTTTGGAACGAGTTGGATCGCTGAATTAGACCTGATTAGTACCTTTTAGTGACAGTAACATCCCCAAAATTTGATAGAAAGTATTGTCATCGACATCGAACCTATCCGCCAAGTTTCAGCCCGATTGGATGACGGCAAGGGGGTTAATTATCCATCCGCAGATGTGTCTCCCATCGACTGAAAATGTCTCGCTTGTGTGGGTTTTGCATCTTGCCTTCTAAAATTGTGATGTTGTAAGATGAGTTCATAGTATAGGAAAAGTTGTCGGTGGACGAACTTACATGTCTTAATAAGCTGAGTAGAGGAAAATACCACTGTCCATCATCCAAACACTTGTGGAAAGCATGCCCGGAGGGTTAAAGCTATAATTGCCTGAAGTGGAAGCTCTACCTCCTATTGAATATGAATTGTGTTTATCTCTTTTATCACAAGTGTCCAATTACTTATTGGTAGATAGTGTACAAAGTAAGTATGATGATGCAAGGACAATCCAAAAGTAGGACAACTTTATGTAGTAATAGAAACCATAAAAACAGAGTTTAAAAAAAAAAAAAAAATCTTTTAAATGCATTGTCACTTCTTTTATTCATTAAAACAGTGAAGGTATCAAAAACATTTCTATCAGCGTGCGGTAAACTACGTTTGAAAATTTATTTATTAAAAATGAAGGTGAACCTCACATCCAAATGTCTTTTATTTATTCTGATTAAAGGAATTTTATTTATTAAAAAAAAAATTGATAACAGGAAAGTGTTTCAACAATGATAGGTTTCAAGGTTTTATACAAAGTAGTTTCTAAATGAACTAGGCTATACTAAACTCCAACTTAACTTGACATCACTAGACGATAGATCTTC
Organism: Linyphia triangularis; assembly: GCA_963978545.1. Taxonomy (NCBI): domain Eukaryota; kingdom Metazoa; phylum Arthropoda; class Arachnida; order Araneae; family Linyphiidae; genus Linyphia; species Linyphia triangularis. The sequence goes on from OZ021730.1 coordinate 74,679,993, forward strand.
ACCGTGCTCATAGGCAGTTAATCCATTTTAGCGGAGTGAAGACATAATTCTCCCCAAACCTTAGATCCTTTCGTTCTCTACAGGGTTGTGGTTTGAGGAAAATTATGCTTTCAAGCCGCCAAAATGGATTAAATACCTACGAGCACTGTGGCGATCTACCGTCTAGTGATGTCAAGCTAAGTTGAAGTTTAGTATAGAAGGTTGTAATATAGCGCTTATAGGCAATGATGCTTACTAGGAATTCCTCTTAAAAGCAAAACGTTTGGTCTACTTGAACTACCAGCTACAGGCGATCATGTAACAAAATGGCTGGAAGGTAGTGCTTCCAAGGTATTAGACACTAGCTTCTATTGACTGGCGATCACAACTGGTACTACACCGACTGGTAACGTGGCTTGCTGTTGGTAAATCAGCCTTCACCAGCAAGCACATCACCATTCACTGGCAATGCTGTAAATCAGCCACACCGGAAGTACAAATAAAACCGTTCGACCGACAAGTGGTTAATAATAATGGACACCTCTTTATGAGAAGCGATCGTACAGACGCTGCCTTTTGTTTTTCCAAAAACCCCGCCAAGGGCGATTGGGTAATAAGCCATGCATTTGATGATCCTATAAATACCACTGCGCCGGTCATTATCAACCAATGGGGGAGGAGTGCGTATATCACGTGATATTTTACGAGTCCCGTTTGATGTCGGTGGTCACGGAAGATTTCAATTTACGCACGCAAGAGGTGCCGGTATCATTCGCGTGCGTGCCACGGCGAGATCTGAAATTCCTTCCGACCATTGTTTTAGCATCGTCCTCTAACTGTGAGGCAAATATGTAGTATTGGATTTTCTTTCGTGGCATAAAAGTTTAAAGGAGAACAATACTGCATCGGATCACTGAAACAGCTTGTGGACTACCGTAAGAAACGCGTCAGGTTTTGATAATAGTGCGAGAGGCGACTGTAATTTTTGGACCTCATCGAACATCATTCAGAATATTTTATAGAGATTGGAGAAAAGTGAGTAGATTAGGGATCCACTGGTCTGCCGTGGCAAAAATGGCCGAAACTGATCAAAAATCGACTTGGAATGAGTCGAACTAAAATCCGATTGCCAAATATGTCATAACTTGCCAAAAAGGGAACAAACTTTTTCGTCTGGCAACCCTGCATTTTGATTTTCAATGAGAAAAAGAGCAAACGATTTTTGATCTCTGGCTCGGAAAATGTGTATCTTTTAAAAGAAAGCCAAATTGACGACATCAGTTACGTCATCCGTGACGTAATGTTTATTGCCAACTTGGCTCCCTTTTAATAGATGCAAGCAGACCGTCGCCAGATATCTGAATCGCATGCAATCTTCTTAATTGATAATTAAACAGTGAGGGTTACCAAATAAAAAAATGCTCATTATTTGGCAAGTTATGGCTCATTTGGCAAATGGATTTAGTTCAACTTATTAAAAGTCGATTTTTGACCAGTTTCGGCTATTTTTGCCACGGCAGACCAGTGGATTCGTAATTTACTCACTTTTCTTCAATTTCTATAAAAAAAATCAGAAAGATGTTCGATGGGGTCCAAAAATTGCAGTCGCCTCTCTGTCTATAACAAATGCTAACAGAAGAATCTTCCTTGGTTCCCATGCAAAATTCTCTGACTCCTTGCTTGGACAAACTTCCCTGGTGAGATGAGGCCTTCCTCCTTTTCAGGGAAGGGAAGGGTCAATATTCAGAAAAGTGAATGGGAAAACATGAACAAAGGGATTTGGACAATGATCATCATTACAGTACTGGAATATTGGTGAAAACCGAAATTTTGCTTGATCTTCGTGATTTTCTTTTACAATTTCCAGACTTTTATCTGCTGTTTAGAGAATTAAAAAGGGATGAAATTTTATAGGTTGCCTAGGAAATGCGCGAAACGTTGTTTCCATACTTTTTCTATAAACGCAAGGCATTCCATAAAATGCCTATGTATTCTATTTATAGAATGTTGACTTTCATGAATTGCTGGTAACATATGTAGTTATTTTGTAATGGCCTCTACTAATTAGAGTTAGCTAAAATCCTCCTTTTCTTACTGATCCATTAGATTAGAATAAAAAAGTGGGTGGCTAAGCCAAAACCTGCTCTGTTCTTTAATATGTTTCACACAATGGACAGTTCCCGCATTTTTTATATTTTTTTATTCAATTCTAAATGTTTGGAAAAGGCCACAAATACAAAAATTTCTGCTCAATGGGCTTTTTTTTTTCTTTTTTAAATTTGCGATCAAAATTACCTTGTTCGACGTTGGCGAGAAAACGATTCATTTCGCTGGCATTGAATGTTAAGTCACGGCTTCGAAAACATCTTGGCTTGAAATGCAGCAGCGGAAACCAGATTTGCAAGTTTCTCGCAAATCACACCAACCTGTACGGAATGTGGCAGTGGCGTAGACAGGGAGGGCCCCCCCCCCCCCCGAAATGATTAAAAGTGAAAAAAATTTATTCGATTTTTTAAGTATCATGATTGTATATTATTTTTATTTATCAAGTTTTATTCGTTCTTCCTGTAACTCTAACTGCCGTCTTTTAAAAACTTAACGATATTTATTTCAAACTTATGAAGAACTTCTAATGGGGGAGCTGTTCTTTTCCGACCGTTCTCAATGGCGCCCTAACCCTCTCCCTCCTTGACCTTGTTGAATTAAAACCATCAAGCAGATCAGGTTCGAAGTTTCGTAGTTATGGATAACTATTAATAAAGAATTCCACAGTATTACGACGAACACATTAATTTTGACAAACATCAACCAATCTTTCGAATACGAACAGATATTATTATTTTTAGAATTACAGATATTCTTTTTAAAACTACACCAGAGTCTCCATGGCAACTCTCGCTTTACAATTCGTAATCGTTGCTACTCATGTATAAGAACATGGTAAGTAATTAATAAGTAATATTAAAATATTGAAAAAATATATTCGAAATTTTTATTACAATAATATTTTAATACTTTGATAATCTACCTACCTGATAGAAAAGTGCACAAAGAAATACCGTTTAGACAAGCATTTGCACGAGTTAACTTATTGCCAACAAACCAATGTGTAAAATGAGTTTGTATGTCGAATTGATATTTTGAAATGGTAATTTTTAAATTATAGTTTTACATATAGTAATTACAGAATAAGTTTTTAAAAAAATCAATCATTATCCTGTTGTTTTCAACTCTTTATCATCATTATTTCCATAAAACAAGAACTTTATGAATAAAACAAGATTTTTATAAATGAAACTATTGTGTCCTATAACTTTTAAAGAAAGGATTAAAATAAAATATTATTTGGTGTAATTCAGCTGTGTCTAACCCACGAAACAACTGAATTTTATTAACACTAAGAGTACAAACGAAATCGCTTACATGTGTGTTAATTATAGTGTCTGATTTGAAGCCCCGATTTTTATTTTCAATTGGACACTAAATGGTTTTTTTCCCCTTTTTTTTCTGTTTTTTCCCCCCCCTTCTTTTTTTCCCCCTTCTCTAAGCTAAAGTGGACTTATACAAGAATTCTTTAAAAAAAAAATTTTTAGGTTAAAAAAGCAATATTGTTAAATTGGCTAGTGAGAAAATACAGAGATATGCAAATTCTTATGGATTATCCTGAATTTTTAGGGATTTGTTTCTGAATTTTAGAAATATTTTGTGTTATTAGCAGGTTGAATCGTTATAGTGTCATTTGGTATTCTATTTATTAACATTTTAATTTAATGTGTAAAGAAAAATAACCATTTCTGAATATTACTAAAAGTTGAAGAGGGATACTTGTGATTATTAAGGAGATCACATGTCTACAAACTGAAGTTGGCACCTCAGAAATTACTAAGTATACAAACCCAAATTATTCATTTATCATGATTTACAATTTTTGTTTCGCCCCCCCCCCCCCCGAAAAAAAATCCTGGCTACGCCACTGGAATGTGGCAATGGTCGACCCCAACTGTTTCATCGCCAACTATTTGGCAGAAACCTCACGATAACCATAGAAACGATAGGGCCTCTTTACGTCACGAATTTTGTTGACTGTTTTGATCGGACTGGTTTGGGCTCGGTTTTGGGGCATTTTCTTTTCTTAATATTTGAATAACTAATTTTTTTAAAGAACTTTTGTTTACATATTTGGAATCAGAAAGAAATTCTTCATAAATATATACTAATTTCACTGGTTTTTAAAAAATGCGAGAACTTTCCATTCTAAAGGTTTAGTCTTTTCCCAAACTGTGGGTCGCGTTCCAACATTCTTCAGAAAAGGATTTATTGGAAATATTTTTTTTTTTTGATAAAAATATATATTTGATAATAAATATTTTTTTCTACAGTTTCTTTCCGGCCCATAACACCTCTTTCGGAAAGAACGTGTAAATTTCGTCTCTGAAAGAAAAGAAGGAAAAAAAGAGAAGAAAAAAAGAGGAAATGCACCGAAGTGGTTGGATATATACAGATTCAGCATCTAAAAAGTGGATCACAATCTTTGAATGTTTGGGAAACCATTGGCTGACGGCAAACCAAACATATCTGCAATATTGCATCAGAAAGCATAGCACACAGATAAGGCGACATTAAAAAGGAGAATGAATGAAAATATCTTTCGCCATTCCTAGTAGTCCGAGAGGCGACTGCAATTTTTGGACCCCATCGAACATCATTCTGAATTTTTTATAGAAATTCCAGAAAAGTGAGTAGATTAGGAATCCACTGGTCTACCGTGGCAAAAATGGCCGAAACTGATCAAAAATCGACTTAGAATGAGTTGAACTAAAATCCGATTGTCAAATATGTCATAACTTGCCAAAAATAGAACAAACTTATTGGCAACCCACTTCATTTTGATTTTCAATGAGAAAAACTCGCAAACGATTTCTGATCTTTTGCTCAGAAAACTTATATCTTTTAAAAGTAAGCCAAATTGGAGACATCAGTTACGTCATAAGTGACGTAATATTTTTTGCCAACTTGGCTAACTTTTAATAGATGCAAATAGCCAGTCGCCAGATATCTGAATCGTCTGCAACCTTCTTAATTGAAAATTAAAGAGAGAGGGTTACCAAATAAAAAAAAAATCCTCATTATTTGGCAAGTTATGGCGCATTTGGCAATTAGATTTAGTTCAACTTATTAAAAGTCGATTTTTGACCAGTTTCGGCCGTTTTTGCCACGGCAGACCAGTGGATTCGTAATCTACTCACTTTTCTCTAATTTCTACAAAAAATTCAGAATGATGTTCGATGGGGTTCAAAAATTGCAGTCGCCTCTCAGTCTATAGAGCTAAGTTAACAGACCGTTCCCACAGTTCTTTTTTCGCTCTAATACCTTGAGAATACGCTTTTACCTGAGAATTTTTACACATTCATAAGTGTTAACACTTCGCAATAGAGGTCGGCGATATATCGATACGACGATATTTTTAGGAAAATATCGATACAAGGTACCGATATATCGATATTTTCAAACATTTTTATTTTTTGATGATCGTTTTGTAGTTCCATGTGTTTTTTCGATTTTCATCATTCCCTTTTCAAAAATTTCAAAACTAAAGATAGGATTTGTTTAAGAGACAGTTAAAATGGCACCCTAACCAAAAAGATAACATAATGTAATGGAAAGATAAGATCATTAATTAGTAGTCATTAACATAGCGCTGTCTCTGTTGTCAATGTGTGCCTGGAATTTGCAACTAATTTTAGATATATTAAAAACATCTCTATCAGCAAAATATGCGGTAAACTATTTTTCAAAATTTCTTCTTTAAAAATAAATGTGAATTTATGCATTGACATCCAAATGTATTTTATTTATTCGGATTGATAATATAATTTATTTATCGAAACAATTTTTGTAATTTATTTATTAAAACAATTTTGGCATGAATTCATGAAAAGTAGAAATTTTCCCAAAAAACTTCGTTTCTGGAAAAATTAAAAATCAAATTAAAAAAAAAAAAAAAAAAATCATGTATCGATATTTTTTCCTATGCAACGATAGAGTATCGATATATATTTTGATCGATATTTCCGACCTCTACTTCGCAAACTACGTAATTCAATTCTATCCAAGGATATTTTAAGTGTTTCTATTTTTCCGCCATTATTCGGAAATTTTTCTGCAATGAAATGACGTAAATTAAAAACTCGAAAATAGCGTCTAATATACTATTTTTACAAACAAATGCAGTCACACTTGGTCAACTTTCAATTTTGAAGGAGTTTTTTTTTAAGTTAAATTTCTATTCTTGTTTTATATAAAGTCAAGCTATTTTTTTTTATTTTTTTTTTTTTTTAAACTTTTTATAATTCTCTATTTACTTAATCTCATGAAATTATGCACATTTATAAGTATAATCTAAATCTAAATAAACAGTTGTGTTTGGAATTATTACTTAACTTTATCTCTTACTTCCACGTAAAAAAACTTAGTCGTCGAATATTCATTAAAATAACAATAATTTTTGGACCCTCGTTTAATGTTAATGTTATTAATTGTTTCTTAACTAGTTAATATTTTTATTATAAGTTACGAAATTATAAAATTTATCGTTGAAGATGAGAGAAGGGGGGGGGGGGGCACTTATCACCATATTTTGGACGTCCCCCCACTTTTTTTTCACCACTTCTACCACTGATTCTATGACGTTTTAAGGGTCGTCACATTGTTGAATCTCTTTAATGTTACCAAAATTATTTTAATCAGAATAAATAAAAGATCATTGGTTGTGAATGCATTAATTTACTATGGATTTTGGTCCAGTCAATTCAACGTAGCGTTCGTTGCAACCCTGTTAGTGTAAGAGAAATAATTGTAATAGATCATTGTTGAAACTCTTAGCTGTTGACAAAATTGTCTGATTCAGAATAAATAAAAGATATTTGGACGTGAATGCATAAATTCATATTCATTTTTAATCAATAAATTTTGAAATGTAGTTTGCCGAGTATTTTGCTGTCAGGGATGTTTTTAATATTTGTAATTAGATACAAGCACCAAACACACGCTGACTACATAATCGGCGCTATATTAATGATTATAAAAATTGGCGATGTATGTAAAGAATTTATATTTAAAAACTTTGTTTTTATGTGTTATATAATTTCCGCTGAATACTTTTAACATCTTGAATTAGCAGATGGTTATTGGAGATATGTCTTCTGGTCACATATGTTTTCATCCCTAGTTATAGTGTGTTTACGGCTTTCTCCCATTCGAGACGCAATTGCAGTGACATAAGAATGAAAAACTGGCAAAGTATGAGCTACATCTTCGATTCGTTTCGAATATCACGAATTGAGACACGTGGCTTTTAACGATCGCCTCAAGCTCAGAATTTGTATTTTGCGCTTTGTTTGGGAGTGCCAAAACACTAAATTTTACTTCAATTTGTTCGAGAAAAATAGCTTTATGCTATGCTGTATGAAAATGTGGAAAGGCAAGATGTTGTGTTGAAAAAGGAATCATGGTCAATAGATATGGTGATGAATTGCAATTGCCTTATTATTATTATTATTATTTTTCATACTTTGCCTGTATAGCATTGTTTAGCAATTGTATAGCTTTTGTATTGTATAGCCCATTAACGCGAAGTTGCTGGAGCCGTCGAAACTTTTTGCGTTAACCGAACTTCGAGTTTACCATCAAAAAACTTTATCATCTAATTAATGCAGTTTTAAACTATATTAAGTTTAAGTTTTTACTAAGCGTAAGTTTTAAAACTACTTGCTATATGTGTATTTAATACTGCCACTTTTTATAACATTTACATTGTTCTTATATTTAATATAATACAAGGGGAGACCTAAACGTAAGGTGACTGATGTCATAATAATCACTGTATTATATATTTGCAGATAAATACACCACTGTCCTTCAAAGTAGTTCCCGCCGTCTACAATACACTTCTGACAACGTTCATACAAGTTCTTGAAACTTCTGAAAAAATCCTCCTTTGAGACTGGTTTAAGTTCCCTGGTAACAGCAACTTGAATGTCTGAGATGCTTGAAAATCGGTTTCCCTTCAGTGCCAATTTCAGTCGTGGACAGAAGAAACTTTTTCCTCGATCCATGACTGAAATTGGCACTGAAGGGAAACTTTTTCCTCTGTCCATGACTGAAATAGACACTGAAGGGAGACCGATTTTCAAGCATCTCAGTCATTCAAGCTGCTGTTACCAAGGAACTTAAGACAGTCTCGAAGGAGGACTTTTTTCAGAAGTTTCAAGAACTTGTATGAACGTTGTCAGAAGTGTATTGTAGACGGCGGGAACTACTTTGAAGGACAGTGATGTATTTATCTGTAAATATATAATACAGTGATTATTATGACATCAGTCACCTTACTTTTAGGTCTCACCTTGTAGTTTAACGAGATATTCATTAGGTACATACACAAAAAAAAGAAAATGTATTTACCAGTAACATATTATTTATTTCACTTATTAAAAAGTCTGTTATTGATTTTTGTTTTAAGTTTCATTTCATTTTTCAAAAATGAGGACTACTTCTTCAAATTCATTTCATACGCAGTGTTAAAGCTAACTGAAACGTACAAGATCGCTTACAAGTGATGGACCTCAAGTTTAAACTGCCTTATGCCGTTCTTATGCTTTGAGCATACGATGTAGGATTAGAGGTCGGAAATATCGATTAAAAAATATCGATACTATATCGATGCATAGACAAAAATATAGATAAATTACCGATAAATCGATACATGATTTTTTTTATTTGATTTTCAATTTTGCCAGAAACGGAGTTTTTCGGGGCAAATTTTTACTCTTCATGAATTCATGCCAAAATTGTTTTAATAAATAAATCATAAAAATTTATTTTATAAATAAACTATAAAAATTATTTTTAAAAATACATTATGAAATTTTTTTAATAAATAAATCATATTATCAATCAGAATAAATAAAATTGGATGTCAATTGGATGTCAAAATATAATTGGATGTCAAAATATAATTGGATGTCAATGCATAAATTCACACTTTTTTTTAAAGAGGAAATTTTGAAAAGTAGTTAAGTAAGTTTTTCCGGGCAAATTTCTACTCTTCATGAATTCATGCCAAAATTGTTTGATAAATAAATCATAAAAATTGATTTTATAAATAAATTATAAAGATTGTTTTTATAAATACGTTATAAAAATTGTTTTTATAAATAAATTATACTGTCGATCAGAATAAATAAAATATATTTGGATGTCAATGCATAAATTCACATTTATTTTTAAAGAGGAAATTTTGAAAAGTAGTTTACCGCATATTTTGCTGATAGAGATGTTTTTAATATTTAATATTAGATGCAAATTCCAGGATCACGTTAGCAACAGAAACGCCGATACTAATTAATGATCTTATCTTTCCATTAGATTATGTTTTCGTTTTGGTTAGGATGCCATTTTAACTGTCTCTCAGCCAAGTCCAAACTTTAGTTTTGAAGTTTTGAAAAGAGAATAAAGAAAATCGGAAAAAAAAGACACGGAACTACACAACGATCATCAAAAAACTAAAAATGTTTGAAAATATCGATATATCGATGACTTGTATCGATATTTTTTACTATCGATATTTAAAATAAATATCATGAACCTGGGGATATTTAGTACTGAAAAGGGAAAAGTGAAATGTTCATTCATATGTTAGGGGAACAATTGTCCGGGAACTAAGACTAGAGGTCGGTAATATCGATCAAAATAAGTATCGATACTATATCGTTGCATAGAAACAAAAATATCGAGAAAATATCGATACGTCGATACATGATTTTTTTAAATTTTTTTTTTTTATTTTTAGTCAGAAACATAGTTTTTCGTGGCAAATTTCTACTTTTCATGAATTCATGCCATTGTTTTAATAAAAAAATTATAAAAATTGCTTTAATTAATAAATTATATTATCAATCAGAATAAATAAAATACATTTGGATGTCAATGCATAAATTCACATTTATTTTTAAAGAAGACATTTTGAAAAGTAGTTTACCGCTTTTTTTTCCCGATAGAGATGTTTTTAATATTTAAAATTAGATGCAAATTCCAGGCACACGATGTCAACAGAAACTGCGCTATGTTAATGACCACTAATAAATGATCTCATCAGTAGTTAGAAATTGGGCATCCTGAGCCATGGATCGCCCGAGCGACGGTATGGTATGGGGGCGTGACCGAAAGGGGGCGTGACCGGATATGACGTCACAGGAAGTGACGTCACAGGAAGTCACGTGACCGGGAGTTGAGTTGTTCCCCTCCTGCTGTTGTTTTAGTTTCATTATAAGCTGTTTGTGTATGACGTCACAGTAGGTATGACGTCATAATGTGTTTTATATTAAAGTTTTGAGTGGTGGCAACACTTTTTTTTAGTTTCGGTTTATCTAGAAGACGGAGTTGAGTTGTTCTAGGACTGCTTCTTAGCGAATAAGTTAGAATGATAGGTTTTTATTGCGTGAAGTCACAGTAAGTATGACGTCATAATGTGTTGTATATCAAAGTTTAGAGCGATGGCAACACTTTTTAGTGTCGATTTACCTTTAAGATGGAGCTGAATTGTTCTAGGGCTGCTTCTAAACGAATAAGTTAGAGTGATAGGTATTTTTACTAATGACGTCACAGTGGGTATGACGTCATTCTATGTTAAGATTTACGTTTTAAGTGGTGATAACATTGGATATATACCAAATTTAGTTTTCAGGTGTTGGCAACGAATTCTGATCGGTCAGCTAAATGCTCGCTTGTGACTGATAAGTTTTAAACATGTGACCAAAAGTTAACTCCTGATTGACTGTTTGGTTTTCTAGCGAGTTACTTACATATCCTTTAGCCAAGTTAAAATACCTGCAACAAAGTTACACAAATAAAAATGTTAAATTTGAAAAGTTAATAAAAGGAAGGCCATTTGCTAAGGGTCTAAAGAACCCTAACCCCGAGCTACACGTGACATTTCAATATTTTACCAAACAATTGTTAAAATATCGACTATCGGACGTTGCCTTCATGGTAACTCATCTACCCCCCCCCCCCCTTCCCTAACTAATTTTGAATAAGTTAAGACTTTAGAATTACAATTAATAAATTTTGAAAAATTATTTATTAAAGGTGAGGACCCACCTCCAGCCCGATACCTCTTGTAAGAAGAATTGGTACCGTCTCACTCCACCCTATCAACAACAACAACAACAAAAAAAAAAAAAAAAAAAACTTATTTCAAAGAACGTATATTTCCTTGAAATATGAGGTCACTAACCAACCATCCAATAATATCTTTTAAGAAGACATCATTACCTTAAATCCTAAACAATTTTAAATTTTAAAAAATCTGAAAAGAAGACTTGTGAGAACGTATATTTCTCTCATGAATTAAATTTAATGGTCACATACAAAATCCTGGAAAAAAAAAATTAACGCTAAATAAGTTTTTAAAAAATTAGTTAAAGTAATATTTTAGTTAAATTAAGGCTTAAAGAGATAAAAAAAAAATTAAGGATTAAATGAATGATTTAAGGAATTTTGAAGTGACCATAGGCATAGCTGGTTATGCCATCTTCCAGCAGATACCGCTTGTCGTCATAGGCCGACAAGGCTCTCTTGGTTTGTTGGAGTGAGAAGATGTTTAAAAATTCACTTACCGAATAATCGAAACGAAATCTGCGAAGCTAAAATAACTGTGAATAACTACACAAGTACGAACAAAATCGCGATGAGAAAAAAAACACGAAGTATTAAACACGTCTTTCACACTCAGGTATCTAAGTAGAAATGGCGAGACGGCAACCGGTAGCGTCTATATATGAGGGGTGATCACGTGACTTCACCGACCAATCAGGTTTCACGGTAGAGGGCGCTGCTTGGTTCTAACCGATCAGAGCGGGTGGGGAGCGAGACTAGGCATGTTTCAACACGCTTCAACGCGTTTGCGAGTTGAGTTGTTGTGTAACGATCTTGCTTGAAACAGTTAAAGTGATAGATAATTTGTTCGTGACGTCATAGTGTAGCGAATGGGTTTTTAGCGTAGACAGTTGTTTCAATTGGAGTAATTATGAAATTTATTAAATATAAAGATAATATTTAGTAATAATTATCAGATTTTATTATTATTATTATTATAAAAAATAAACTTATAAAAAAAGTGAACGTGAAAATTTACTTTACGAATAAAAATCATGTCTTTAAAATGTGTACGAATATCACTAAATAGGAGAAAAAAGTAACATACTTAAACTCTTTACGACAAATAACTTTAAAATTAACGAAAAAAACTTACTTTACACATAAAAATCACTTTAAAATGTGTAAAAATATCACTAAATAAGAGAAAAAAAGTAACTTACTTAAAATTTCTAAGATAAATATTTAACCTTTACGCGAAAATTCCCTTCATGTATAAAAATCACGACTTTAAAATATAACATGCAAGAGAAAAGTAACGTACTTAAACTTTCTACGACAAATAACTTTAACATTAACGTAAAATTTTACTTTACACATAAAAATCCCGATATTAAAATATGTAGAAATATCGCTAAATAAAAGAAAAAAAGTAACACACTTAAACTTTGTACGACAAATAACTTTGACATTAACGTAAAAAATGTTCTTCACATATAAAAATCACGACTTTAAATTTGAAATGTAGGATGAAAGTATAACATACCTATAATTTCTACGACAAAGAATTCAAACATTGCCGTTCATGTCTTTAAAATGTATAATGACAACTCTAACTTTTAGAAAAAAGAAACACTAAAAATTTATAAGGCAAAGAATTTAAATTAACTTTACATGTACTATCATACTCTTATATCAACGATAAATAAGATAAAAAAAAAGAAACTCTAAAAATTTATAAGGCAAAGAATTCAAATAATACGCGAAAATTTACCTCACATATAAAAATTATGTCTTTCAAATGTGTAAGAATAACGCTAAATTAGAGAAAAAGAAATATTAAAAATTTATAAGGTAAGGAATTGAAACAATACGCGAAAATTTATTTCACACATAACATTTTTATCTTTAAAATGTGTAAGAATAATGCTAAATTAGAGAAGAAAAAAAAATAACATACTTAAACTTTCTTCGACAACAATTTAAACAATACGCGAAAATTTCATACACAATTATTTTCTTAGGTTAATGTTAAATAATGGGAAATTTAACAGAATAAAAATTTCAAAGATAAAGAATTTTAACCTTTACACGAAAATTTACTTCACATATAAATATCATGTCTTTAAACTTTAACGTGACAATTTACTTCTCATATACAATTAAACTCTTAGGTTAATGTTAAATAAAAGAAAAAGTAACATACTCAAAAATTTCTAAGATAAGCATAACGTAAAAATTTCATATCATGTGTTTAAAATGTAACATATAAGAGAAAAAAAATAACATACTTGAACTTTCTATAGCAAAGAATTTAAGCGTTAGCGTAAAAATTTACTTTACATATAAAATTCACGTTTTTAAACGGGGTGATAAGCATGTGACGGTAATTAGCCAATCAGGTTAGCGGTAGGTGATACGCCACTTGCCGGCATTTTTAGACCGGAGGATGAGTCACGCTAATACTTGTTCAAACAGGTCGGGAGACTTGTACAGCAAGAACAACAGCATCGACGCGCAAGCAGCGGGTGATGCTGCGGTGTGTCAGCAGGTCTTCGAGATTATCGTTTTCCTACTTTTCCTTTTTCATAATGAAATGTTTGTGAAAACTTGGAATGAATGAAGTGGATTTCAAAGACACATTAGTAAGTGAAGGTAGAATTCGCATGGACTTTCTTCCAAAAAGTATGATTCACTTGGAGAATTTAAGATCATTTCTACTTGAAAACTTTTCTATTGTCTAAAACATTGAATATTGTTCAAACTCAGTGAGATTATATGCTACAATACGGGTAAAACTTAACAAAATTGTTACATTGAAGAAAAATAATAAGAGATTTAAAATAAATACTAGTTATAGATACTCCAAGGAAAAAAAAATTCACCTCTACTTTTCAATCGGAAAATCAATGCAAGTTGGAAATTTATGTTACTTCAAGAAAGACTTAGACAATTTACTTTGTAATAATATACGTTAAGGTGTCGTATTAACTCGTGCAATACATGCTGACTAAGGTTTATTTTACTTATCTAAGAAAGGTGAATTGGGGGAAAATATTAAATAAATTGTAGATATTAAATACATTGTAAATATGCATTTAAGTTTTGAAAATCACCTGCAAGACTTTTAAAACATCTTAAGAAAAATTGAAAGAAACTTGCGAATTATATGTAAACTATATAACTTTTTATACTCTGAAAGGAAATCACAAGTAATTTAGTTAACTTTTTTCATGGTAACACTCATATTCAACGACATGTTTTAAAATTTAACCTTCTTTACATGATAATAGTTATAAATTTTTTCAATCTCAGATGCGATAATACTATTATTTCTAACATATATGTTATGAATTGTGTAAAGTTTTTAAAACTGTATATGCAAATCACCAATCAGAAACATAAAAATCTAACATCAATCAAACAAACTAAAATAATAAGATATTTTCCTTAGTGGAAATAGTTAACTATACTCATGTGATGGAATATACTTAGAAAATTTAAATACTGAAAAAAGTTTGCTAGGCAAACTTAAAGAATATTTTTTTTTTCTTGTGAAAAACTAGCATAAATTTGGAAAATGTAGAGTTTGTTACTACGTAAAATTGAACATCATCTGGACAAACTAAATTATACATGAATTTTTTTTTTTTTATTTGAGAGGTGCTGACAATATATCATTAATATAGAGATTTTTAACTTCCACCCATAATTTCTAAATAACTTATACATAAATTTCAGAAAAACTGAAACGGAATGTGTTTTACAAGAGGCTTATTTTGTAAGATGAATATTCAATATTAATATAACTGAGCAAAGTTCATTCCGGAAAAAACTTGTAAAAGATACTTATATTTTGAAAATAGTTTGAAATATCCTTTTAAATTTATGAATGCTCGCTTTCGAAAGACACAAATAAAACTGATATTACTCATGATAATTAACACATACATAACATTAGTCAAACAAAGTGAAATTTTTATTGCTTGTGACCGATAACTTTTCAGTGAAGCAGAACTTACATAGGAAATTTGTGCAAACTTTTTCAACTTTTAAACCAAGTATCATGTAAAATTATAAATTACGATAGGAAATAGCATACTTCAGAATCCGAACAAGTCTTGTAGTTAAGCTAAATGTATTTCTCAAGGAATTGAAAGCATACCAGAGAAGTCCTTATCATTTCGCATCTTTTCTCATGTTGCAAGAAGACATACATTGTAAAAGATCGTCTTAGAACTTAACAAAAATCAGTAAAAATAAATATATTTTCTATGGCAAAGATAAAACTTCACAACTTAATTACTTAAATTTAGCTAAGTTGCATATGGTTTATTCACATAACTCGCATGTGCTTTGAATGTTGAAATATATTTGTCAGTTGAAATCAAACTCATCGAAAATAAATGCTATCTGCATTTTCAAGTCGGAAATTACTATTAAATAAACTTTACATGTAAGACATTATCATGTTAAAAAGAAAAATCTACAAAAATGTAAATGATAATTTTACTGTTGGTACATAAATGATGAATAATTTATGATTTTATTCTAGGCAAACGTTTTATTGTCTAACAGAGAACTTAAACTTTAGCAGAAAAACGAAAAAATACAATTTTTATATCCTATCATGCTTGTCGAAAATTGAATTTATTAGCTGTTGTAATAGATTTTTATTGTCCAAATTTCTATAGTTCTTCCCAGTGCAATAATATTAAGTTCATGTGTAATGAGTAGGTTTTTTTTTTTGTTGAATCTTATAAATTTAATGAAATTATTATGACCTAAGAGATTGAGTGAACTGAATAAATCAATGACGTAAATTTAAACAATGACTTGAACTGATACATACTATAACTGTAAAGAAGTATGACAAAGTGATAGATGAAGTGAAAATATAAGTTGAGTGAAATGTGTTGAAAAAAGTTGAAGACGACAAGAAATTCATAAATGAGAATTATCATTGACTTATTTTAACTTCGTTTTTCTTGCTTATGACAAGAAAATACATTCTTGTTTATTAAGAACCAACTTGATATCTTATCATAGAATGACAATGATGAAATATCTATACATTAAAAAAAAAAATACCAAACTTAGACATAGCAAATTTCTTGAAATTCATGTATAATGTGAGAAGTTTTACTGGAAATATAGAAGATACAACATTGAAAAATGTGAATGTTTCGAAGTACTTTATCAGAAATTAAAAAAAAAAAAATGCGCTGAGGTCCGCTATAAAATTTTTTAGGAGAAAGTTTAAACAAAATTTAAAATCAAACATGCTTTTAAGTGGGAACACATATATTAAAACTATAGTACATTTAACAATTTATATTATGTCATCTCAGTTGGTATCAAACTGAATAATATAAAAAACAATCACAAACTGAATAAACATGAAAATTATCAATATATGTGGAAAAGTTTCCTTTTTTCACATATAAAAAAAAAATATAACACATTGACATACGTTAAGATCACGAAACATGCGTAATCATATACCGATAAGAGCAACCAATGTTGCGGGGAGATATTCACGTGATGGACAATATCCCATGAATAAATTGAGTGATTTAATTTCTAATGCTAATTCCAATAATATTCCACGTAACTTCAACTTTATATGTTACACTATAGATATATTTATTTTTCAAATATATTGACTTTCGAAAAATCATTCTTCAATATAAGAATGATCATAGTAAGAATAAAAGAAAAGATACTAAGCATTGATTTAAAGTGTATTTATTTCAACTTAGCAACAAATCATATGCGTGAAACGAAAATTGCCTCGAACCAAAGTATAACTATCCAATTTCATTGATTCCTACAAGGAAATTTTTCTCATCTAGTAATTGAATTTTTTTTTTCTCGTACACATTATAAGTGTTGTCCAATCAGGTGTAGAATAGCTGAAGATATCCGACCTCTTTCTAAATATTAATAAGTCACTGTTGAAAAACTTATAAAAATTTCAATTTACACTTAAAGTTTTTTTATATATATATATTTCAAAGAATTTTTTCAAATCAATATGTATATTTAAATACTGAAACTTATTCACTTCAATAAATGTATGTTTAAGTTATAAAACTTGTCGTATGTATTGAAAAATTGTAACTTTTCGTCTTCGTATAAATCGATAACTTATACACTAGTTCTTCATCAATTAATCTTCTAAGTAAATCTTTCAAAGGCAAAAACATACCTATAGCTTTACATTTGTAACAAGTTAAATTGTACATGTTTCTCGTGAAATTAAAATTTTATATGTTTTTCATGAAAATATATAAAATTTTGTAACTTTCACATGAAACATGTACAATTTAACTTGTTACAAATGCAAAGCTATGGGTATGTTTTTACCTTTGAAAGATTTACTTAGAAGATTAATTGATGAAGAACTAGTGTATAAGTTATCGATTTATACGAAGACGAAAAGTTACAATTTTTCAATACATACGACAAGTTTTATAACTTAAACATACATTTATTGAAGTGAATAAGTTTCAGTATTTAAATATACATATTGATTTGAAAAAATTCTTTGAAATATATATATATAAAAAAACTTTAAGTGTAAATTGAAATTTTTATAAGTTTTTCAACAGTGACTTATTAATATTTAGAAAGAGGTCAGATATCTTCAGCTATTCTACACCTGATTGGACAACACTTATAATGTGTACGAGAAAAAAAAAAATCAATTACTAGATGAGAAAAATTTCCTTGTAGGAATCAATGAAATTGGATAGTTATACTTTGGTTCGAGGCAATTTTCGTTTCACGCATATGATTTGTTGCTAAGTTGAAATAAATACACTTTAAATCAATGCTTAGTATCTTTTCTTTTATTCTTACTATGATCATTCTTATATTGAAGAATGATTTTTCGAAAGTCAATATATTTGAAAAATAAATATATCTATAGTGTAACATATAAAGTTGAAGTTACGTGGAATATTATTGGAATTAGCATTAGAAATTAAATCACTCAATTTATTCATGGGATATTGTCCATCACGTGAATATCTCCCCGCAACATTGGTTGCTCTTATCGGTATATGATTACGCATGTTTCGTGATCTTAACGTATGTCAATGTGTTATATTTTTTTTTTATATGTGAAAAAAGGAAACTTTTCCACATATATTGATAATTTTCATGTTTATTCAGTTTGTGATTGTTTTTTATATTATTCAGTTTGATACCAACTGAGATGACATAATATAAATTGTTAAATGTACTATAGTTTTAATATATGTGTTCCCACTTAAAAGCATGTTTGATTTTAAATTTTGTTTAAACTTTCTCCTAAAAAATTTTATAGCGGACCTCAGCGCATTTTTTTTTT
This sequence comes from Linyphia triangularis, assembly GCA_963978545.1. Taxonomy (NCBI): domain Eukaryota; kingdom Metazoa; phylum Arthropoda; class Arachnida; order Araneae; family Linyphiidae; genus Linyphia; species Linyphia triangularis. Next base: position 74,698,483 of record OZ021730.1, read on the forward strand.
TTTAATTTCTGATAAAGTACTTCGAAACATTCACATTTTTCAATGTTGTATCTTCTATATTTCCAGTAAAACTTCTCACATTATACATGAATTTCAAGAAATTTGCTATGTCTAAGTTTGGTATTTTTTTTTTTAATGTATAGATATTTCATCATTGTCATTCTATGATAAGATATCAAGTTGGTTCTTAATAAACAAGAATGTATTTTCTTGTCATAAGCAAGAAAAACGAAGTTAAAATAAGTCAATGATAATTCTCATTTATGAATTTCTTGTCGTCTTCAACTTTTTTCAACACATTTCACTCAACTTATATTTTCACTTCATCTATCACTTTGTCATACTTCTTTACAGTTATAGTATGTATCAGTTCAAGTCATTGTTTAAATTTACGTCATTGATTTATTCAGTTCACTCAATCTCTTAGGTCATAATAATTTCATTAAATTTATAAGATTCAACAAAAAAAAAAACCTACTCATTACACATGAACTTAATATTATTGCACTGGGAAGAACTATAGAAATTTGGACAATAAAAATCTATTACAACAGCTAATAAATTCAATTTTCGACAAGCATGATAGGATATAAAAATTGTATTTTTTCGTTTTTCTGCTAAAGTTTAAGTTCTCTGTTAGACAATAAAACGTTTGCCTAGAATAAAATCATAAATTATTCATCATTTATGTACCAACAGTAAAATTATCATTTACATTTTTGTAGATTTTTCTTTTTAACATGATAATGTCTTACATGTAAAGTTTATTTAATAGTAATTTCCGACTTGAAAATGCAGATAGCATTTATTTTCGATGAGTTTGATTTCAACTGACAAATATATTTCAACATTCAAAGCACATGCGAGTTATGTGAATAAACCATATGCAACTTAGCTAAATTTAAGTAATTAAGTTGTGAAGTTTTATCTTTGCCATAGAAAATATATTTATTTTTACTGATTTTTGTTAAGTTCTAAGACGATCTTTTACAATGTATGTCTTCTTGCAACATGAGAAAAGATGCGAAATGATAAGGACTTCTCTGGTATGCTTTCAATTCCTTGAGAAATACATTTAGCTTAACTACAAGACTTGTTCGGATTCTGAAGTATGCTATTTCCTATCGTAATTTATAATTTTACATGATACTTGGTTTAAAAGTTGAAAAAGTTTGCACAAATTTCCTATGTAAGTTCTGCTTCACTGAAAAGTTATCGGTCACAAGCAATAAAAATTTCACTTTGTTTGACTAATGTTATGTATGTGTTAATTATCATGAGTAATATCAGTTTTATTTGTGTCTTTCGAAAGCGAGCATTCATAAATTTAAAAGGATATTTCAAACTATTTTCAAAATATAAGTATCTTTTACAAGTTTTTTCCGGAATGAACTTTGCTCAGTTATATTAATATTGAATATTCATCTTACAAAATAAGCCTCTTGTAAAACACATTCCGTTTCAGTTTTTCTGAAATTTATGTATAAGTTATTTAGAAATTATGGGTGGAAGTTAAAAATCTCTATATTAATGATATATTGTCAGCACCTCTCAAATAAAAAAAAAAAAATTCATGTATAATTTAGTTTGTCCAGATGATGTTCAATTTTACGTAGTAACAAACTCTACATTTTCCAAATTTATGCTAGTTTTTCACAAGAAAAAAAAAATATTCTTTAAGTTTGCCTAGCAAACTTTTTTCAGTATTTAAATTTTCTAAGTATATTCCATCACATGAGTATAGTTAACTATTTCCACTAAGGAAAATATCTTATTATTTTAGTTTGTTTGATTGATGTTAGATTTTTATGTTTCTGATTGGTGATTTGCATATACAGTTTTAAAAACTTTACACAATTCATAACATATATGTTAGAAATAATAGTATTATCGCATCTGAGATTGAAAAAATTTATAACTATTATCATGTAAAGAAGGTTAAATTTTAAAACATGTCGTTGAATATGAGTGTTACCATGAAAAAAGTTAACTAAATTACTTGTGATTTCCTTTCAGAGTATAAAAAGTTATATAGTTTACATATAATTCGCAAGTTTCTTTCAATTTTTCTTAAGATGTTTTAAAAGTCTTGCAGGTGATTTTCAAAACTTAAATGCATATTTACAATGTATTTAATATCTACAATTTATTTAATATTTTCCCCCAATTCACCTTTCTTAGATAAGTAAAATAAACCTTAGTCAGCATGTATTGCACGAGTTAATACGACACCTTAACGTATATTATTACAAAGTAAATTGTCTAAGTCTTTCTTGAAGTAACATAAATTTCCAACTTGCATTGATTTTCCGATTGAAAAGTAGAGGTGAATTTTTTTTTCCTTGGAGTATCTATAACTAGTATTTATTTTAAATCTCTTATTATTTTTCTTCAATGTAACAATTTTGTTAAGTTTTACCCGTATTGTAGCATATAATCTCACTGAGTTTGAACAATATTCAATGTTTTAGACAATAGAAAAGTTTTCAAGTAGAAATGATCTTAAATTCTCCAAGTGAATCATACTTTTTGGAAGAAAGTCCATGCGAATTCTACCTTCACTTACTAATGTGTCTTTGAAATCCACTTCATTCATTCCAAGTTTTCACAAACATTTCATTATGAAAAAGGAAAAGTAGGAAAACGATAATCTCGAAGACCTGCTGACACACCGCAGCATCACCCGCTGCTTGCGCGTCGATGCTGTTGTTCTTGCTGTACAAGTCTCCCGACCTGTTTGAACAAGTATTAGCGTGACTCATCCTCCGGTCTAAAAATGCCGGCAAGTGGCGTATCACCTACCGCTAACCTGATTGGCTAATTACCGTCACATGCTTATCACCCCGTTTAAAAACGTGAATTTTATATGTAAAGTAAATTTTTACGCTAACGCTTAAATTCTTTGCTATAGAAAGTTCAAGTATGTTATTTTTTTTCTCTTATATGTTACATTTTAAACACATGATATGAAATTTTTACGTTATGCTTATCTTAGAAATTTTTGAGTATGTTACTTTTTCTTTTATTTAACATTAACCTAAGAGTTTAATTGTATATGAGAAGTAAATTGTCACGTTAAAGTTTAAAGACATGATATTTATATGTGAAGTAAATTTTCGTGTAAAGGTTAAAATTCTTTATCTTTGAAATTTTTATTCTGTTAAATTTCCCATTATTTAACATTAACCTAAGAAAATAATTGTGTATGAAATTTTCGCGTATTGTTTAAATTGTTGTCGAAGAAAGTTTAAGTATGTTATTTTTTTTTCTTCTCTAATTTAGCATTATTCTTACACATTTTAAAGATAAAAATGTTATGTGTGAAATAAATTTTCGCGTATTGTTTCAATTCCTTACCTTATAAATTTTTAATATTTCTTTTTCTCTAATTTAGCGTTATTCTTACACATTTGAAAGACATAATTTTTATATGTGAGGTAAATTTTCGCGTATTATTTGAATTCTTTGCCTTATAAATTTTTAGAGTTTCTTTTTTTTTATCTTATTTATCGTTGATATAAGAGTATGATAGTACATGTAAAGTTAATTTAAATTCTTTGCCTTATAAATTTTTAGTGTTTCTTTTTTCTAAAAGTTAGAGTTGTCATTATACATTTTAAAGACATGAACGGCAATGTTTGAATTCTTTGTCGTAGAAATTATAGGTATGTTATACTTTCATCCTACATTTCAAATTTAAAGTCGTGATTTTTATATGTGAAGAACATTTTTTACGTTAATGTCAAAGTTATTTGTCGTACAAAGTTTAAGTGTGTTACTTTTTTTCTTTTATTTAGCGATATTTCTACATATTTTAATATCGGGATTTTTATGTGTAAAGTAAAATTTTACGTTAATGTTAAAGTTATTTGTCGTAGAAAGTTTAAGTACGTTACTTTTCTCTTGCATGTTATATTTTAAAGTCGTGATTTTTATACATGAAGGGAATTTTCGCGTAAAGGTTAAATATTTATCTTAGAAATTTTAAGTAAGTTACTTTTTTTCTCTTATTTAGTGATATTTTTACACATTTTAAAGTGATTTTTATGTGTAAAGTAAGTTTTTTTCGTTAATTTTAAAGTTATTTGTCGTAAAGAGTTTAAGTATGTTACTTTTTTCTCCTATTTAGTGATATTCGTACACATTTTAAAGACATGATTTTTATTCGTAAAGTAAATTTTCACGTTCACTTTTTTTATAAGTTTATTTTTTATAATAATAATAATAATAAAATCTGATAATTATTACTAAATATTATCTTTATATTTAATAAATTTCATAATTACTCCAATTGAAACAACTGTCTACGCTAAAAACCCATTCGCTACACTATGACGTCACGAACAAATTATCTATCACTTTAACTGTTTCAAGCAAGATCGTTACACAACAACTCAACTCGCAAACGCGTTGAAGCGTGTTGAAACATGCCTAGTCTCGCTCCCCACCCGCTCTGATCGGTTAGAACCAAGCAGCGCCCTCTACCGTGAAACCTGATTGGTCGGTGAAGTCACGTGATCACCCCTCATATATAGACGCTACCGGTTGCCGTCTCGCCATTTCTACTTAGATACCTGAGTGTGAAAGACGTGTTTAATACTTCGTGTTTTTTTTCTCATCGCGATTTTGTTCGTACTTGTGTAGTTATTCACAGTTATTTTAGCTTCGCAGATTTCGTTTCGATTATTCGGTAAGTGAATTTTTAAACATCTTCTCACTCCAACAAACCAAGAGAGCCTTGTCGGCCTATGACGACAAGCGGTATCTGCTGGAAGATGGCATAACCAGCTATGCCTATGGTCACTTCAAAATTCCTTAAATCATTCATTTAATCCTTAATTTTTTTTTTATCTCTTTAAGCCTTAATTTAACTAAAATATTACTTTAACTAATTTTTTAAAAACTTATTTAGCGTTAATTTTTTTTTTCCAGGATTTTGTATGTGACCATTAAATTTAATTCATGAGAGAAATATACGTTCTCACAAGTCTTCTTTTCAGATTTTTTAAAATTTAAAATTGTTTAGGATTTAAGGTAATGATGTCTTCTTAAAAGATATTATTGGATGGTTGGTTAGTGACCTCATATTTCAAGGAAATATACGTTCTTTGAAATAAGTTTTTTTTTTTTTTTTTTTTGTTGTTGTTGTTGTTGATAGGGTGGAGTGAGACGGTACCAATTCTTCTTACAAGAGGTATCGGGCTGGAGGTGGGTCCTCACCTTTAATAAATAATTTTTCAAAATTTATTAATTGTAATTCTAAAGTCTTAACTTATTCAAAATTAGTTAGGGAAGGGGGGGGGGGGGTAGATGAGTTACCATGAAGGCAACGTCCGATAGTCGATATTTTAACAATTGTTTGGTAAAATATTGAAATGTCACGTGTAGCTCGGGGTTAGGGTTCTTTAGACCCTTAGCAAATGGCCTTCCTTTTATTAACTTTTCAAATTTAACATTTTTATTTGTGTAACTTTGTTGCAGGTATTTTAACTTGGCTAAAGGATATGTAAGTAACTCGCTAGAAAACCAAACAGTCAATCAGGAGTTAACTTTTGGTCACATGTTTAAAACTTATCAGTCACAAGCGAGCATTTAGCTGACCGATCAGAATTCGTTGCCAACACCTGAAAACTAAATTTGGTATATATCCAATGTTATCACCACTTAAAACGTAAATCTTAACATAGAATGACGTCATACCCACTGTGACGTCATTAGTAAAAATACCTATCACTCTAACTTATTCGTTTAGAAGCAGCCCTAGAACAATTCAGCTCCATCTTAAAGGTAAATCGACACTAAAAAGTGTTGCCATCGCTCTAAACTTTGATATACAACACATTATGACGTCATACTTACTGTGACTTCACGCAATAAAAACCTATCATTCTAACTTATTCGCTAAGAAGCAGTCCTAGAACAACTCAACTCCGTCTGCTAGATAAACCGAAACTAAAAAAAAGTGTTGCCACCACTCAAAACTTTAATATAAAACACATTATGACGTCATACCTACTGTGACGTCATACACAAACAGCTTATAATGAAACTAAAACAACAGCAGGAGGGGAACAACTCAACTCCCGGTCACGTGACTTCCTGTGACGTCACTTCCTGTGACGTCATATCCGGTCACGCCCCCTTTCGGTCACGCCCCCATACCATACCGTCGCTCGGGCGATCCATGGCTCAGGATGCCCAATTTCTAACTACTCTCATCTTTCCATTACATTAAGTTTTCTTTTTGGTTAGAGTGCCATTTTAACTGTCTCTTAAACAAATCCTATCTTTAGTTTTGAAATTTTTGAAAAGGGAATGATGAAAATCGAAAAAACACATGGAACTACAAAACGATCATCAAAAAATAAAAATGTTTGAAAATATCGATATATCGGTGACTTGTATCGATATTTTTACTATCGATAAAAAAAATATCGATACAAATATCGTCGTATTGATATATCGCCGACCTCTAGGTAGGGTGGATCCTTCCGCTTTAAAGATACAGTTCCGGTTACTTTTATAGTAATACTGATAATCTGCGCGCATAATTTTGTATTAAATTTAAATTTAAGTTAGTAACAAAAACAAAATAAGTGCTTTTAAGTTAAAATTTTAATTAGTATTTTACTTTTCTAACCATGGATACTTATAAGAATTTTAACGAATCGGTCAATCAGGGGCTTGGTAAAACCGGTTCACAGATCGTTACAGCGTATTCAGTAAGCTCAAATAAGCTTGTCCCAATGTATTGTCCATATACAGTCTGATTCTGTACACAATTATTCTTTTAGTCCTGTAGCACGAGTAAGATATATTCTTTAGAATATTAGTTATTTTAGTCTGTAATAGTACTAGAACATTTCTAGACAGACTTTAAGCATTTAACTATTATCCCCTATCTCCCCCTCCCCTAGAATATATACCGTAGAACAGCTTCAGCCAGCTAGCCAGATTTATCTGCGACCCACCGGCACCTCGGAAGATTAAAAAAAAAAAAAATTAAATTTCATGAAAGTGACTTTTTTTTGCTTACATAACTTTAATTTATCCGAAAAAATATGTTTTAACTATGTAAAACAGAGTTTTCCATTACGTGCGCGATGAAACTATGAAGAAGCATTCAGCAAGGTGGTTTTCATCAGGAATAAATACAGGAATAACTTAACTGAATCTCATTTGGACAATTTATTAAAGTTGGCTGCAACAAATACTCCGAAAGACATCAACTCTATCATAAAATTAACTGAATGATTTCAAAAAAGTGATCTAGAAAAAATGTCTGTCTGTATGTGTGTCTGTGGTCAGCATAAACTAATTGACCTACAAACAAATTGACCTACGATGTTTAAATTTGGTTTGCGGGTTGCTGGTGGCCATGGGACCTACCATTAAGGTTTTCGTCAAAATCACACACGTGCATAAGGTAAATGCCATTGAAAAAATCATGTTTTTCAATGATTGCTAAAAAACGGCACCACGATTTTGATAAAAATCGCTGTGCTAATGCCTCTTAAAGTGTTCTAAACATCCCAACTTGAAGCATTGAAGGCAAAGTTGAAAAACGAATGCCTTCAATGCAGAGTTCTCTTTTGTTGAACAACGATCGTTTTTTCTTCTCCCCTCAGTTTCACTTAAAATAAAGGATAATATAAGGATTATCGAAAAGTACATCGCCAAAATCTCAAATTTGGCGATGACTTAAAAAAAAAAAAAAAAAAAAAAAAAAAAACATGCAGGATTTATCGCAAAAAATAATATCTCCATACTGGCCTCTAATTGAAAGTTGTGCGATGTTCCACACATCCAGTTAGACTTTGATTCACTAATAATAAAAACTATTATTTTTTTAATTATTTAAAAAAAAAACTAAAAATAAAAAAAAAAATCAAATATCAATTGTAATTTTTTTAGGATAAAAAAAAAAAAAATCTAGTTTGCAGAAATGCTATATATTGTTAAATCGACAATAATTAAAGATACATAATCTGGTGTATCTCGGCCACGAAAAGCTCTAATATAAGTCACACGGCTCGCCTCTAAAAGTTAGTGGCAAACGCTGCCGTAGTATAAAAGAGGTCTCAGCTATATGCAAGGAATTGTGAGTGTTCCGTCCCCTCCCATTCTCCCATCATTACGAAGTCTGTGGATCAATAAATGGGATAGGAGCGGGGTATTATCATTCGGGATTAACAGATACATTGGTCTTGGGGGTCATGGATTAAGGGGAACTTCTAGTAAGGATAATTCCCTATACTATAGACTGAGAGGCGACTGCAATTTTTGGACCCCATCGAACATCATTCTGAATTTCTTATAGAAATTGGAGAAAAGTCAGTAGATTACGAATCCACTGGTCTGCCGTGGCAAAAATGGCTGAAAGAGGTCAAAAATCGACTTGGAATGAGTTGAATTAAATCCAAATGCCAAATGCGCCATAACTTGCCCAAATAATGAGCATTTTTTTATTATTTGGTAACCCTCACTCTTTAATTATCAATTAAGAAGGTTGCAGACGATTCAGATATCTGGCGAAGGTCTACTTGCATCGATTAAAAGAGAGCCAAGTTGGCAATAAACATTACGTTACTGATGACGTAACTGATGTCGCCAATTTGGCTTACTTTTAAAAGGTGCTAGTTTTCCGAGCCAGAGATCAGAAATCGTTTGCGCTTTTTCTTATTGAAAATCAAAATGAAGTGGGTTGCCAAACGAATAAGTTTGTTCTATTTTTGGCAAGTTATGACATATTTAGCAATCGGATTTTAGTTCAACTCATTTCAAGTAGATTATTGATTAGTTTCTGCCATTTTTGCCACAGCAGACCAGTGGATTCCTAATCTACTCACTTTTCTCCAATTTCTATAAAAAATTCAGAATGATGTTCGATGGGGTCCAAAATTTGCAGTTGCCTCTCGGACTACTAGCTATGTTACAATCTTCTAGCCCAGTGCATTTACAAGGTGAAACTGAAAAGTAATGTGACTGATGTCATAATAATTACTGTATTAAATATTTGCAGATAAATACATCATTGTCCTTCAAAGTAGTTCCCGCCGTCTACAATACACTTCTGACAACGTTCATACAAGTTCTTGATACTTCTGAAAAAGTCCTTCTTTGAGACTGTTTTAAATTCCTTGGTAACAGCAACTTGAATGTCCGAGATGCTTGAAAATCGGTTTCCCTTCAGTGCCAATTTCAGTCGTGGAAAGAGGAAAAAATCTGCTGGCTCTAGAAATACTAGTATTACATCCTTATTCCCCTGATCTAGCTCCAGCAGATTTTTTCCATTTTCCACGACTGAAATTGGCACTGAAGGGAAACCGATTTTCAAGCATCTCAGACATTCAAGCTGCTGTTACCAAGGAGCTTAAGACAGTCTCAAAGGAGGACAGACTTTTATGAAGTTTCAAGAACTTGTATGAACGTTGTCAGAAGTGTATTGTAGACGGCGAGAACTACTTTGAAAGACAGTGACGTATTTATCTGCAAATATACACTGTAAAAAAAAACCGTCACTTATACGGAAATTCCCAGTAATTGTAACGATTTAAATCCGTAAACCTGAATTTACGGTTTAAAGCAGTTTTCACAGGCAAGACTACGATTAATAACCGTCATTCACCAAAAATCGCTCTCTGCGCATGCGCATTACACCATCTTCAAAATAGACGCCGAACGGCGAGGATGGCATTTTTGTTTTGAAAGAAAGTGGCTTCCTTCGTAAGTTTCTTTTCATTATACAATTAATTTGTTCATTACTAATAAATTCTAAATTAATGTATGTACATAAAATTACATCAGAATCAGAAAATGTTATTCTTTTATTTAATGGGAAAACACACAGCAATTGTTGTTTTATTGCATTTCTGAAACATATGCGTGTGATATAGAATATTGTACGTAATATTTCACGAGTTTGTAAGAGTTGTAAAACTAAATGAAGTTTAAGTAACTGCATTGGCTATCATTTAGAAATGTGCTCTTTAGTTATGTAATAACGGTTTTATTACTTATATTTTAATTTGATTTTATTATTGTTTATGTTTTAACTTATTCAGTTACCATGTTTTTTATCTTGTTTTGATTTTTTTTATCGCCAAATGTCCTACTACATCTGTTCCATTGTGTGAAGTCTCAGTCAAAAGACACATCAGTTTCATTGCGATTGTTTCAAATCAGTCTGTTGGGATTGCATTAGAAATCACTTGGGAACATATTCAGTCTCTTACATGGCACCCACCGCCTTTGACTGAGGACTTTGACTTCCTCAAGATTATATAGCTTGCTTGTCAAGACAAGATCATCTGTCATAAATGTTATCGTACTTGGTCACTGGCAAAAGTAAGGGAAGGGCTGGTGATCTTTGGGATTGAATTAATCGCAAAACAGATACTTAAAATGTTGCTGTTTTCAAGTACTATAGCATTGGTGTGGTGATATAGCCTTTCAATGCAGGGTTTAAAAGACCTCTTCATTTTATGAAATGTGTTACTTGAATTAATGTAAAATTCTTTAAAAACGTAGCTGAAAAATGAGCCTACGTTTGTGAGCAAAGAAAAAAGATTTTCTTTCGATAAATTTCTTTTTTTAGCGTTAACGGATAGTAGTAATTGAGAATTTCTAATCCATTCCTTCTGCAAATTATCGTTTTATCACTTATAACATTAAACGCCATGGACCTAATGATATAATGAGAAATATTGTTGTGTGAAATATTGAGTCTTTATTTTAAGGAGATAAACTTAAATTTTATTTTTGAAGGTGATTTATCCCATCCCTAGACTACCCACCTGATGTGCAGATCCATATTTTAAAATAAGGTTTTTAAAAGACGATTTCATGCTAGCTAGTTCATTTGATTCTTTTCACGAGTGTAAATATATGTACATAAGGATGATAAATTTTACAATATTTTTCATATTTTGTACAGTTTATTGGAATTTTTCCAAAAGAAACTACCAGTTGTGCTGAATGCCTTGAAGACTTCGAAAGCTCTCTGCACTTTTCAGGTAAACTATAGAGATTATTTTATTTTGTTGCTGGGATTAAGCTGTGGGTGCTATTTTAACAAAATGCTGTGTGTTAACTCAATGAAAGTGTTTTCATTGAGTTAAATTAAACATCTCGAGGGATGTAGCTCGTAGCCATTTTAGCATTTTGCTGAAATGAAAATTGTGACTTGAGCTTTTTTGCTGAAAAAATTTTGTACAGCAGCTTCAACACTGCTTTATACATAGGATTTAGGGACAAATACAACACTATTTATTTGAAGTGAGAATACTGTTGGAATAAATTGTAGTGCTTTTAGAATAAATTTACTTAGTGTATTATAATTAGAATTAAACATTTTTATTTCTTGCAACGTTCCGTGGGAAGATAAGTTTTACAAGAACTTGCTTGTTTCACCTTTGTTAGAAGTGCTATACTTAAATGACACTAATACAGAGTGGCCAGAAAACCTGGAAAAATGGAAATGTCAGGAAACTTTCTCATTCTGGAAAAAATCAGGAATTTTTTTTAAATTTCACAAAAATCAGGGAAATTTTCTTTGTTCTGAAGGCACGTTTCCCTGTTCATCCACATTTTGGCACCATTTACCCAGAGAACTGTGGCAGTAATCGTTGAAATTTTAATGTTTCTGAATAATTTGAACTTTTCATTACCGCCAAAACTATTTTTAAAAAATTGGTACGTTATCTCTTTAGCATACATGTTCTATTTGATCAGGATGTCTACACTTCTGAATAAGCTGTGGAAATTGGATAAAAAGTTTGCAGTAAAATCAGGGAATTTATTTTCGTAAATTTTGTGGCCACCCGTTAATAGTAGTTTTGATAATCTGCTATCATTTACATATAAGTGTTTATTTCATTTACTATTTGAGGTTTGTTTTAAAAATAGTTTTGCTTTTGTGAATGCTAATTATGACATTAGTATTGTAACAGAGCTATGCTAGTGGCATTTAAAAAGCTTAAACACTGGTTGTAATTGCACATAAAAGTTGCCAATGCATATAAAGGATTTATATTAAAAACTTAATTTTGATCTGTATCACAGGTGCTTCTGGGTATGAATCCAGACAAAGGCTCAGTCACCGCAATGATGTTCCGATACCCTGTAGCATTCATGGTCTGCTCTACCACAACCACGGGTCCCAGAGACGCCCAAGAGAACGTCCCCCAAAGCATAATACCGCCACCACCGTCTGTATGACCTACTGTACATTGAGGGAGCAACTGTTCTATCAAGGCTTGCTAGCGGTCACATCAAGTGCTTCACTTTCAACGAGGGCAGGAAAACTTTCGCCACCTGCACCAAGTGCCAAAATCATCAGGCCTCTCCTGAGCACCTCTTGGATTACATGGGACTCTCTAAGGAGGGTCGCTTTAGCAATCCTCTCCTAGTCTTCGACTACCTTTTAGTCAACGAACTCGTGGATCTTGTCTCACTCCGTCAGACAGTGAGGATTAGCAACAACAACAACAGGCAACTCGCTCCCACACACAGAAGTAAGTGAAAGAATGATTCTTCAGACTCTCCAGCAGCAGTTAAATACCTTAAGTATGTTTACTGTGGTAAATTGGACATTTTATAAGATGGTTATTTTGTAGAGTCATAATTATTCAGATATAACTTGCATTGGTCAATTTTGAAAATTTATTAGATGTGTTCAATAATTTGTACATTCCGCAATCTAAATTTTTCCTTTTCGTATATTTTGCATATTTTTCTTAACTGAAAAAATAATAATGACTTTTATATGGCCTTAAAAGTTGCCGCAGCTTGTATTGAAGGATATGATTAATTATTCCTAGATACTTCCTAGAAAATTTTTATATTTTGTTTATTAAATAAAGTAATCTGAACCACTTTTCATTCGTGTGTATTGAAATTTTATAATTATGTATACTTTTATACTGTCAACTTTGAAAATTTATTAGATGTGTTCAATAATTATTAGATATGCTTCAATAATATTTTGTTTATTAAATAAAGTAATCTGAACCACTTTACATTCGTGTGTATTGAAATTTTATAATTTATATTTATTAGATGTGTTTAATAATTTGTACATTTTTCATTCGTGTGTATTGAAATTTTAAAATTATTATTTATTAGATGTGTTCAATAATTTGTACATTCTGCAATCTAAATTTTTCCTTTTCGTATATTTTGCATATTTTTCTAAATTGAAAAATTAATAATGACTTTCATATGGCTTTAAAAGTTGCCGCAGCTTGTATTGAATGATATGATTAATTATTCCTAGATACTTCCTAGAAAATTTTTAATATTTTGTTTATTAAATAAAGTAATCTGAACCACTTTTCATTCGTGTGTATTGAAATTTTATAATTATGTATACTTATATTATGTGTATTGAAATAAAATTATATTTTTATCAAATTTAATTTTTTTTACTTAATACTTAATACACAGTGTCATAAAATACATTTAAATCCTGTCGCGTTAAAAAATATTTTGAAAGTTAGTAAATTATTGCATTTTTTTAATGTTTTAATCAAATTGAAAGTCTAGGTAATCATAGTATAGATAACCAAATAAATTTATTATTATAGTTTGATATAAGAAAAGACTGATAGCTATTAATAAATTATTTTGTGTGACATGCTCATTTTGTGATATATTTTTTACCTTTCTATTTATGTTGAAGGATTACCTTATTGCTTCGGAAATTTTTTTCGCTTTAATTTATAATGGGACATAGAATATTTTGCTGTGATACAGAATCGTACTTTAATTTTTATGATTTTCATCCATTGAATATGGTCATTATTACTAACAAAACCTTTAGCAGAACACAAATGCCTCCTTGATATTGTAAACTGTTTAATACTAAAATTAATCATATATTTTGTGGCAGAAGCTTTTCCATCTACAATTGTAAACTACTTTTAATATGTAAAGTTTCTTAATATTTTGCAAAAGCAAACCGTTCACTTACATTTGTAAACCTTTTTTGTCACTGGAAGTTTTTGTATAAGAAAAACTTCGCTTATAGGGGTAAACTGTTTCTTATACAGAAAAATTTCTGTGTATTTTATATGAAATTTATTACAGAAAGTTTCCGTGTACTTTACGGGAGAAATTGTATTTTATATGGAATTGACCTTATTCAACACAGAAATTCTGTTTATTTTACAGGTGGAAATTGCATTTTGTATGGAATCACCGTACTTAATACGGGAAATTTTAATTTATTTTACGGGAGTAAATTATTTTGCATGAAATTACCGTATTTAATACGGAAAGTTTACGTTTATTTTACGGGGATCAATGTTAGCAACCAGTCAATAACCGTTTTTAATACGAAAAGCTTCCGTTTATTTTACGGGAGAAAACTGTATTTTGTACGGAATGACCGTAATTATTACTGAAAGTTTCCGTTCATTTTACGGGGAAATACTGTATTTTGTACGGAATGACCGTAATTATTACTGAAAGTTTCCGTTCATTTTACGGGGAAATACTGTTGCAATCAGTCAAAAACCGTACTTAATACGGAATGTTTCCGTATTTTTTACGGTTTTAAACTGGCGACCCAGCTGCCAGTTTAAAACCGTAAATTTGACGGGATTTTTTTTGCAGTGTATAATACAGTAATTAATATGACATCAGTCACCTTACTTTTCGATTTCACCTTGTTGAAACTAATTTGTATAAAACCTTGACATCATGAGAGTAGGTACGAAAGTACTTAATAATGAAGTCGTATGAATACACTTAATAATAATAATAAGTACTCTTAATAATGAAATTATATAAATTAAAAATTCGATTAATAGCGTCTAATATATTTTGTTTTGTAAATTAAGAAACCAAAAGGCTAATGCAGGTGGAGCCACTGCATAGACATTGAAATAAGGATTTGAAATATAAAATAAAATATATTAAGACTTTATTTTTGTGTTTTTAGTTTATATCCTTTCATTAAGTGATTCTTTTCGTACCTACTCACCAAATTTCAATGTTTTATTCCAAGTAGTTTTTAAACGAACTGGTCTAGAAGATTGTAACATAGCGAGTATAGGGAATGATACCGTTACGAATTTCTGTAAATTGGTAAATATGTCGTAGTATTAATTATGTAAAAAGAAAAATGCACGTGCATTTCGCGTAAGGCAGTAAAAGAGTTTGCTTTTACTTCGCTTTCCTGCAATGCGTCTCTTAATGCCGGAAAACGAGTTTTACAGGGAGAAGGCCATTTAACATTATTATTAATGATATCGGTCCCTTGGCGAGATAGAGTCAAGTTGGCGACTAATTTTTGATCGCCAAATTTGGCGAGAAATTGCCAAATGTCGCCAAATTTGGTGACCATTTGGCGACACTTTCGGTCCCCATGTACCTGTAAAGGGCTTTTTGACTGCGATCTAGAAAATTCTCCAAATTTCTATCTCTAGAAGATTCGTGAAGGATCAGCTTTCCTATATAAGGCCAAGAGAGCGGGTGATCGATTTAGTTACTTAGTTGTCTCTCAGCGAGCATTCAGAGTAGTTCCGAAAGTGAGCTGTATTGCATTGTCCTTTGCGTCGATTTTAGCCGTTGTGTATCTAGTTTTTAATTGCTGTTTGTGTTCCATTGTTGCATAAAGAGCTGTATTGAGTCTATTAGAACGGAAAGTTCCGGAGTTGTAAAAGAATCTGCGAAGAGACCTATCGAAATAAATTTCTTCAAGTTTTAATCTGCTTTGGCTTCAAGTCTTTCGAACCCATTCACACAACAATACCGATACATTGCGACAACATTGTTTGAGTCAAGAACCGAAGGATTCTTTTCATTTTTCATTTTTACCGAAGGATTCTTTCAAAACTCATACCTAACTTCATATTATCCTTGAAATGCACCTTTGAACAGACTTCTATGTCTATGATCATCAAGAATTAAACCAAATTTGTCTGATATGTATTTTGTAGAACACTTAGCCGTTTTGCCTTGTCCTTGACAATTTGCTCAATTTTTTGAGGGGATGAGAACATTTATATTAAAGACGACGATTGAGACGATGAAAGACGATTCATCGAATCTTGATTGACTTCATACAAAGTCTGAGAGAAGCGAGCGAAAACGTGAGCGGGTAACAAAAAGTACTAGTTTTATTCTTAATTAAAATCTTTCACGTATTAATTTGCTTTGTAAATTAAATAATTAAATATCTGTTTTAGTTTTGGAGACCAATGTTAGACTTTTCCTTCTTACAGTCATGGCAAACAACACCTAAAATATTGTTGCGTGGATGGGTTCGAAAGACTTGAAGCCAAAGCAGATCAAAACTTGCAGACATTTATTCCGATATAACTTTTCGCAGATTCTTTTACAACTCCAGAACTTCTCGTTCTAATAGACTCAATACAGCTTTTTACACAACAATAGAGCACAACAGCAGTTAAAAACTTGATACACAACTGCTAAAATCGCCGCAAAAGACAATGCAATACAGTTCACTTTTAGAACTACTCTGAATGCTCACTGAGAGACAACTAACTAGATAACTCCACTCCACTCGATCACCCTCTCTCTAGGTCTTATATAGGGAGGCGAATCTACGCGAAACTTTTAGAGATAGAAATTTGGAGAATTTTCCAGATCACAGTCAAAATGCCCTATACAGGTACATGGGGATCGAAAATGTCGCCAGATGGTCGCCAAGTTTGGCGACATTCGGTGATTTCTCGCCAAATGTGGTGACCATAATTAGTCACTAAAACCGTCGCCAAATTGGCTATATCTCGCCAACTTGGCGAGATTGCCATTATTCATAATGTTAAATAGCCTTCTTGTAAAACTCGTTTTTAAGCATTGCAGGAAAGCGAAGTAAAGAACTCTTACACTGCCTTACGCGAACTGTACATAAATTTTCCTTTTTACATAATTAATACTACGAAATATTTACAAATATACAGACATTCGTAACAATATTCTTCGTCGTCTTTATTTTTTCCCTATGACGGAGGGGGCGATTGCCCCCTTAGCCCCTCTCTGGATCCGCTATTGCCTTGAGTATACGCGTGAAAATATAGTCTCGGACAAATCACAACTTTGATAGGAATATTGATAACCGACACACATAGTTTTGGATTGAACTTAAATATATGTCGATTACAAAAAGAAAATAAGAGCTTTTAAGTTTAAATTTTAACTAATATTTTACTTCTCTAACCACGGATACTTTAAGAGTTTTAACGAATCAGACACACATCTTTCCAATCAGCCAATCAGGACGTAGTAAAACCGCTTCACACATCGTACACACATCGGGGCTGATAATATCCCTTGGTTTTTACTTGTTCCTTAAGCCCTAAGTGCACAAGTAGAAACCAAGGGACAGTCTAAAACAAAGTATCCGGGAAGATTCCCAGTTGAGATTAGAGGTCGGAAATATCGATCAAAATAAATATCGATACTATATCGTTGCATAGAAAAAAATATCGATACTTGATTTTTTTTATTTGATTTTCAATTTTGCCTGAAACAAAAATTTTCGGAGCGAATTTCTACTTTACATGATTGCTTTTTTGTAAGGTGATTACTTTTTCAACTGAAATGAATCTATTACAAAAAAAAGTTATATTTTCGCTTAATTGGTGCAGTGATTTTAAGAAAATTTAGATAATTTTCAATAGCTTTTAAGTTTATGGTAAAATATTGAATATTGGTGCCATGTTAACTGTCTCTCAGCCAAGTTCAAACTTTAGTTTTGAAGTTTTTGAACAGGAAATAAAGAAAATCGAAAAAACACATGGAACTGCAAAACGATCATCAGAACACTAAAAATGTTTGAAAATATCGATATATATCGGTGACTTTTATCGATATTTTTAATATCGATATTTTTTTAGAAGTATCGATAAAAAATTTCGTCGTATCGATATATCGCCGACCTCTAGTTGAGATGCTAAGAAGAGCTGTGGATTCTGTTCCTAATAAAATAAATAAATAATTATTTTATATAGATTAAACGAGATAAAAGAAGTATCTTAAATAAGATAATAAAATCCTATTTTCTGTAAAAATTTAAAAAGATTTGCATACCAGCAACTCGAGACATTATACGCCATTTTTGGTTGGTTCGCGGTTACAGATCCGCTTAAAAAAATACACACAGTCATTGGCCATGCATCGAATTTCCGCATCAAACCTAGTGGTCCTCTCGAGTAGCGGCATCAAATCATGATGCGAGTGAGAGTGAGTCACCTTTGGAGTTCAAAGCGTTAATAACCAAATGGTACACCTTAATAATGTATTCAATGGAAATAAAACTGTGGTAGATTGTTTGAAAAATTTATTGGCACTAATAGGTACCGACTTTACATCCGTAGATTCATCCGGGAACTTTGCAAGCTTTTTAAATGAAAGATGCAGAGGAACGGAAAGTAATGCCATAATTACGTCTGTAGGATCATCTAGAGAACAAAAGTACACTATCTGGCCAAAAGTATCCGGACACCCAGTGGTATGGACTTAGAGCGTCCTGAGGCACATATTAACATGATGTTGGTCCCCCTTTTGCATCGATGACAGCCTGCACACGTTTGGGAAGACTTTCCACCAATTTTTGATAGGTGACCATAGGAATTGCCTTCCAGGCTTCCATTCCAGCTGAAGTGAGTGCTTGCAGTGAAGATGGTCGACTTGGCTGGCTACGTAATCTGCGCTCTAATTCGTCCCAAAGGTGTTCTATGGGATTTAGATCGGGGCTCTGAGAAGGTCAGTCCAGTTTTTGAACACCCATTTCGTCAAACCACGTCTGTGCAAGCTTCGATGTGTGAATGGAGCAGTTATCCTGCTGGAAGAGAAATGGGCCTTCCCCGAAATATTGTTATAGAGTTGGGAGTGCAGCATTGTCCAGAATGTCCACATACATCTCAGAGTTCATGTTTCCAACCACAGGAACTAACGGACCCAGGCCAAACTACACTGTTAAAAATTTTGTTCCACCTTTCACCAAAAATTGGTTCCCATTTAGCTGCCACCAATATTTGGTGCTTAGTTTCACGATTTAATGGTGCAACCTCGGACCGTAAGCACCACTAAATCGCGAAACTAAGCACCAAATGTTGGTGGCAGCTAAATGGGAACCGAATTTTGGTGCATGGTGGACACATTTTTTTAACAGTGTACGAAAAACGCCCCCACACCATTATGCTTCCACCACCAAACTTAACAGTCGGCACAATGCAGTCACTATAGAAACGTTCGCCGGGCATCCGCCAAACCCAGACGCGTCCATCCGACTGCCAGACTGTAAAGCGAGATTCATCACTCCAAAGAACAGTTTTCCACATGCCCACAGTCCAATGACGGTGAGCTTTACACCATTGCAATCGATGCTTCGCATTCTGTGGAGTGATATTCGGCTTGTGAGCGGCTGCACGACCATGGAATCCCAAATCTTTTAACTCTCGACGGACAGTCCTGCTGCTTACACTAACGCCTGATGAACTTTGGAACTCCTGAGAAATTTCCACCAACGAGGACTTGCGATTTTGTTTCACTACCCTTTTCAGAGTTCTGCGGCTGCGTTCACCAAGTGTTTTTGGGCTACCGGTTCGTTTTTATGCCGTTTCACTGCCTCGACGTTTCCACTTCACAATTACATCACTCACAGTGGATTTAGGCTTCTGTAGAATGTCCGCAATCTCACGAACTGATTTCCCACAAAGGTGGCATCCCACTATTCTGCCACGATCAAACTCACTAAGCTCCTTTGACTTACTCATTGCCTCACAAACGCATAAATACAATCTGACAAAACACAACCAACACTTTTATAGCTTTCAATTACGTATCAAATTGCGTCACTCGCCAGAACCACTTTTTTAAGGGGTGTCCGGATACTTTTGTCCAGATAGTGTACAAACAAAATGTATAAAATTAACTAGGGATGTGTAACATCGCGCAACTTTCAATTACTTCATAATACTGGTCACGTGTTATTATCATTTTGTATTTTTATTCATTTGAATATATGACCAGTTCGACGATAATTCTTGCATGAGCAAATAAAAAAAAAAAAAAAAAACGCCAAAATGGCGAATTTGCCGATAAACTTTTCGATAATTCTTACATTGTCAATTCCTGTAAGCAAAACAGGGGGGAGGAGAAAAAAGAACGTAGATGAACGATGCTCAAGAGAAGAGAACTCTGTTAAGACATTCGTTTCCCCCCCCCTCCAACTTTTTACGCCTTTCTATGGGATTTTTATGGAAATTTCCGAGATGGGAATGTTCAGAACTCCTTACGATGCATTACCGCAGCGATTGAGATCGAAATCGTTTGAGCCGTTTTTTAACAATTTTTGAAAAACATGATTTTTTTTTAATTTTATTTTTTTACAATGAGGAACTTGCATAAGTGAGAAAAATGAATAGTTTTTGTATTTTCTAGTGTTATCCAACGAATATATTTGAGCAGTGCAATTATTTTTTTTATCTTTATGCTTTCAATTAAACAAAAATCGAGTTTGAAATTAGCCGAAATCAAAGCAAAAGTCACGTGACCAAAAACGCATAAATAAACGTGACGTGGTTACGCAGAGATAAAGTCGCAAAAAGAAGGAGAAACCTCACTCATTCCTCGTCTAAAACAGGTTTTAGACTGGTTCATTATCTGCGCGTTGACGTTTGACGCAAAAGTGACCATTTCCCGCCAAATCGCAAAGTGAAAAACTAAATATTTTTTTAACTATCTATCCGAGCTCAAATTTTTGAAAGAATGGTATTGTTTTTCATGATTTTTTCTCTACTTTTATTTAAAAATAAAATCAAAAATGGGAAAGTTCCTCATTGCAGCTACCAATAATGACGAAAATCTTAATGACATGTCTCATGGCCACTACTAATCCTTACACCAAATTTGAACCGTCAATTCGTTCGCGAGTTATGTTGACCACATACACACAGACTTTTTTTCTATATCACTTTTTTAGAGTCAGTATGTTCCATTACGTGCAAAAACAATATATTTATTTATTTTTTCCCTCAAAAGAATACTTTCTTTACCTAATGTGCACATGACCTAATGGAACCCTATGGTTTTATTACCCTACGATAAATTAAATAAATACGAAAAAAAGGTCGTCAAAAGAAGATCGAATACAGAACCTATGGCATATTGCTTTGAAGTGAAGAAAATTGTAAGGTTTGTAAATGCTAAATGATTGTGGTGGGGGCAAAAAGTGGCCTATAAGCATGATCATTACATAATTAATTTTATCATCACACGAAGCTATGCTATATTCTGAAATTAATTTCCAAGACCATATATTCCCATTGTTAGTATTTATCTCCCCCCAAAAAACTAAGCGTTTTAATGAAAGAAGAAAAAAAAAAAGAAAGAAAAGAGAGAAACGCCAAATGAAATGGTCAGCCAGAAAAAGTTATGAAATCTAATCTTTGCCGTCAAGCGACAGCATTTAATTTTTTGGTGTACTTGAATACAATGATTTAAATTGGAATTATTGGGAGGAGCTCCTATAGGAAATCAACACATAACAAGCTAGAATTGTTTCTAAATAATCTAATTTCATATGTTTGAGTGACTTTGTACCCATTGCACTAAATGGAGATTAATTCTATAAAAACTCTAGCCTGGCAAGTACTGATTGCCTAAGAGGGGGTTCCTTCCAATAATCCCGATTTAGTTCATTGTGTACTAGAACCCCAAAGAAATTAAACGCGGCCCCCTGGCGGTAAACTTTAGATTTCATAAGTTTCTCTGGTTGACCATTTTACTTGGCGTTTTTTCTCACAACGTCTTGTTCAGTCGATATATTAAAACAAGACCCGTCGATTTATAATAGGGGTGGTGCGTGTAGAGTATTGGCGGCTTACAAAATTACAATTTGGTGTCCGTCTTGTAGATGAGAAATCGCATACTTGAAAAAATCCATTTTGATAATCCCTGAATCCAACATCAGGGCGTTCAGTAAACCAAGGTTGCTGTCTTTTTCCTGGAATTCGCCGTGGAAAATGGAACTTGTGTTGTTCCCATGGCAACAGACAACCCTAGACTTCAATGGCGGGAGCTAGTATTGTGATAGACAATTTAACTGACGTTGAATTGAAAGAGAACTATTGCTTGTTTTGAAAAAGACTCGTAATGCGAGATCCTTCAATGTGTATGATACCCGATTAACGATTGTAAGTTCACATCGGATTGCAATATTGGATAAAATAAATTCTTAACAGAAAATAAAAAGAAAACCTAAGAATTTAGCACCTGTTTGTATTCGTTGTTGTAATTTGTTTTCGTCAACACGTCAACCATGATAAACATTCTTTTTAATATGCTTTTATTAGCTTCAGACGTATATGTATGTTAGTATGTAACGGAATCTTTGAACATGATTTTGACCCCTTTCAAAACGTCGGATTAACTCGAAATTTGGCATACTTATTAAGGACCGATGACAATTCAATATTTTAAACAGTTTGACCCGTTATCCTTACTAGGATAATCAGGATTAGCGATTTTTTGTTTTCCTGAGACCCGGAGTGTCTGCGTCAAGACCAATAAGGGAAACTATCAGGCGCGTTTGTCGCTTTATCACAAGGATTAGCTCGTGTTGCCCTTGCGCCGTTAAATTCCAACCAACCAACCTTCTCCGGAATCGAACCCTGGTGTGCAGTTTGAAAGATTTGTCGTTTGAACGACAGTTATACAAAGCGTGTTTTTTTTAGTCGCATTATCCTTACCAGGATCTTCAGGATTAGTGATTTTTCATATTCAGAGACACGGTAGTGTTTTGTGCCAAGTAATACGGTGTGTACTAAGGCATACACATGACTTAAATTTGAGACAAGCATGTGACTATTGGCAGAAACAACTGGAGAGTTTTGTACACTAACTTAAAAAAATTAGAGTTTACAGAAAAAATAATTAATAGTTTAAAAATTAAAAAACACGCTTTAATAGAAAACCAAACTAAAAAGTAGAAAATAATTAATAGTTTAAAAAACTAAAAAATACGCTTTAATAGAAAAGTGAACTAAAAAGTAGAAAATAATTTTAAATAAGTTTGAAATAAGAATAGAGTGATAAACAAGAAATATTTATTTTATCGTAAAAAAGCGTGGGGTGCTTGATGTCAATTGTTGAAAATATTTAATGACAGATATTGGTAAAAGTAGAGCCATTATGAAAATATCTTAAAAAGCACCCCACGCTTTTTTACTATAAAATAAATATTTCTTGTTAACCACTCTAGTCTTATTTCAAACTTATTTAAAATTATTTTCTACTTTTTAGCTCACTTTTCTATTAAAGCGTATTTTTTAGTTTTTTACACTATTAATTTTTGTTTCCACGTTGAAAAGAACTACAATATGAACTATTAGATAGACCTTTGCGCAAGCCTGAATGTCTTTTAGAATCCAATTGGTCCTTAACCGCATACAACTTTCCAGTCTCGATAAAATCGATTATCTAATTTCAGGCAAATGGAAGACACAATTTCTAAAGTTATAGTAGTACCTGAAGTACTGACATCGTGGATACTTTTTTGCGTTTTTGGTAATAAGTTTTCTTCGTTCGCAAGTCAGAAATATTTATAAAAATAATGAGGTCGATTTGCTAGGTAATTACAGTTTATCTGCATAATTCTCTTACGCCTACTTAACAAAAAAATTCGTAATTGAATATGCTGGTTGGCAACGCCGACTGTTTACTTACATATCGGAATCAGCGGTTGCTGAAAACTGTCGAATCGAAATGAATATTTGTCGCGCTAATACAACATATTTAAAACTAAGGGTGTGGAACATCGCAAAACTTTCAATTACGTTATAATACTGACGTGGATTTATGTCATTTACCGTTTGTATATTTTCATCAATCATTTAGAAGAAATGGCCAGTTTGGCGATTATTCTTGTATGGGTCTTAAAAAAAAAAAAAAAAAAAATCCGCCAAATTGGCGATTTTGACGATATACTTATAAAAAAAAAGTAAAAAGTATACTTATAAAAATAAAATAGTAACGTAAAAAATATGAGACAGCATGGTTAAGGTGCAATTTAGGGCGTAGATAGAAATTTTGAAAGCAAAATGTTAAATAAAATGCGTAAAGATATCTTAAAAACATCCTAGCTTTCTTTGGACGTGTTGTTGTTGGAGAACACGATGCAGTTCCTATACAAAAAGTTTCTACTTCCTGTGGAACCTACTTCAGGGAAAAGAAAAAAAAATCTTTCGTGAAATAAACGAAATGTGTAAGTGAAGTAACATTTGTGTTTTTTTATTATGATACGAACTAATGTTTACGGATGTGTCCTGAAGGAGTCAATTCTTATAGCGAGCGAAGCGAGCCTTGATCGCAAGGCGAGCTAATGAGGAGGATGGTGAGTACTTTTCTTATCTGATGGATAAGAAAGAAAGAAAAAGAAAGAAATTACTAAATTGCCCAATCGGAGAACGCAACAAAAATCCAAATAATAAACGAACCCAACCTTCAAATGCAAAGAGACAGCAAGTAATTTCCCCCGAGAACCTCTCAATTAACGACCAAGATGACAGAAATAAAAAAAGAAGAGGAAATAAAACTGAGCTGACTATAAATCTGTCTGCCATCTCTTTTGGAAAAGGGAATCTTGGGACAGAAATGTGCGTGACGTTGCGTGACGTCACGCCCTCAGGACGACCTTCAAACTGCCTACGTCATTCGTGACGTCGACTGCTTTTACGGCGATACTACTCGTACACTTGGAGGCGGCTTGGTTTGTGATTGGCGAAAGGAAATCGGAAGCGAATTGTTTTTTTCCTTCAAGGAAATTGCCCGCTCTGGAAATTCGGAAATTGTTGCCGACACATATTGTTCTGGTTTTTAGTTTTTGTGTTTTTTTTTTTTTAAAAGAAGTTGGATTATTTCTGATTTCATCTCAACATTGAGGAATGGATTTCTTCGTTATTTAGGTGTGAATACGTTGAAAAAAGAAGGCATAGTTGAAAGGAGTAAATATGGGGACACTTTTAGAAAATTCGAATGTTTGGACAAAAACCAGCATAATGATGAATTGCTTTTCGAACACACACAAGCTATAGAAAATTATTGTATACTTCCAGATGCTGATAATTGACCAGGTATGCTATGAATCAGAGACAGAACACTAATTAATATCTTCCCTATTTTTCTTTCAATTACCCACCTGTTAACACAGGGTAATGAAAGTGTTGTTTTCAGTTACACACAAATTTCGCTTTTTTTTGCCTTTCTCCACGTCTTGATTTCAAAAAAGAGGTAGAAAAAAAAATTATGTGTGTGCACGTGGTCAGCATAACTCCCGGACGAATTGACCTACGATGTGCAAATTTGGTGTAAAGGTTAGTGGTAGCCATGGAACCTGTCATTAGAGTTTTCTTCAAATTTGCGCATGCGCATAAGGTTGAAATCATGAAAAATCATGTTTTTCAGCAATTTGCTAAAAACGGCTCTATGATTTTGATTAAAATCGATGTGCTAATGCATCTTAAGGTGCTCTAAACATCTCCATCTCCAAAACTCTCGTACAAATACGACAAAGTAAAAAGTTGAAAAACGAATTCCTTTAACACAGAGTTCTCTGCCCTTGAACATCGCTCATCAACAATTGATTTCCATCTGTTTCACGCACAAGAAAGGATAATCTAAAGTTTATCGAATAACATCACCAATTTCGCCGTTTTTTTTACTTATTTATTTTTTGGCCAATGCAAAAATTATTGCAGTGAAAATATGAAAACTGTAAATAACACCATTTCATATCAGATGTGAATGCAATGACCATTATTATAGTGTAATTGAAAGTTGTGCGATGTTCCACACCCTCAGTCAAATCCCTTCTTTAATCCTCTCAACAAGAGCTACAACTCTTATTTTCTTCCTACTAATACCTTAGTTGCGTATTCATATCGTTGCGTGGATGGATTCAAAAGACTTGAAGCCAAAGCAGATAAAAACTTGAAGCAATTTATTCCGATGTAACTCTTCGCAGATTCTTTTACAACTTCAGAACTTCCCGTTCTAATAGATTCAATACAGCTCTTTACACAACAATGGAGCTCAAACAGCAGTTAAAAACTAGATACACAACTGCTAAGATCGACGCAAAAGACAATGCAATACAGTTCACTTTCGCAATACAGCTCTCTGAATGCTCACTGAGAGACAACTAACTCCGTAACTCCACTAACTCAACTCACGGCCGGCCTTATGTAGGAAAGTCAATCCTTCGTGAATCTTCTAGAGATAGAAATTTGGAGGATTTTCCAGATCGTAGTCGAAAAGCCTTATACATGTAGATGAGGACCGAAAATGTCTCCAAATGGTCGCCAAGTTTGGCGACATTGCCATTAACCATAATGTTAAATAGCCTGCTCCTTGTAAAACTCGTTTTCCAGCATGATCCCTGTCGAACTCGTTTTCAAGCATTAAGAGACATATTGCAGGAAAGCGAAGTAAAGTCAACTCTTTCACTGCCTTATGCGAAATGTACATAAATTTCCCTTTTTACATAATTAATACTACGAAATATTTACAAATATACAGAGATTCGTAACAATATAACGGCTCCTCGTTTTAATTATTAGACAAAATCATACAAATAAAATAATAAGTTCTTTGTAATTTCATGACTTTTCGTTCCAATTTTCTATTTGCCCCGTTTTACGGTGCTAATCTTTTAAATCGGACAGTCACTATTCAGATAATTGCGCACATCGCAATTCACTCTGTGAACATAGCGAAATTTCAAACCTTTAAAGAGAAACAAAAAGTCGAAGCTACTATAGTCCGAGACGCGACTGCAATTTTTGGACCCAGTCGAACATCATTCTGAATTTTTTTATAGAAATTGGAGAAAAGTGAGTAGATTACGAATCCACTGGACTGCCGTGGCAAAAATGGCCGAAACTGATCAAAAATCGACTTGGAATGAGTTGAACTAAAATCCGATTGCCAAATATGTCATAACTTGCCAAAAAGATAACAAACTTTTTCGTCTGGCAACCCACTGCATTTTGTTTTTTAATGAGAAAAAGCGCCAACGATTTCTGATCTCTGGCTCGGAAAACTTGTATCTTTTAAAAGTAAGCCAAATTTGCGACATCAGTTACGTCATCAGTGACGTAATGTTTATTGCCAATTTGGCTCATCTGTGAAAGATGCAAGTAAGCCATAGCCACTCATTCGAATCGTCTTCAACCTTCTTAATTAAAAATTAAAGAATGAGGGTTACCAAATAAAAAAATGCTCATTATTTGGCAAGTTATGGCGCATTTGGCAATTGGTTCTAGTTCAACTTATTTAAAGTCGATTTTTGATCAGTTTCGACCATTTTTGCCACGGCAGACCAGTGGATTCGTAATCTGCTCACTGTTCTTCAATTTCTATAAAAAAATTCAGAATGATATTCGATGGGGTCCAAAAATTGCAGTCGCCTCTCAGTCTACTAGTATTCATTATATCGAGAAAAAGAGAATGACAATCAAACCAAGGCAACATATCGCACTGTCAGGCACACTTTCAGTCAACGGCATCCATAGCGTCGGTGTTCAAGAAATTTAAAATTAAATTTTTTTCCAAACTATAAGTACACTTTTCTATGTCATAAAAATACCGCTTGGCGTGATTTTAAAGTACTTTAAGGGGGTGCATTACCCAAACAGTTATTTTGAGAAATTGTACCACTAAAATTTAAACTATCGTAATTTAAAATTGTGTTGATGGTAAGTAAACATAATTTAACCTACAAAAATATTTTGAATAAATAATTTTTGATTAATTTAATTTTTTTCTTAGTTTTTTCAAACATTTTGTTCGAAATGCTACTCCTTCCACAATTTCAAGTATTTATCCATGACATTTTCACAATTTATTCGTTTTATAATTTTTAACAATAGTTGGTATGGAAAAGGTTTTATATGTTTATGCACTAAAAACAGCAGAAAAACGATGTTTTTTTTTTTCAAGTTTTAAACTTTTTAATTAAAAAAAAAATCTTAACATAGTACATCTTATTCCATACTAACTTTTGTTTATCAGATGTATATAAACACGCTATAAAAATTACCCAATCCTAAATAAATTTTGAAAAAAGCCTTAGGGATTTAAACAACCCTCAAACTGAAAAATAACGAACTAAAAAAAACAGCGTTAAAGATTATTTTCTCCCAGCTTTGATAGTGTGAGATGGTTTAGAAAATACAATATAACTTTTTATCAATCAAAGGTACAAGTATAAATTTTTGCACAGCTATTCAGAAAGATATTCTCCACATTATGGGATAAAAATTAAAAAAAATTGACATTTTCGTCATTTTTTGGATACTACGCCCCCTTAGGGGGTCCGGTACCGAAAATAAAAAAAACTTTATTTATGTACATTTTTAAGTCAAAAATTTATTTTATGTATGAGATATGAGATACTATTTATTTATCTTTGAGAAAATGTTTTTTTTAATATTGTGTTTAGTTATTTAAAAAAAATTTAAAAACCAAGAAAATCCATACTAATTGATGTTTGCGTATTTTGATATAAGTCAAGAAAGAATAAATTTTTTTTCAAAGTGAAAGCTTTCTGTAATACATAATTATATAAAAAAAATTTTGTATTCACAGAATTTTGATAGTTGAATTAAAAAAAATTAAAAAAAATTCTCAAAGTTTAAACATTGAAATTTTTTCTTCTTTTTATGTTATCTTTTAAGCTAAATGTTATATTTTAAAATAGAATTAAAAAAATAAAATTCTGTGAAGACAAAATATTTAAAACTATATAAATTAAATGCTCTAAAAATTTGAATAGCCAATTATTAATGGTTCTGGAAATATATCGATTTGAATATACAACATCTGTGAAAAACACTAGTGTTCGAAAAACGCACTTTAAGCAGACGCTTCAAGGTGTTACGCCCATTATTGATGTTTAAATCACAGGTAAATTTGTGGCGTTCTAATCACTGGAGGAATAAGATAAAAACATCATTCTCTTCAGGAATGTATGAACTATTTTTTAAAATCAGAAAAAAAAAATTGGGATTTTTGAAAAAATTTCGGTACTGGACCCCCTTAAAGAGATGACCTTTTTCTATTGGAAGATATAACACAGACTAAGGTGCAACTTACAAGAGTATACTATCTACAAATAAGTATTTGGACACCCATGCAAATGAGGATATCTGCGGTCCTGATCTACGCTACCCTTTATTCCAATTCATGGTAGACTCGCCGACAAAACGGTATAGTGGTTAGCGTGCTAGCTTCTAGACTACGTGGTTGCGGGTTCGAGTCCCGTGTAAGGCATGGATGTTTGTAAATGTATGTTGGTTTGTCTAATGACGAATGTTTCGGCGCATTATAGCCCTCTTGTTGCTGACGACGCCAGATAATCTGAAAACAACCAACCCATTTGCTCACAACTCTGAAAATTAGTACAAATATCAACAATGGTAAACATTGAAAAAAATAAGCTATTCCGATCTCGATTAACCCACTTTAAGGGATCGAAAAGGGGTTAAAGTTCCAAACGAGGGACATTGGAATGTTCCACTTCCAATGTAGTCAATGCTCTGATGTTTGGTGGAAATATTAAGAAGGACAAATACTGAAAAATCAGTTATTACAATATCGATTAAAGAATTTTCAAGGGATGAAAAGTCGACACAACATTCAAACTATACCTAACGTTTGACTCCCATTACAGTTACAGCTTTGAAAATTAGAACTGAGGGCAAACATAAACACAATGGACTATTGCAATTATTAACCAACTAAAAAGAGACAAAAGGTAGTTAAACTTTCTTGAACGAGGGATATTCAAATGTCTCATTTCCAATATATTCACAATTATAAATTTTCAAACAAATGTCAACGAAGTCAATCGTAGATAAAGTAAGGAATGCCTATTTTGATAAACGATTTTGATAAACGGTATAGTGGTTAGCGTGCTAGCTTCTAGACCGCGAGGTTGCGGGTTCGAGTCCCGTGTTAGGCATGGGTGTTTGTAAATGTATGTTGGCTTGTCTAATGACGAATGTTTAGGCGCATTATAGCCCTCTTGTTGCTGACGGCGTCAGATAATCTGAAAACAACCAACCATGGTAGACTCATCACCGACTCCTACTCCACTATTCTAGACAACAATGTGCTTCCTACGCTGTGTCAGTTTCACGGGTTGGATCATTGTTACTTCCAGGATGACAACGCCACTTGTCATGTTGCGAGGTCCATCGTGGATTGGTTCGATGACAACGGGGTAAACCGACTGGACTGGCATGCCCAGAGTCCAGACTTGAATCCCTATCGAACACCTTTGGAACGAGTTGGATCGCTGAATTAGACCTGATTAGTACCTTTTAGTGACAGTAACATCCCCAAAATTTGATAGAAAGTATTGTCATCGACATCGAACCTATCCGCCAAGTTTCAGCCCGATTGGATGACGGCAAGGGGGTTAATTATCCATCCGCAGATGTGTCTCCCATCGACTGAAAATGTCTCGCTTGTGTGGGTTTTGCATCTTGCCTTCTAAAATTGTGATGTTGTAAGATGAGTTCATAGTATAGGAAAAGTTGTCGGTGGACGAACTTACATGTCTTAATAAGCTGAGTAGAGGAAAATACCACTGTCCATCATCCAAACACTTGTGGAAAGCATGCCCGGAGGGTTAAAGCTATAATTGCCTGAAGTGGAAGCTCTACCTCCTATTGAATATGAATTGTGTTTATCTCTTTTATCACAAGTGTCCAATTACTTATTGGTAGATAGTGTACAAAGTAAGTATGATGATGCAAGGACAATCCAAAAGTAGGACAACTTTATGTAGTAATAGAAACCATAAAAACAGAGTTTAAAAAAAAAAAAAAATCTTTTAAATGCATTGTCACTTCTTTTATTCATTAAAACAGTGAAGGTATCAAAAACATTTCTATCAGCGTGCGGTAAACTACGTTTGAAAATTTATTTATTAAAAATGAAGGTGAACCTCACATCCAAATGTCTTTTATTTATTCTGATTAAAGGAATTTTATTTATTAAAAAAAAAATTGATAACAGGAAAGTGTTTCAACAATGATAGGTTAAAGGCTATTTTTCGCGATTGTGGATAATGGCAAGTTGGTTTTATTAGTATATTTTAGTGACAGTAACAGCCTCAAAATTTGATAGAATGCATTGTCATCGCCATCGAACCTATCCGCCAAGTTTCAGCCCGATTGGATGACTGCAAGGGGGTTAATTATCCATCCGCAGATGTACCTCCCATCGACTGAAAATTTCTCGCTTGTGTGGGTTCTGCATCTTGCCTTCTATAGTTGTGATGTTGTAAGATGAGTTCATAGCACAGAAAAAATAGCCAAAAAAAGGGACAGTTGAAAAACCAAACTCGTTCATTCTTGAAACTTTGGTTATAGCATAAAATATAAGATCCGATAAGTCCCGAAAATGTTAAGGGGTGGAACACTATTTTTGAGAAGGGGGGGGGGGAGGGCAATAACCCCCCACACCCACCCCAAGTTAAACTTTTCGATAATGGTCAAGTGAGGTATAATTTTTTACTCGTTTTTGTGCTGAATCGAACCCTACGCGCCAAATTTCAAGGTTTTATACAAAGTAGTTTCTAAATGAACTAGGCTATACTAAACTCCAACTTAACTTGACATCACTAGACGATAGATCTTCACCGTGCTCATAGGCAGTTAATCCATTTTAGCGGAGTGAAGACATAATTCTCCCCAAACCTTATATCCTTTCGTTCTCTACAGGGTTGTGGTTTGAGGAAAATTATGCTTTCACGCCGCCAAAATGGATTAAATACCTACGAGCACTGTGGCGATCTACCGTCTAGTGATGTCAAGCTAAGTTGAAGTTTAGTATAGAAGGTTGTAATATAGCGCTTATAGGCAATGATGCTTACTAGGAATTCCTCTTAAAAGCAAAACGTTTGGTCTACTTGAACTACCAGCTACAGGCGATCATGTAACAAAATGGCTGGAAGGTAGTGCTTCCAAGGTAATAGTCACTAGCTTCTATTGACAGGTGATCACAATTGGTACTACACCGACTGGTAACGTGGCGTGCTGTTGGTAAATCAGCCTTCACCAGCAGAGCAGCATTCACTGGCAATTCTGTAAATCAGCCACACCGGAAGTACAAATAAAACCGTTCGACCGACAAGTGGTTAATAATAATGGACACCTCTTTATAAGAAGCGATCATCAAAACAGACGCTGCCTTTTGTTTTTCCAAAAACCCGCCAAGGGCAATTGGGTAATAAGCCATGCATTTGATGATCCTATAAATACCACTGCGCCGGTCATTATCAACCAATGGGGGAGGAGTGCGTATATCACGTGATATTTTACGAGTCCCGTTTGATGTCGGTGGTCACGGAAGATTTCAATTTACGCACGCAAGAGGTGCCGGTATCATTCGCGTGCGTGCCACGGCGAGATCTGAAATTCCTTCCGACCATTGTTTTAGCATCGTCCTCTAACTGTGAGGCAAATATGTAGTATTGGATTTTCTTTCGTGGCATAAAAGTTTAAAGGAGAACAATACTGCATCGGATCACTGAAACAGCTTGTGGACTACCGTAAGAAACGCGTCAGGTTTTGATAATAGTCCGAGAGGCGACTGCAATTTTTGGACCTCATCGAACATCATTCAGAATATTTTATAGAGATTGGTGAAAAGTGAGTAGATTAGGGATCCACTGGTCTGCCGTGGCAAAAATGGCCGAAACTGATCAAAAATCGACTTGGAATGAGTCGAACTAAAATCCGATTGCCAAATATGTCATAACTTGCCAAAAAGAGAACAAACTTTTTCGTCTGGCAGCCCACTGAATTTTGATTTCCAATGAGAAAAAGCGCAAACGATTTTTAATCTCTGGCTCGGAAAATGTGTATCTTTTAAAAGAAAGCCAAATTGACGACATCAGTTACGTCATCCGTGACGTAATGTTTATTGCCAACTTGGCTCCCTTTTAATAGATGCAAGTAGACCGTCGCCAGATATCTGAATCGTCTGCAACCTTCTTAATTGATAATTAAGCAGTGAGGGTTACCAAATAAAAAAATGCTCATTATTTGGCAAGTTATGGCTCATTTGACAAATGGATTTAGTTCAACTTATTAAAAGTCGATTTTTGACCAGTTTCGGCTATTTTTGCCACGGCAGACCAGGGGATTCGTAATTTACTCACTTTTCTTCAATTTCTATAAAAAAAATCAGAAAGATGTTCGATGGGGTCCAAAAATTGCAGTCGCCTCTCTGTCTATAACAAATGCTAACAGAAGAATCTTCCTTGGTTCCCATGCGAAATTCTCTGACTCCTTGCTTGGACAAACTTCCCTGGTGAGATGAGGCCTTCCTCCTTTTCAGGGAAGGGAAGGGTCAATATTCAGAAAAGTGAATGGGAAAACATGAACAAAGGGATTTGGACAATGATCATCATTACAGTACTGGAATATTGGTGAAAACCGAAATTTTGCTTGATCTTCGTGATTTTCTTTTACAATTTCCAGACTTTTATCTGCTGTTTAGAGAATTAAAAAGGGATGAAATTTTATAGGTTGCCTAGGAAATGCGCGAAACGTTGTTTCCATACTTTTTCTATAAACGCAAGGCATTCCATAAAATGCCTATATATTCTATTTATAGAATGCTGACTTTCATGAATTGCTGGTAACATATGTAGTTATTTTGTAACGCCTCTACTAATTAGAGTTAGCTAAAATCCTCCTTTTCTTACTGATCCATTAGATTAGAATAAAAAAGTGGGTGGCTAAGCCAAAACCTGCTCTGTTCTTTAATATGTTTCACACAATGGACAGTTCCCGCATTTTTTAATTTTTTTATTCAATTCTAAATGTTTGGAAAAGGCCACAAACACAAAAATTTCTGCTCAATGGGCTTTTTTTTTCTTTTTTAAATTTGCGATCAAAATTACCTTGTTCGACGTTGGCGAGAAAACGATTCATTTCGCTGGCATTGAATGTTAAGTCACGGCTTCGAAAACATCTTGGCTTGAAATGCAGCAGCGGAAACCAGATTTGCAAGTTTCTCGCAAATCACACCAACCTGTACGGAATGTGGCAGTGGCGTAGACAGGGAGGGGCCCACCGCCCCCCCCCCCCCCGAAATGATTAAAAGTGAAAAAAATTTATTCGATTTTTTAAGTATCATGATTGTATATTATTTTTATTTATCAAGTTTTATTCGTTCTTCCTGTAACTCTAACTGCCGTCTTTTAAAAACTTAACGATATTTATTTCAAACTTATGAAGATCTTCTAATGGGGGTGCTGTTCTTTTCCGACCGTTCTCAATGGCGCCCTAACCCTCTCCCTCCTTGACCTTGTTGAATTAAAACCATCAAGCAGATCAGGTTCGAAGTTTCGTAGTTATGGATAACTATTAATAAAGAATTCCACAGTATTACGACGAACAAATTAATTTTGACAAACATCAACCAATCTTTCGAATACGAACAGATATTATTATTTTTAGAATTACAGATATTCTTTTTAAAACTACACCAGAGTCTCCATGGCAACTCTCGCTTTACAATTCGTAATCGTTGCTACTCATGTATAAGAACATGGTAAGTAATTAATAAGTAATATTAAAATATTGAAAAAATATATTCGAAATTTTTATTACAATAATATTTTAATACTTTGATAATCTACTTACCTGATAGAAAAGTGCACAAAGAAATACCGTTTAGACAAGTATTTGCACGAGTTAACTTATTGCCAACAAACCAATGTGTAAAATGAGTTTGTATGTCGAATTGATATTTTGAAATGGTAATTTTTAAATTATAGTTTTACATATAGTAATTACAGAATAAGTTTTTAAAAAAATCAATCATTATCCTGTTGTTTTCAACTCTTTATCATCATTATTTCCATAAAACAAGAACTTTATGAATAAAACAAGATTTTTATAAATGAAACTATTGTGTCCTATAACTTTTAAAGAAAGGATTAAAATAAAATATTATTTGGTGTAATTCAGCTGTGTCTAACCCACGAAACAACTGAATTTTATTAACACTAAGAGTACAAACCAAATTGCTTACATGTGTGTTAATTATAGTGTCTGATTTGAAGCCCCGATTTTTATTTTTAATTGGACACTAAATGGTTTTTTTCCCCTTTTTTTTCTGTTTTTTTCCCCCCCTTCTTTTTTTTTTTCCCTTCTCTAAGCTAAAGTGGACTTATACAAGAATTCTTTAAAAAAACATTTTTAGGTTAAAAAAGCAATATTGTTAAATTGGCTAGTGAGAAAATACAGAGATATGCAAATTCTTATGGATTATCCTGAATTTTTAGGGATTTGTTTCTGAATTTTAGAAATATTTTGTGTTATTAGCAGGTTGAATCGTTATAGTGTCATTTGGTATTCTATTTATTAACATTTTAATTTAATGTGTAAAGAAAAATAACCATTTCTGAATATTACTAAAAGTTGAAGAGGGATACTTGTGATTATTAAGGAGATCACATGTCTACAAACTGAAGTTGGCACCTCAGAAATTACTAAGTATACAAACCCAAATTATTCATTTCACATGATTTACAATTTTTGTTTCGGCCCCCCCCCCGAAAAAAATCCTGGCTACGCCACTGGAATGTGGCAATGGTCGACCCCAACTGTTTCATCGCCAACTATTTGGCAGAAACCTCACGATAACCATAGACACGATAGGGCCTCTTTACGTCACGAATTTTGTTGACTGTTTTGATCGGACTGGTTTGGGCTCGGTTTTGGGGCATTTTCTTTTCTTAATATTTGAATAACTAATTTTTTTAAAGAACTTTTGTTTACATATTTGGAATCAGAAAGAAATTCTTCATAAATATATACTAATTTCACTGGTTTTTAAAAAATGCGAGAACTTTCCATTCTAAAGGTTTAGTCTTTTCCCAAACTGTGGGTCGCGTTCCAACATTCTTCAGTTAGTTGGTTGGTTGGTTGTTTTCAGATTATCTGGCGCCGTCAGCAACACGAGGGCTATAATGCGCCGAAACATTCGTCATTAGACAAGCCAACATACATTTACAAACACCCATGCCAACACGGGACTCGAACCCGCAACCTCGCGGTCTAGAAGATAGCACGCTAACCACTATACCGTTTGGTCCAACATTCTTCAGAAAAGGATTTATTGGAAATATTTTTTTTTTTGATAAAAATATATATTTGATAATAAATGTTTGTTTCTACAGTTTCTTTCCGGCCCATAACACCTCTTTCGGAAAGAACGTGTAAATTTCGTCTCTGAAAGAAAAGAAGAAAAAAAAGAGAAAAAAAAAAAAAAGAAGAAAAAAAGAGGAAATGTACCGAAGTGGTTGGATATATAGATTCAGCATCTAAAAAGTGGATCACAATCTTTGAATGTTTGGGAAACCATTGGCTGACGGCAAACCAAACATATCTGCAATATTGCATCAGAAAGCATAGCACACAGATAAGGCGATATTAAAAAGGAGAATGAATGAAAACATCTTTCGCCATTCCTAGTAGTCCGAGAGGCGACTGCAATTTTTGGACCCCATCGAACATCATTCTGAATTTTTTATAGAAATTCCAGAAAAGTGAGTAGATTAGGAATCCACTGGTCTGCCGTGGCAAAAATGGCCGAAACTGATCAAAAATCGACTTGGAATGAGTTGAACTAAAATCCGATTGTCAAATATGTCATAACTTGCCAAAAATATAGAACAAACTTATTGGCAACCCACTTCATTTTGATTTTCAATGAGAAAAATCGCAAACGATTTCTGATCTTTTGCTCAGAAAACTTATATCTTTTAAAAGTAAGCCAAATTGGAGACATCAGTTACGTCATAAGTGACGTAATATTTTTTGCCAACTTGGCTAACTTTTAATAGATGCAAATAGCCAGTCGCCAGATATCTGAATCGTCTGCAACCTTCTTAATTGAAAATTAAAGAGAGAGGGTTACCAAATAAAAAAAAATCCTCATTATTTGGCAAGTTATGGCGCATTTGGCAATTAGATTTAGTTCAACTTATTAAAAGTCGATTTTTGACCAGTTTCGGCCGTTTTTGCCACGGCAGACCAGTGGATTCGTAATCTACTCACTTTTCTCTAATTTCTACAAAAAATTCAGAATGATGTTCGATGGGGTTCAAAAATTGCAGTCGCCTCTCAGTCTATAGAGCTAAGTTAACAGACCGTTCCCACAGTTCTTTTTTCGCTCTAATACCTTGAGAATACGCTTTTACCTGAGAATTTTTACACATTCATAAGTGTTAACACTTCGCAATAGAGGTCGGCGATATATCGATACGACGATATTTTTAGGAAAATATCGATACAAGGTACCGATATATCGATATTTTCAAACATTTTTATTTTTTGATGATCGTTTTGTAGTTCCATGTGTTTTTTCGATTTTCATCATTCCCTTTTCAAAAATTTCAAAACTAAAGATAGGATTTGTTTAAGAGACAGTTAAAATGGCACCCTAACCAAAAAGATAACATAATGTAATGGAAAGATAAGATCATTAATTAGTAGTCATTAACATAGCGCTGTCTCTGTTGTCAATGTGTGCCTGGAATTTGCAACTAATTTTAGATATATTAAAAACATCTCTATCAGCAAAATATGCGGTAAACTATTTTTCAAAATTTCTTCTTTAAAAATAAATGTGAATTTATGCATTGACATCCAAATGTATTTTATTTATTCGGATTGATAATATAATTTATTTATCGAAACAATTTTTGTAATTTATTTATTAAAACAATTTTGGCATGAATTCATGAAAAGTAGAAATTTTCCCAAAAAACTTCGTTTCTGGAAAAATTAAAAATCAAATTAAAAAAAAAAAAAAAAAATCATGTATCGATATTTTTTCCTATGCAACGATAGAGTATCGATATATATTTTGATCGATATTTCCGACCTCTACTTCGCAAACTACGTAATTCAATTCTATCCAAGGATATTTTAAGTGTTTCTATTTTTCCGCCATTATTCGGAAATTTTTCTGCAATGAAATGACGTAAATTAAAAACTCGAAAATAGCGTCTAATATACTATTTTTACAAACAAATGCAGTCACACTTGGTCAACTTTCAATTTTGAAGGAGTTTTTTTTTAAGTTAAATTTCTATTCTTGTTTTATATAAAGTCAAGCTATTTTTTTTTTTTTTTTTAAACTTTTTATAATTCTCTATTTACTTAATCTCATGAAATTATGCACATTTATAAGTATAATCTAAATCTAAATAAACAGTTGTGTTTGGAATTATTACTTAACTTTATCTCTTACTTCCACGTAAAAAAACTTAGTCGTCGAATATTCATTAAAATAACAATAATTTTTGGACCCTCGTTTAATGTTAATGTTATTAATTGTTTCTTAACTAGTTAATATTTTTATTATAAGTTACGAAATTATAAAATTTATCGTTGAAGATGAGAGAAGGGGGGGGGGGGGGCACTTATCACCATATTTTGGACGTCCCCCCACTTTTTTTTCACCACTTCTACCACTGATTCTATGACGTTTTAAGGGTCGTCACATTGTTGAATCTCTTTAATGTTACCAAAATTATTTTAATCAGAATAAATAAAAGATCATTGGTTGTGAATGCATTAATTTACTATGGATTTTGGTCCAGTCAATTCAACGTAGCGTTCGTTGCAACCCTGTTAGTGTAAGAGAAATAATTGTAATAGATCATTGTTGAAACTCTTAGCTGTTGACAAAATTGTCTGATTCAGAATAAATAAAAGATATTTGGACGTGAATGCATAAATTCATATTCATTTTTAATCAATAAATTTTGAAATGTAGTTTGCCGAGTATTTTGCTGTCAGGGATGTTTTTAATATTTGTAATTAGATACAAGCACCAAACACACGCTGACTACATAATCGGCGCTATATTAATGATTATAAAAATTGGCGATGTATGTAAAGAATTTATATTTAAAAACTTTGTTTTTATGTGTTATATAATTTCCGCTGAATACTTTTAACATCTTGAATTAGCAGATGGTTATTGGAGATATGTCTTCTGGTCACATATGTTTTCATCCCTAGTTATAGTGTGTTTACGGCTTTCTCCCATTCGAGACGCAATTGCAGTGACATAAGAATGAAAAACTGGCAAAGTATGAGCTACATCTTCGATTCGTTTCGAATATCACGAATTGAGACACGTGGCTTTTAACGATCGCCTCAAGCTCAGAATTTGTATTTTGCGCTTTGTTTGGGAGTGCCAAAACACTAAATTTTACTTCAATTTGTTCGAGAAAAATAGCTTTATGCTATGCTGTATGAAAATGTGGAAAGGCAAGATGTTGTGTTGAAAAAGGAATCATGGTCAATAGATATGGTGATGAATTGCAATTGCCTTATTATTATTATTATTTTTCATACTTTGCCTGTATAGCATTGTTTAGCAATTGTATAGCTTTTGTATTGTATAGCCCATTAACGCGAAGTTGCTGGAGCCGTCGAAACTTTTTGCGTTAACCGAACTTCGAGTTTACCATCAAAAAACTTTATCATCTAATTAATGCAGTTTTAAACTATATTAAGTTTAAGTTTTTACTAAGCGTAAGTTTTAAAACTACTTGCTATATGTGTATTTAATACTGCCACTTTTTATAACATTTACATTGTTCTTATATTTAATATAATACAAGGGGAGACCTAAACGTAAGGTGACTGATGTCATAATAATCACTGTATTATATATTTGCACTGTCCTTCAAAGTAGTTCCCGCCGTCTACAATACACTTCTGACAACGTTCATACAAGTTCTTGAAGCTTCTGAAAAAATCCTCCTTTGAGACTGGTTTAAGTTCCTTGGTAACAGCAACTTGAATGTCTGAGATGCTTGAAAATCGGTTTCCCTTCAGTGCCAATTTCAGTCGTGGACAGAAGAAACTTTTTCCTCGATCCATGACTGAAATTGGCACTGAAGGGAAACTTTTTCCTCTGTCCATGACTGAAATAGACACTGAAGGGAGACCGATTTTCAAGCATCTCAGTCATTCAAGCTGCTGTTACCAAGGAACTTAAGACAGTCTCAAAGGAGGACTTTTTTCAGAAGTTTCAAGAACTTGTATGAACGTTGTCAGAAGTGTATTGTAGACGGCGGGAACTACTTTGAAGGACAGTGATGTATTTATCTGTAAATATATAATACAGTGATTATTATGACATCAGTCACCTTACTTTTAGGTCTCACCTTGTAGTTTAACGAGATATTCATTAGGTACATGCACAAAAAAAAGAAAATGTATTTACCAGTAACATATTATTTATTTCACTTATTAAAAAGTCTGTTATTGATTTTTGTTTTAAGTTTCATTTCATTTTTCAAAAA
The DNA here is from genome assembly GCA_963978545.1 of Linyphia triangularis. Classification (NCBI taxonomy): domain Eukaryota; kingdom Metazoa; phylum Arthropoda; class Arachnida; order Araneae; family Linyphiidae; genus Linyphia; species Linyphia triangularis. The sequence goes on from OZ021730.1 coordinate 74,738,870, forward strand.
TGAGGACTACTTCTTCAAATTCATTTCATACGCAGTGTTAAAGCTAACTGAAACGTACAAGATCGCTTACAAGTGATGGACCTCAAGTTTAAACTGCCTTATGCCGTTCTTATGCTTTGAGCATACGATGTAGGATTAGAGGTCGGAAATATCGATTTAAAAAAAATATCGATACTATATCGATGCATAGACAAAAATATAGATAAATTACCGATAAATCGATACATGATTTTTTAAATTTGATTTTCAATTTTGCCAGAAACGGAGTTTTTCGGGGCAAATTTTTACTCTTCATGAATTCATGCCAAAATTGTTTTAATAAATAAATCATAAAAATTGATTTTATAAATAAACTATAAAAATTGTTTTTAAAAATACATTATGAAATTTTTTTAATAAATAAATCATATTATCAATCAGAATAAATAAAATATATTTGGATGTCAATGCATAAATTCACACTTTTTTTTAAAGAGGAAATTTTGAAAAGTAGTTTACCGCATATTTTGCTGATAGAGATGTTTTTAATATTTAATATTAGATGCAAATTCCAGGATCACGTTAGCAACAGAAACGCCGATACTAATTAATGATCTTATCTTTCCATTAGATTATGTTTTCGTTTTGGTTAGGATGCCATTTTAACTGTCTCTCAGCCAAGTCCAAACTTTAGTTTTGAAGTTTTGAAAAGAGAATAAAGAAAATCGGAAAAAAAAAGACACGGAACTACACAACGATCATCAAAAAACTAAAAATGTTTGAAAATATCGATATATCGATGACTTGTATCGATATTTTTACTATCGATATTTAAAAAAAATATCATGAACCTGGGGATATTTAGTACTGAAAAGGGAAAAGTGAAATGTTCATTCATATGTTAGGGGAACAATTGTCCGGGAACTAAGACTAGAGGTAATATCGATCAAAATAAGTATCGATACTATATCGTTGCATAGAAACAAAAATATCGAGAAAATATCGATACGTCGATACATGATTTTTTTTTAATTTTTTTTATTTTTAGTCAGAAACATAGTTTTTCGTGGCAAATTTCTACTTTTCATGAATTCATGCCATTGTTTTAATAAATAAATTATAAAAATTGCTTTAATTAATAAATTATATTATCAATCAGAATAAATAAAATACATTTGGATGTCAATGCATAAATTCACATTTATTTTTAAAGAAGAAATTTTGAAAAGTAGTTTACCGCTTTTTTTTCCCGATAGAGATGTTTTTAATATTTAAAATTAGATGCAAATTCCAGGCACACGATGTCAACAGAAACTGCGCTATGTTAATGACCACTAATAAATGATCTCATCTTTCCATTACATTAAGTTTTCTTTTTGGTTAGGGTGCCATTTTAACTGTCTCTCAGCCAAGTCCAAACTTTAGTTTTGAAGTTTTTGAAAAGGGAATAAAGAAAATCGAAAACAAAGACACGGAACTACAAAACGATCATCAAAAAACTAAAAATGTTTAAAAATATCGATATATCGGTGACTTGTATCGATATTTTTACTATCGATAAAAAAATATCGATACAAATATCGTCGTATCGATATATCGCCGACCTCTAGGTAGGGTGGATCCTTCCGTTTTAAAGATACAGTTCCGGTTACTTTTATAGTAATACTGATAATCTGCGCGCATAATTTTGTATTAAATTTAAATTTAAGTTAGTAACAAAAACAAAATAAGTGCTTTTAAGTTAAAATTTTAATTAGTATTTTACTTTTCTAACCATGGATACTTATAAGAATTTTAACGAATCGGTCAATCAGGGGCTTGGTAAAACCGGTTCACAGATCGTTACAGCGTATTCAGTAAGCTCAAATAAGCTTGTCCCAATGTATTGTCCATATACAGTCTGATTCTGTACACAATTATTCTTTTAGTCCTGTAGCACGAGTAAGATATATTCTTTAGAATATTAGTTATTTTAGTCTGTAATAGTACTAGAACATTTCTAGACAGACTTTAAGCATTTAACTATTATCCCCTATCTCCCCCTCCCCTAGAATATATACCGTAGAAAAGCTTCAGTCACTACGCTGCCCGCGAGCCAGGTTTGGCCCGTGACAGATTTATCTGCGACCCACCGGCACCTCGGAAGATTAAAAAAAAAAAAAATTAAATTTCATGAAAGTGACTTTTTTTTGCTTACATAACTTTAATTTATCCGAAAAAATATGTTTTAACTATGTAAAACAGAGTTCTCCATTACGTGCGCGATGAAACTATGAAGAAGCATTCAGCAAGGTGGTTTTCATCAGGAATAAATACAGGAATAACTTAACTGAATCTCATTTGGACAATTTATTAAAGTTGGCTGCAACAAATACTCCGAAAGACATCAACTCTATCATAAAATTAACTGAATGATTTCAAAAAAGTGATCTAGAAAAAATGTCTGTCTGTATGTGTGTCTGTGGTCAGCATAAACTCATTGACCTACAAACAAATTGACCTACGATGTTTAAATTTGGTTTGCGGGTTGCTGGTGGCCATGGGACCTACCATTAAGGTTTTCGTCAAAATCACGCACGTGCATAAGGTAAATGCCATTGAAAAAATCATGTTTTTCAATGATTGCTAAAAAACGGCACCACGATTTTGATAAAAATCGCTGTGCTAATGCCTCTTAAAGTGTTCTAAACATCCCAACTTGAAGCATTGAAGGCAAAGTTGAGAAACGAATGCCTTCAATGCAGAGTTCTCTTTTGTTGAACAACGATCGTTTTTTCTTCTCCCCTCAGTTTCACTTAAAATAAAGGATAATATAAGGATTATCGAAAAGTACATCGCCAAAATCTCAAATTTGGCGATGACTTAAAAAAAAAAAAAAAAAAAAAAAAAAACATGCAGGATTTATCGCAAAAAATAATATCTCCATACTGGCCTGTAATTGAAAGTTGTGCGATGTTCCACACATCCAGTTAGACTTTGATTTACTAATAATAAAAACTATTATTTTTTTAAGTATTTAAAAAAAACTAAAAATCAAAAAAAAAAAAAAATCAAATGTCAATTGTAATTTTTTTAGGATAAAAAAAAAAAAAATCTAGTTTGCAGAAATGCTATATATTGTTAAATCGACAATAATTAAAGATACATAATCTGGTGTATCTCGGCCACGAAAAGCTCTAATATAAGTCACACGGCTCGCCTCTAAAAGTTAGCGGCGAACGCTGCCGTAGTATAAAAGAGGTATCAGCTATATGCAAGGAATTGTGAGTGTTCAGGGAATTCTACTCCCCGTCCCCTCCTATTCTCCCATCATTACGAAGTCTGTGGATCAATAAATGGGATAGGAGCGGGGTATTATCATTCGGGATTAACAGATACATTGGTCTTGGGGGTCATGGATTAAGGGGAACTTCTAGTAAGGATAATTCCCTATACTATAGACTGAGAGGCGACTGCAATTTTTGGACCCCATCGAACATCATTCTGAATTTCTTATAGAAATTGGAGAAAAGTCAGTAGATTACGAATCCACTGGTCTGCCGTGGCAAAATTGGCCGAAAGAGGTCAAAAATCGACTTGGAATGAGTTGAATTAAACCCAATTGCCAAATGCGCCATAACTTGCCCAAATAATGAGCATTTTTTTATTATTTGGTAACCCTCACTCTTTAATTTCCAATTAAGAAGGTTGCAGACGATTCAGATATCTGGCGACGGTCTACTTGCATCGATTAAAAGGGAGCCAAGTTGGCAATAAACATTACGTTACTGATGACGTAACTGATGTCGCCAATTTGGCAAACTTTTAAAAGGTGCTAGTTTTCCGAGCCAGAGATCAGAAATCGTTTGCGCTTTTTCTTATTGAAAATCAAAATGAAGTGGGTTGCCAGACGAATAAGTTTGTTCTATTTTTGGCAAGTTATGACATATTTAGCAATCGGATTTTAGTTCAACTCATTTCAAGTAGATTATTGATTAGTTTCTGCCATTTTTGCCACGGCAGACCAGTGGATTCCTAATCTACTCACTCTGACAACGTTCATACAAGTTCTTGATACTTCTGAAAAAGTCCTTCTTTGAGACTGTTTTAAATTCCTTGGTAACAGCAACTTGAATGTCCGAGATGCTTGAAAATCGGTTTCCCTTCAGTGCCAATTTCAGTCGTGGAAAGAGGAAAAAATCTACTGGCTCTAGAAATACTAGTATTACATCCTTATTCCCCTGATCTAGCTCCAGCAGATTTTTTCCATTTTCCACGACTGAAATTGGCACTGAAGGGAAACCGATTTTCAAGCATCTCAGACATTCAAGCTGCTGTTACCAAGGAGCTTAAGACAGTCTCAAAGGAGGACTTTTTCTGAAGTTTCAAGAACTTGTATGAACGTTGTCAGAAGTGTATTGTAGACGGCGAGAACTACTTTGAAAGACAGTGACGTATTTATCTGCAAATATATAATACAGTAATTAATATGACATCAGTCACCTTACTTTTCGATCTCACCTTGTAGAAACTAATTTGTATAAAATCTTGACATCAGGAGAGTAGGTACGAAAGTACTTAATAATGAAGTCGTATGAATACACTTAATAATAATAATAAGTACTCTTAATAATGAAATTATATAAATTAAAAATTCGATTAATAGCGTCTAATATATTTTGTTTTGTAAATTAAGAAACCAAAAGGCTAATGCAGGTGGAGCCACTGCATAGACATTGAAATAAGGATTTGAAATATAAAATAAAATATATTAAGACTTTATTTTTGTGTTTTTAGTTTATATCCTTTCATTAAGTGATTCTTTTCGTACCTACTCACCAAATTTCAAAGTTTTATTCCAAGTAGTTTTTAAACGAACTGGTCTAGAAGATTGTAACATAGCGAGTATAGGGAATGATACCGTTACGAATTTCTGTAAATTGGTAAATATGTCGTAGTATTAATTATGTAAAAAGAAAAATGCATGTACATTTCGCGTAAGGCAGTAAAAGAGTTTGCTTTTACTTCGCTTTCCTGCAATGCGTCTCTTAATGCCGGAAAACGAGTTTTACAGGGAGAAGGCCATTTAACATTATGATTAATGATATCGGTCCCTTGGCGAGATAGAGCCTAGTTGGCGACTAATTTTTGATCGCCAAATTTGGCGAGAAATTGCCAAATGTCGCCAAATTTGGTGACCATTTGGCGACACTTTCGGTCCCCATGTACCTGTAAAGGGCTTTTTGACTGCGATCTAGAAAATTCTCCAAATTTCTATCTCTAGAAGATTCGTGAAGGATCAGCTTTCCTATATAAGGCCAAGAGAGCGGGTGATCGATTTAGTTACTTAGTTGTCTCTCAGCGAGCATTCAGAGTAGTTCCGAAAGTGAGCTGTATTGCATTGTCCTTTGCGTCGATTTTAGCCGTTGTGTATCTAGTTTTTAATTGCTGTTTGTGTTCCATTGTTGCGTAAAGAGCTGTATTGAGTCTATTAGAACGGAAAGTTCCGGAGTTGTAAAAGAATCTGCGAAGAGACCTATCGAAATAAATTTCTTCAAGTTTTAATCTGCTTTGCCTTCAAGTCTTTCGAACCCATTCACACAACAATACCGATACATTGCGACAACATTGTTTGAGTCAAGAACCGAAGGATTCTTTTCATTTTTCATTTTTACCGAAGGATTCTTTCAAAACTCATACCTAACTTCATATTATCCTTGAAATGCACCTTTGAACAGACTTCTATGTCTATGATCATCAAGAATTAAACCAAATTTGTCTGATATGTATTTTGTAGAACACTTAGCCGTTTTGCCTTGTCCTTGACAATTTGCTCAATTTTTTGAGGGGATGAGAACATTTATATTAAAGACGACGATTGAGACGATGAAAGACGATTCATCGAATCTTGATTGACTTCATACAAAGTCTGAGAGAAGCGAGCGAAAACGTGAGCGGGTAACAAAAAGTACTAGTTTTATTCTTAATTAAAATCTTTCACGTATTAATTTGCTTTGTAAATTAAATAATTAAATATCTGTTTTAGTTTTGGAGACCAATGTTAGACTTTTCCTTCTTACAGTCATGGCAAACAACACCTAAAATATTGTTGCGTGGATGGGTTCGAAAGACTTGAAGCCAAAGCAGATCAAAACTTGCAGACATTTATTCCGATATAACTTTTCGCAGATTCTTTTACAACTCCAGAACTTCTCGTTCTAATAGACTCAATACAGCTTTTTACACAACAATAGAGCACAACAGCAGTTAAAAACTTGATACACAACTGCTAAAATCGCCGCAAAAGACAATGCAATACAGTTCACTTTTAGAACTACTCTGAATGCTCACTGAGAGACAACTAACTAGATAACTCCACTCCACTCGATCACCCTCTCTCTAGGTCTTATATAGGGAGGCGAATCTACGCGAAACTTTTAGAGATAGAAATTTGGAGAATTTTCCAGATCACAGTCAAAATGCCCTATACAGGTACATGGGGATCGAAAATGTCGCCAGATGGTCGCCAAGTTTGGCGACATTCGGTGATTTCTCGCCAAATGTGGTGACCATAATTAGTCACTAAAACCGTCGCCAAATTGGCTATATCTCGCCAACTTGGCGAGATTGCCATTATTCATAATGTTAAATAGCCTTCTTGTAAAACTCGTTTTTAAGCATTGCAGGAAAGCGAAGTAAAGAACTCTTACACTGCCTTACGCGAACTGTACATAAATTTTCCTTTTTACATAATTAATACTACGAAATATTTACAAATATACAGACATTCGTAACAATATTCTTCGTCGTCTTTATTTTTTCCCTATGACGGAGGGGGCGATTGCCCCCTTAGCCCCTCTCTGGATCCGCTATTGCCTTGAGTATACGCGTGAAAATATAGTCTCGGACAAATCACAACTTTGATAGGAATATTGATAACCGACACACATAGTTTTGGATTGAACTTAAATATATGTCGATTACAAAAAGAAAATAAGAGCTTTTAAGTTTAAATTTTAACTAATATTTTACTTCTCTAACCACGGATACTTTAAGAGTTTTAACGAATCAGACACACATCTTTCCAATCAGCCAATCAGGACGTAGTAAAACCGCTTCACACATCGTACACACATCGGGGCTGATAATATCCCTTGGTTTTTACTTGTTCCTTAAGCCCTAAGTGCACAAGTAGAAACCAAGGGACAGTCTAAAACAAAGTATCCGGGAAGATTCCCAGTTGAGATTAGAGGTCGGAAATATCGATCAAAATAAATATCGATACTATATCGTTGCATAGAAAAAAATATCGATATGTGATTTTTTTTTATTTGATTTTCAATTTTGCCTGAAACAAAAAATTTCGGAGCGAATTTCTACTTTACATGATTGCTTTTTTGTAAGGTGATTACTTTTTCAACTGAAATGAATCTATTACAAAAAAAAGTTATATTTTCGCTTAATTGGTGCAGTGATTTTAAGAAAATTTAGATAATTTTCAATAGCTTTTAAGTTTATGGTAAAATATTGAATATTGGTGCCATGTTAACTGTCTCTCAGCCAAGTTCAAACTTTAGTTTTGAAGTTTTTGAACAGGAAATAAAGAAAATCGAAAAAACACATGGAACTGCAAAACGATCATCAGAACACTAAAAATGTTTGAAAATATCGATATATATCGGTGACTTTTATCGATATTTTTAATATCGATATCTTTTTAGAAGTATCGATAAAAAATATCGTCGTATCGATATATCGCCGACCTCTAGTTGAGATGCTAAGAAGAGCTGTGGATTCTGTTCCTAATAAAATAAATAAATAATTATTTTATATAGATTAAACGAGATAAAAGAAGTATCTTAAATATGATAATAAAATCCGATTTGCTGTAAAAATTTAAAAAGATTTGCATACCAGCAACTCGAGACATTATACGCCATTTTTGGTTGGTTCGCGGTTACAGATCCGCTTAAAAAAATACACACAGTCATTGGCCATGCATCGAATTTCCGCATCAAACCTAGTGGTCCTCTCGAGTAGCGGCATCAAATCATGATGCGAGTGAGAGTGAGTCACCTTTGGAGTTCAAAGCGTTAATAACCAAATGGTACACCTTAATAATGTATTCAATGGAAATAAAACTGTGGTAGATTGTTTGAAAAATTTATTGGCACTAATAGGTACCGACTTTACATCCGTAGATTCATCCGGGAACTTTGCAAGCTTTTTAAATGAAGGATGCAGAGGAACGGAAAGTAATGCCATAATTACGTCTGTAGGATCATCTAGAGAACAAAAGTACACTATCTGGCCAAAAGTATCCGGACACCCAGTGGTATGGACTTAGAGCGTCCTGAGGCACATATTAACAGGATGTTGGTCCCCCTTTTGCATCGATGACAGCCTGCACACGTTTGGGAAGACTTTCCACCAATTTTTGATAGGTGACCATAGGAATTGCCTTCCAGGCGTCCATTCCAGCTGAAGTGAGTGCTTGCAGTGAAGATGGTCGACTTGGCTGGCTACGTAACCTGCGCTCTAATTCGTCCCAAAGGTGTTCTATGGGATTTAGATCGGGGCTCTGAGAAGGTCAGTCCAGTTTTTGAACACCCATTTCGTCAAACCACGTCTGTGCAAGCTTCGATGTGTGAATGGAGCAGTTATCCTGCTGGAAGAGAAATGGGCCTTCCCCGAAATATTGTCATAGAGTTGGGAGTGCAGCATTGTCCAGAATGTCCACATACATCTCAGAGTTCATGTTTCCAACCACAGGAACTAACGGACCCAGGCCAAACTACACTGTTAAAATTTTTTTTCCACCTTTCACCAAAAATTGGTTCCCATTTAGCTGCCACCAATATTTGGTGCTTAGTTTCACGATTTAATGGTGCAACCTCGGACCGTAAGCACCACTAAATCGCGAAACTAAGCACCAAATGTTGGTGGCAGCTAAATGGGAACCAAAATTTGGTGCATGGTGGACAAATTTTTTTAACAATGTACGAAAACGCCCCCACACCATTATGCTTCCACCACCAAACTTAACAGTCGGCACAATGCAGTCACTATAGAAACGTTCGCCGGGCATCCGCCAAACCCAGACTCGTCCATCCGACTGCCAGACTGTAAAGCGAGATTCATCACTCCAAAGAACAGTTTTCCACATGTCCACAGTCCAATGACGGTGAGCTTTACACCATTGCAATCGATGCTTCGCATTCTGTGGAGTGATATTCGGCTTGTGAGCGGCTGCACGACCATGGAATCCTAAGTCTTTTAACTCTCGACGGACAGTCCTGCTGCTAACACTAACGCCTGAGGACTTTGGAACTCCTGAGAAATTTCCACCAACGAGGACTTGCGATTTTGTTTCACTACCCTTTTCAGAGTTCTGCGGTTGCGTTCACCAAGTGTTTTCGGCCTACCGGTTCGTTTTTATGCCGTTTCACTGCCTCGACGTTTCCACTTCACAATTACATCACTCACAGTGGATTTCGGCTTCTGTAGAATGTCCGCAATCTCACGAACTGATTTCCCACAAAGGTGGCATCCCACTATTCTGCCACGATCAAACTCACTAAGCTCCTTTGACTTACTCATTGCCTCACAAACGCATAAATACAATCTGACAAACCACTACCAACACTTTTATAGCTTTCAATTACGTATCAAATTGCGTCACTCGCCAGAACCACTTTTTTAAGGGAGATCCGGACACTTTTGGCCAGATAGTGTATTAAGAACAAGATAATATGGCGTGGAAAGTTTATTGTGTTTGAGAAGTATGTTTTCTGTATGTAGTGATGCAGTGTTAAATACAAAGGTGGGAGAATGCTAGGTAGCATCCTTAAGCGACTTTTCTTTCTGTGGGGTTAAAATAAGAAAGAGTGTTGAAAATCACTGCTCAAAATCAACAACTTAAATAATATTATATTTATAATCTAAAAAAAAAGGGGAAAGAATGCATTGAATGATGATTGCAAGAATGAGGAACTTTCAATTTTTTTGGTTTTATTTTTAAATAAAAGTAGAGAAAAAAATTATGACAAACAATACCATTTATTCAAAAATTTGAGCTCGGATAGATAGTTAAAAAAAATATTTAGTTTTCACTTTGTGATTTGGCGGGAAAAAGCTACCTTTACGTGTGATGTCAACGCGCAGCTGATGAACCAGTCTAAAACCGGTTTTAGACCAGGTTCCTCCTTGAATTTTCGACGGAATCTATGCGTAAGAACGTCACGGTTTTTTATGCGTTTTTCGACACGCGACTTTTGCTTTGATTTCAAACTCGATTTTTAATTAATTGAAAGCATAAAGATAAAAAATAATTGCACTGCTCAAATATATTCGTTGAATAACACTAGAAATTACAAAAAATATTCATTTTCCTCACTTGTGCAAGTTCCTCATTAAAGATGGAAACAAAATTGTGCTTTTATTTATATTATTTAAAAACATTTTAAAAATATTAAGTTACAGGGTTAAACAGGTTCTTAAGCAAATTCTGTACTTTTTTCTTCTTAAATTTTTCAAACGTATTACATTCAACATTACATACTTTAACATATTTTAAACAGATTATTTATATTAATTTTCCAAGTCAAATTTTTTTTAATAAAAACTATCTGACTGAGTTTGCAATCAAATACAGAAAACAAAAATTCAAAAACTTTTGGTACTCTCCAGTTATCCGGGCGCAAATGTCGCCAACCAAACGCGAGGCGTCTCCAAGCGAAGCAAATGACAAAGCAGTCAACAGAGTAAAAGTAGAAAGCGTTCAATTATAAACATATATAAAAATATTATTTAATAGTTAGCAAAACAAGTTTAACTATAAACAGATATTAATGAATTGTAAACAATATTCATAATTTTTTTAAACAAAAATTAAGATGGAAGAAAGGAAGGAAAACATGCTTTGTTTCGAAAAGGAATTCAAAGAATAGAGCACCTGGGCTTAAACGAACTTTCCATTTATGGTTGTAAGAAGAAATTTGGCGAAATTCTACATTATTTGGCAATTTATCGCTTGCGCCCGGAAAACGGAAGAGTACCCAACTTTTTAAGGGGACATGGGACACTGAAATCACCAAAAATGACGTTTTTTGTTTTCATTCTATAAAAATTGCTTATGCCACTAGCTTTAATTTCGCGTTTGAATTTTTGAAATTCGATGATTTTAAGTGGTAAAATCTTTATTTTAACTAACTATTTTAACGCATCGCACACTTGTTGACAAAGGCTAAAAATGCGTTTTTCTCAGCTTCGCTTTTTCCCATTTTACTTATGTTCGAAAAGCTCCTTGCGATTCATTTTTTGATAAATCCACCTAATTTTTTTGTATTAATAATTTTTAATGTTCTATAAAGAAATTTACACATGCTTTTTTATGTCACATAATTTTTTATATATTTTTTCATGTTGGGAATTTGAAGTATGTGCATTTTTCAATGAGAAACCACTGGCACCAAGTTTGAAATTTTATTTCTGTTCAACTATTGCACCTAAAGATAAAAGCATGTTTGAAAATGTTTATAATATATTGATAAACAACTTCAAATTTTTCTTTCATGTTCGTCAAAATATTGTGTCGCGAGGAGCATTTTGAAAAAAATTAAAATTTCGTGTTATTTTAATGCATTTTTCTCAATAATTTACTATCTATTTTATATTATCTGCTCAAATTGTGTTGTTTTGTTTAAAGTCACATCTTCTATGTTTATGCCAAATTTTATTTAATTCTTGGCAAAACTAAAGAATTTTGGCAAAAGTGTCCTATGTCCCCTTAAAAGAGGGAACAGCGTTCCCAATTCTAAAAAAAAAAAAGAACGAGAACGTCGTCCCCCTGCGTTCCTCCTCCAAGATCCCATCGTGTACTCTTCACATTTCATCGACATTAGGAAAGCCTCCAAAATCCGATACGAAATCTAGCTTCGGCAGCAATAAAACACGCTAAGAAGTCACGGAAGAAGCGATAAAACAGCTGTCAATAAATCGCCACTTAATCTCAAAATTTCATTTATACCACCAACGAAAGCAGGAACATCGCGACATCTGATAAACATCAAAAAATCAAGGTCATCCCACTTCCCCCCCCCCCCACCCTAATTCTTTGACTAACTCTTACGCGATATCCCAACTAAGCTTGGATTGTTGGCGGCAAAGATTGTTTTTGCAAAATCGTGAAGAAAAAAAAAAAACTGCTTTTGATAACGGATGATTAAATTATCACGATATCCGACGAATGATTTGTATCGGAAAAACAGGCCGCCCTGATAAGTTTGCCATGCTGAGAATAATCTGTCATTGGAAGACGATGGGGATGACGCAATTTGATTTTTGAACCCTGATCAAGGGTCAGTTTGGGTGAGGAATTTCGATTCGCTGGCAACATCCAAAGATAATAATGAAACAGTGGCGGACTGGGTTATAAAATGGGCCCGGTGATTTTAGATTTATGCCGGCCCAAATTTTTAATATGATCATTGGTCGGATTTTAATAATTCTTGTTAATAATAAAATAATTCCAATAAATAATTGTTTCAAAAGCTAAAATAACCTAAATTGCTAAATATAGAATGTCCGGGTCCTTGTATACAATTATTATATTTATTAAAGAATGACATCCAAAATGAAAGTATATATTTAACCTTAAAAGTTATAAAATACAGTAGAGCCTCGATTAACCGTCCCTCCATTATCCGGAACTCTTTGTTAACCGGCATTCATTTAGTCGACATCAAAAATCTCCCAAATGAGTAATAAATCATTTGCTCCTTTTTAAACCGGAATCTTTTCCCTTGTTCTAAAGTTACATAAGTAATGGGGAGGCTTTTGACTATTTTTCTAAAGAACTGACATGGTTAGAGCAACCTTCGGATGCAGATCAAACTGAACTATTGCCTTCAAAATGACTCCGGGATAGAGCAGCGAAACAAAGATTATCAAGATTATTGCAACAAAAACTCATTTCCAACAATTATGTCATAAAAAAAACATTAAAAGTCCTGTATTCAATAAACAAAAATCATTTACTTTTTATTGTTTTTTATAACTCTCTTTTATCCGGAATTTTCGCTTAACCGACCTACCTTTGCTGCGAATTAGGTCGGTTAATCGAGATTCTACTTTAAGTAAAATTCGCAATACGATAATGTAGATATAGAGGGTTGGTGGGTGTGATTGAGATTTAAATGTATTGGATTTAAATTTAAAAAAAAAAAAGCGTTAAGAAAAGCACCTAATATATTGAAAAAAATTAAAAAACTAAATCTTCTGAGCCGGATCGGCCCATTTTATGCAAACACTGACCAGCTCAGTGATTGCCCCGAACAACCCTATGTATGCCCCTGATAATGAACCACTAAGGGAATTGTTGGATGATTTTAAAATCTTGCACAGAACCAGAGCAAGTCAGGCGCGCGCTACCATGGGAGGGTCAGCGAATGCGTTTACAACTTACGAGGCAAAAACGAAGAAAGTAACAACGGCACATTTATTATGGATTCCTCTGTTGCAGACTAAAGATCTAGAATCTTAGATCATAAATAAATTCTGTAGTGCTAGCCTGAGGGGTTGGCCATTACTACTTCCATCTCAGATAGTTCTCAATGGAGAATATGATTGAAAAGGAGAATAAGGCGCTTATCGCTTGCCAGAGCAACGAACATTTAGACGGGGGGGGGGGGGGATGAAAAAGGCTAAGCAGATGCTCGTACTAAAGTAGAGTACATGGGAACACTTAAATGGATAGGGCATATTTGTCAAAGCTGTGACAATAGTCTGAATTTTTAAAAACAGGTACATTTTAAAGACAAAAATACACAGGTTTCAGACTTGTATGGTCTATGTCTTCAAAAAATATAAATTAATAAAGCGAAAATACAATCATGAAATGTTGCTTACGTTGTTTGGTGAAGATAAATTCTAAAAGCTCATGATAATTTACCATGTTGGATCATGATGATTTGTCATGGGTCTATTGAGCTTCTTGCTCCACAATAGGATCATAATTAATGATGGCTCTAATGTGACGTGCTGAATAAAGATTAAAAGTTATGACATTTATGTAATAGTTTTGTAATACGCCTCCCAATAGTTCCTATCAAAATTCACTTCATACTCAACCTATTTTTATACCACCGTCAATTCAAGAGTTGAAAGTATTCTTACATTTTCGATACCTCATTAACTTCTCCGTGAAATTCGCTGATCTGTCTTAGCGGCGACATATCGATACGACGATATTTTTATCGATATTTAAAAAAAAAATATTAATACAAGTCACTGATATATCGATATTTTCAAACCTTTTTAGTTTTTTGATGATCGTTTTGTAGTTCCATGTGTTTTTTCGATTTTCTTTATTCCCTTTTCAAAAACTTCAAAACTGAAGTTTGGACTTGTCTGAGAGACAGTTAAAATGGCACCCTAACCAAAAAGAAGACATAATCTAATGGAAAGATAAGATCATTAATTAGTAGCGCCGTTTCTGTTGCCAACGTGTGCCTGGAATTTGCATCTAATTTTAAATATTAAAATCATCTCTATCAGCAAAATATGCGGTAAACTACGTTTCAAAATTTCTTCTTTAAAAATAAATGGGAATTTATGCATTGACATCCAATTGTATTTTAGTTATTCTAATTGATAATATAATTTATTTATTAAAAAAAAAATTATAATTTATTTATTAAAACAATTTTTATAATTTATTTACTAAAACAATTTTTATAATTTATTTATTAAAACAATTTTGGCATGAATTCATGAAAAGTAGACAAATGCCCCGAAAAACTTCATTTCTGGCAAAACTGAAAATCAAATAAAAAAAAAAATCAAGTATCGATATATTGATATTTTTTTTCTATGCAACAATATACTATCGATACTTATTTTGATCGATATTACCGACTTCTAGTCTTAATTCCTAGACAATTGTTTCCTTATCATAGGGATGAACCTTTCACTTTTCCCTTTTCAGTACTAAATATCCCCAGATTCGTGACGTCAATCTTCTCTTGTGGCTAAAAAAAAAATCCCTTATTCTCTCAAACTCTATCTCAGTGTAAATTAGACGTTCGGTGCTGTGTTCTCGCAAATAAACCTCATATATGGCTGTCTGGACAAGGACTGAATCGTTATTATTTTCCACGGTTGCTTTAACCTTGTGATGGAGCTTTCATGGGCTCAGTACATGTACTTAAAGAGGAATTCTTACTTAGGATCATTTAAGGGGGTCCGGTACCGAAAATAAAAAAAAACTTTATCTACATTTTTATGTCAAAAATTTATTTTATGTGCGAGATACTATTTATATATCTTTGAGAAAATGTTTTTTTAAATATTGTGTTTAGTTATTTAAAAAAAATTTAAAAACCAAGAAAAATCCATAATAATTGATGTTTGCGTATTTTGATATAAGTCAAGAAAAAATAATTTTTTTTTCAAAGTGAAAGCTTTCTGTAATACATAATTATATAAAGAAAGTTTTGTCTTCACATAATTTTGATAGGTGAATTAAAAAAAATTAAAAAAATTCTCAAAGTTAAAATATTGAAATTTTTGCTTTTTTTATGTTATCTTTTACGCTAAATGTTATATTTTAAAACAGAATTAAAAAAATAAAATTCTGTGAAGACAAAATATTTAAAACTATATAAATTAAATGCTCCAAAAATTTGAATAGTCAATTGTTAATGGTTCTGGAGATATATCGATTTGAATATGCAACATCTGTAAAAAACAATAGTGTTCGAAAAACGCACTTTAAGCAGACGCTTCAAGGTGTTACGCCCATTAGTAATGTTTAAATCACAGGTAATTTTGTGGCGTTCTAATCATCAGAGGAATAAGATAAAAACATTATTCTCTTCAGGAATGTATGAACTATTTTTTAAAATCAGAAAAAAAAAAATTGGGATTTTTGAAAAAATTTCGGTACTGGACCCCCTTAATGAAATGACATATATATTAAAAACAAGGAAATAGCGTCTAATATATTTTATTTTATAAATTAAAATTAAAAAAAAAAAAAAAAAGCAAAATACTATTGTAGGTGGAGCCCCTACATAGGCATTGACGTATGGATATTAAATATATTAGATGATTGCGAGTTTTTAATTCGTCATTTTATGAAGTGATAATTTTCGTACATACTCACCAAATTTCAAGGTTTTATACAAAGTAGTTTCTAAATGCACTGGACTAGAAGATTGTACCATAGCGAGTATAGGGAATGATCTATTACTAGAATTTCCTCCTAAAGAAAAACTTCGGCAGATAGTATACATAGTAGAGGTTGGAAATATCGATCTAAATAAATATCGATATTATATCGTTGCATAGAAAAAAATATCGATAAAATATCGATATGTAGATACATGATTTTTTTTATTTGATTTTCAATTTTGCCAGAAACGAAATTTTTCGGGCCAAATTTTTTCTTTTCATGATTGCTTTTTGTAAAGTTACTACTTTTCCTACTGAAATGGATCTATTATATATAAAAAAAAAAAGTTATATTTTCGCTTATTTGGAGCAGTGATTTTGAGAAAAATTTAGGTAATTTTCAATAGCTTTTAAGTGAATGGCAAAATATTGAATATTGGTGTCATTTTAGCTGTTTCTCAGCCAAGTCCAAAATTTAGTTTTGAAAAGGGAATAAGAAAAAAAAAAAAAAAAAAAAAAAAACATGGAACTACAAAATGATCATCAGAAAAACTAAAAATGTTTGAAAATATCGATATATCGGTGACTTTTATCGATATTAAAAAAAAAAAAAATATCTATAAAAATATCGTCCTATCGATAAATCGCCGTCTTCTAATACATAGCCCATTCATATCTGCCATAGAATTCCCCTTTCTAATGATGTTAATGAGTTGTCCTGGGTTTAGAAATACTTTTGTTATTTTTAATTACTCAGAATCTTACAAAAAAAGAGGGGGGGGGGGGGGAGAGAAGGAAAAAAAACCATCTTTTTCCTCTCAAGACAATTCCAAAATCCACGGTTGCCTCTTTCACTCTAACTGTGAAAAACAATTTTGTTGAAATTGAAACATTTCTCAAAGAAAATTCATAACAATAACAATCTACTCTCCATACCACGTGAATAGAAATAAATTAAAAGATGCAAGTGCATCTAATTAATTTAATTTATATTGCATCATCTAACAGCGTTACAGAATTAGGCAGTGAGTGAGTGAGTAAGTCAGTGAGCAAGATAACTCTTATAGCGATTTGCTTTTCCAATAAAACATGCACTACCCAAATGTTGCAATTGGAGATGTAAGCTCAGTATAATACTTGGGTTATCCGGGTTTTTTTTCTCCCCAAGAAGCTACAAACTTTAGATAACGTGTTTATTTCGTGATTCATTGGTGGTTTGAAGCTACGCCATTCAGCAATCACGTGGTCTAAACTGAGCTGGGAACTCCACGTGTATCTAGCACTTTGTTTTTAAATCGCTGAACTGTTTGGAAAGTTGATTTCGTCCTATCAATGGTTTGTTTGATATACGAATAACTGATAAGCTGGAGAGAACGATGATAGATGATGAATGATGAGCATCGTAAGTTAAATCGAGTTGAAACGTTATTTTGATAGTGATTTTTTTATTTTTTTTTCACCATAAATGATGGCTTGAAAAATGGATAACTTTTAAAAGTGAACGGTAGCTATTTTTTTGTTCTCCATAAATGGTGTCTTAAAAAATTGAACATTTTTAATAGGGCCGGAGGTACAAAAGGCTCCAAACCCGTGAGGGTGAATCCTCCGGCTTGGGCAGTCAGTCCAATAGGGACCAGTAGCGATTTTTTTTTTTTGCCAAAAAAAAATGATGTTTGAAAAATGGAACGCTTTTAAAATTGATCGTTAGAGATGTTTTGTCTTATAAATGATGTTCGAAAAATGAAACCCTTTTGGGGATCGCCAGCGATTTCTTGCGCTTAAAATGTTTGAAAAATGCAACATTTTTGAAAATGGACTACTTAAGAGGCATTACCATAGCGATTTTGATCAAAATTGCTAGAGCTGTTTTTTAATAATTGCTGGAAAACATGATTTCATTATGTATTTATATTTTGCGCATGCGCAATACTGAGGAAAACTTTGATAACAGATCCCATGGCCCCCACTAAACCTCATACAAAATTTAAACAAAGTAAGACTATTATTTCGGGAGTTATGCTGACCTCGCATTCACAGACAAACTTTTTTTCTAGACCACTTTTTTTGTTGTTGTTGTTGACCGTAAACTGCACTTTTATTACTTTATGTTAACATATTAGTAATTGTATTGAAAGTAAAAATGCAATACACCATGCATGAAGTGGGTCACTATAGATTCGATTTCTAAAAAGCGGGTCGCAATGTTTAAAATTTTGGGCCGACGCTTTGGAAGATATGGGCCGGAAAACGAAGCATTAAGACTACTGGTCAAGGACTTCTCTTAAATCTTGTTATTTTGTTGCTGATTTGAATCCTGGCGTTTAAAAAATTGCATGCATTTTAAGACTATTACAAAATATTTTCAATTACATTGTCTGCAAAAGAAATCACTTTAATACTCGGTAATCAGCAGGGGTGTACTGACCATAGGGTTGTCCGGTGCAATCGCCGGGCTGGTCAGTGTTTGTATAAAATGGACCAGTCTAACCAGGGGTGTAGTGGAGCGGGAACGCGTGGGAACGGCGTTCCCTCACCTGAATTTTTTTTTCCTTTTCTGTACGAGACACTTAACGGAAAGTCAACCAAGAAAATTAAAAAGTTCTTTTGTGAGAACTATGCCTTCGTTTTCGATCCACAACTTCAGAGCTGAGCCATCGATATAGATGAGTCGGGCAGGCAAGTTCAAGTATTTGCAAAACACTCGAAAGAGGCGCGGCAACCCGCACATGGCCATTCTATGAACAATCCGATTGATGAATTAGACTCCCCCTCCCCTCTCCCAGTCTTTCAATGTTTTAATGTTACTTCATTAGAGATGAACTGACATATGTATTTTTCAGGTGCATGTAGTTTGTTTTGAAATTACTAAAGTTATTTATTCTTAGTTATCATTTTTACTCTCCACCCCCCCCCCCCGCATCCTCACAGAAAAAAAAATAAACGTTTGTTACGACGCGACATAGCGTTCCCACACCTTTTTATTTTACACTACACCTCTGAGTCTAACCCGGAATTTTTTATTTTTTTTTAGTTTTCCAATATAAATAGAGATATTTTTCTTATCATTTTCTTAAAACTCATTTCATTTCAATTCCAGTCACTCCCCCCCCTCTCCCAGTGTGGCCTTTTGTTTGGTAGGGAGATAAGATCTACAAAGTAAAACAGATGTACTAAAATTTATATATTATCGAATTGCTTTTCACTTATTTCATAACCTTTAAGGTTAAATATATATTATCATTTAGAATGTCATTTTTCAATAAACCTACTAGTTAAATTCCTAGACATTAATTTATAATTTCGATTTCTTGTTTCAGTTTTTGCTGCAAACAACAATCAATGAATTACTGAAACCAAATTCATTTCCAAGGACCTACAAATAGTAGAAACAGACGAAATTTGATTTAATTAAACTAATTTTTGCAATAATTCAATTTTTAAAATTATTAAACAAATTAATTATTAAATATGAATATTTAAATAACAAAAAATATTATTAAATATAATTATTTAAATAATAAAATGTATTAATTGTTTAATTATTGGAATTATTTTATTAAAAATAAAATTCTATTAATAATGATACTGAAAATTTGGTTCGGCATTAATCTAAAATCACCGGGCCGATTTTATGTCCCAGTACGCCAGTGGGAATCAGTAATAGAAATTGATAAATGAAATTTGAAGCGATAAATTATTATTTGAATGGCTAGTAATATTTTAATGTCACCACATTAAAATCACCAGATTTATTTCCCTCTAATTAAACAAAATGAGATTCAGGATAACAAACAATAACCTTGTTCTACAAAATTTTTGGTTTTTCGAATGAGTGCTGAACGCATCGTTCTTTTTATGTCAGATAAGATTCGTGGTACTTAACTCAGTCTGATTTAAGTTTTACTTTCGTAAAAATATTACTTTCATCTGTAGAAGGTCTATCACTACGTGTTCAAGTGTCCAAGCGAAAGGATCGCATGTCCAGGCGCGTTCTCAAGGGGAAGGTTTTTAGAGTCAGGCCCCCCCCCCCCTCTCTCTCCCTCCTCAAAAATAACGATGAAAAAGCCGAGGACAAAGCAAGACAACAAAGCAAATTATAGTTTGAAAATGTTCAATGTGTATACGTATTCATTGTTGGATTGTTCCGCCTATCATATTTAACAATAATTTATCCTGAATCAAATAGTTGTAGACAACTAATTTATTGTCGTAAATTCACACGTAGCCAACCATTGTGTCGCCTTTACGTAATTGAGACTTTTTACCTTTTTGTAACTTATTCTGTATAATCAAAGTTAAGTTATCCCATGGTATAGAAATATAACTTAAGAGCAACAAAATTTACTTAAGCTATACAACAGCCACCGGCCCCCTCCGTAATAAAACTCTGGATCCTCCCTTGACTAAAGAAGCTATAATGTCAGAAAAGTTTTAAATAAATATCTGACTTGTAAATCTCATAGCAAAAAAAAAAAGTATCTAAGCATTATTTTTGTTTTACTTAGGCAAAATATAAACTGTCATTTCAAAAATATAACAATTTAGCTGTCTTTCAAATGCTGTCGTAGTGTTTACATCTTATGTGGCCCTTATATTTTAAGCGACATAAATATATAATGAAATCAGCCCGATATAGTTTGTCTTCTATAGATTATAGATTAGTCGGAAATGTTTGTTGTTTAGTTAAATTCAATTATAGGTTGGTTGGTTGGTTGTATTCAGATTATCTGGCGCTGTCAGCAACACGAGGGCTATAATGCGCCGAAACATTCGTCATTAGACAAGCCAACATACATTTACATACACCCATGTCTAACACGGGACTCGAACCCGCAACCTCGCGGTCTAGAAGCCAGCACGCTAACCACTATACCGTTTGGTCTGCAAATTCAATTATAGAAGTAGTCATATTTTTAGGCGAATAGGCAAACACCATTATCATACCAGGCTCTTAATCTGTCACCTACATATTTCAAAATATTAAAGTGGTTTCTTTCCAGTATTCGAATTATTCAAATGTGGAGCTACATTCTATAGAATATAGCTCCACATTGTGGTGTGTTTTTGAAATTATCGAATACTCGACAGAAACCACTTGAATATTTTTGGAATATGTAAGTGACAGATTTACACACTGCAAAAATATTCCTGACAGGTGACGAATATAGTATTAGAAAATTCTACATGAAAGTTGTTTTTCATTAGAAAAACCCAGGTGCAATTTTAATGATTGATATGAAAAATGAAACCTCTCAAACAGAAGTTTTCTTTTTACGCCTCTTTGCAGGTTCAACTCATCTTTGCAACAATTGCAAAGATATTGACAAATTAAGTGCTAATTGGATGTAAAGGTGATATGTGACATTAAAAAAAAAAAAAAAAATTGAATTTTCGCACTGAATGAAGTGGTGCGTTTTAAGCTAACTTCTGGCACTTACCTTGGACCTCTAAACTGCTTAGGGATATATAAAAGGTGCGCACCAAGTTTTGATATCAATACATTTCGATGTGTGGACCTTCTGAAGCACGACAAGACAAACATCTAATCGGATATCCAGTTCTTTCCAAGTGTTTCGTAGTCTATCTAGAGTTATTAGATGAATTGTTCGAATGATACGCTTCTTCAACTCATTCCACAGTTTCAATTTGTTGTTTATACTCGACGGATTTAATGAGTCTCAAGATTAGCGGGTCCCGTCAATGCACTCTAAGAAGAAAAAGTTACCAAAACTGCTTCTTATGCACCCTCCTAACCGCGTATTGACTTTAGGTGTATCCTTTTTCTTGTTCAAAAAGCATCGGAGGGGGTTCTAATCCACTTAAAAGCAATCTATTATATTCTGAACGGTAATTCGTAGTCTATGAGGAGTTATTAGACCAATTGCTCGAATGATACGCTTCTTCAACTCATTCCACAGTAACAATTTGATGTTCATACACGACGGATTTAAGTAATCTCAAGATTAGCGTGCCTATCGCAACAGTGAGCTCTACAAAGAAAAATCGATTAATGAGACCATTCACGTGCACTCCTAACCACACGTTGCCGACCAAACGGTATAGTGGTTAGCGTGCTAGCTTCTAGACCGCGAGGTTGCGGGTTCGAGTCCCGTGTTAGGCATGGGTGTTTGTAAATGTACGTTGGCTTGTCTAATGACGAATGTTTCGGCGCATTATAGCCCTCGTGTTGCTGACGGCGCCAGATAATCTGAATACAACTAACCACACGTTGCCTTTAGATGTATCCCTTTCTTGCTCAAGAGACGTACGAGGGGTTTCCAATCCTCGGCGAAGCAGTCTATTATATTTTAATGGGTAATAAGATCTAATTTATAATAAGCCATAATAATAAAACCATAATTTCTGGTTTTTAGTAGCCGGACACCCTGTATTTTGATTCAGGATAAGTCTTGTTAGATGTAAAATAATTATGCAAAAGGAAATACTTTAAGAGGGAATTTTACAAAAACGATAAATAAACGTCGTTTTGTAAGCAGAACATTTCAGGATCAGACATAAGGCTTAATTGAAAAGCCATCGTATAGAAATGTTCTGCTTGAGCCGCATTCTTATTGACGCATGCCAAGGTTAAAAAATTTAAGAGTCAAATGCCCCCTTTGCAATGTGGAAACTTCTTCGTCTCTGTATAGTTCGCTTTTTATGCAAAGTAGTTCAGGAACTGACTTATTGAAAAAATTAAATGAAAACTCTTAATTGAAAAGCTATCGTATAGAAATGTTCTGGTTGAGCCGCATGCCCATTGCAATATTCAGCGAACTGGAATTTTTTTCAATTACATCATCACCAAGCTCAGTAAAGGTTTAAAAAGTGAAGAGGCTTCTTTTGAAATGTGTAAACTATTTTTTCTTTGTAATGTTATGAAAAACTGTTGAGATTTTCTTTTCTAAGTGGTATAAGTTTTATTGAAAGTAAATTGTCCTCTCCTCCCCCCCCCCCCCCGATTAAGAAACAGTGGATTTCATGGACTTAGTAAAAAACTCCCTGAAATTTTTTTTAAAAAGTAAAGTGAAAGAAGCTGAAATGGTCTTGCAATCAGTGATTTATGAAGTTTCTCAAATAAGTCTTATTACTCACATTCAAACCATAGTCTGTGTCATGGGCACCGACAGAATGATTTTCAGGGTGGTGCAAATGGTACCCAAGGGGGAGTAAGGCGGTTAATTTTTTTGTTTTACCCTTGAACTTTTAATTGGATATCTTACTGAAATTTCAATTAATAGTTTTGTAAATATCTTAAAACAAGAATTATATTTCTATTTCCAGTTAACCTTACGATTTTCTCCTCATTATTTTTCACTTTCAAAATCCCGGGGGGGAGCAAGTGGCGCCCATGTTGAAAATGCAGACGAGTCTGCATGGGCGCCCCCAGGAGGGTGCAAGGAGGTGCACTTGCACCCCCTTAGCTCTTGAAAATTTAAAAAAAAAAAAAAAAATACAAGTGGAATGGTGTAAATTCCAAGATCAAAAGAAAAGCACATATGTCGTTTAGGTTTTTATGTTACAATAAACATTTGTTTTCCTATTATTTTAGTCTTTTGTTTCTTTTCTATGTCGTTTTTTATAACTACTGGTGCTTACCGTCAAGGATTTTTGGAGGCTGATTAGAAGTATTTATTTCTTTTATTGTATAATCATTTGCTGTGTAGTTCTCAAAATTCTAGGACAAATATTTTGCTTTTTAAGTCATCAATCAGATATACTATCTTGAAATCTATTTTCAGAATTCAATTAAACATATCCAATTCTGCCTTTGTATTTCATTTTGATTTTTTTTTAATTATTTCCAAAACTTGGAAGAAATATAATTTACTCTTCTGTATTTTTGCATTTTCGTGTTCCTCTGTTCTAAACACTGTCTCTTGAATGCCGTGATATTTAGTTGGATGATAAAAAATCGTTAAAAATATATATATATATATATTATATTTTTACTATTTTTTTTCTTTTTAACAGGGTTACGCTTCCAAAAATATATATCATAAATTTTTTAAAACTATTCTCAAAGAGTAAAATTTAAAATGCATAACTATTAATTAAAATTTCTAAAAAATTAATGATTTGGATAAAAATCTAGTCTTGCACCCCCCTGCGAATATTTCTGGGGGCGCCCATGCGAGTCTGTTTCATGGAAGTGGGAGGTAGAGGGGGGGGGGGGGAAGTGAGATAGAGACTCTACCCCCCCCCTCCCCCCTTACACCACCGAATGCGAGTGTTTTCATTTATATCTCTACAAAAACTGATTTCTGGTTTTCCAACATATCATTCGTACAAGTTGTTTTTAAATTAGTTAACAAATATTTTTTTATTTTTTGTATTTATTCGTAATTATAAAAATAGTCCACAAAGCAGATTATCGGCCTTTGGGTCCCTTGGCATTTTTTCTAAAACAAAGGGAAAAAAAACCGCTCCTGAACCTCGCTGCAATTCCAAAGCCCCTATAGAGTCACCACTTAATTTTCGCAGCTACAGCTTGAGCAATAGTACCGCTCAATAACTGTTGGTCGCCTACGATAAAACTGTTGTATGATAAGAAAGATTTAGGTTCCTTTTTGCTCGCTGTCTCTAGTAGTCATTCTATTATCATATGTTTTTGTTATGGTAGGGGCAGCAATCAGTCATTTGAGGAATATGTTACCCGAATTTTCTAAATAGAGTTAATTTATTTGCCAATATGCTTTCAAACAAAGATGGCGGATTCGGTAGAACGTTGTCAACAACGACGCCATTTTGTTTGTCCGGATATAACTGATTCGAAAGAGCGATCGTGGGGAATTTCACCAAAAAAGATAGTTTGCACCAAATTTTCAATCTTCTGTGAAAAATACAGACAAAAACACTTGAAAGCTTTCAATTTCTGTGTTCTGTGAATAACGATAGTTATAATTAAAAGTCAAACATAAAAACAAAACAAAAAAAAAACGCCATTCCAAACCGCTAGGTGGAACCATTGCATGGAACATTTACAAAAGTATACGCCCTTCAAGGATTCTGTAAGGGACGAACCCTGATTGGTCAGATTAAGTCTCTGAACAAGTGCCCGGATGAATTGTTGTGTGCTTTTAGCAAATAGAGACTCGACTCTAACTCCCCCTACTATAACCGGCTTTTAGGAATTGCAGGGGGAGGGTGCAATGGACTGAAATGAAAGAATCCTTTGCTTTTGGTTATTTTTTTTTTATTCGGCTGTCATTTTTATTTTAGTGACAGTGTAGCTGTTAGATAAAGAATCATTGGTGGTTGCCGACTTCAAATTACGGGAATTGACGATGAAGATAGCATTCTGTCAAAACAAATAACGATGAAGATAATATTGTTTTCGGGTCAAGGTTTTCTAGTACGTTGCTACTCAATAGCAGTGACATATAGCGCCCTCTTTTGGATAAATATCAAATCAATCTTTTGCTCTTTTTCTATACTCAATCTTGAACTGTTTTTTTGTTGCAGGTTTATCATGAAATCCACTTCAAAAATGAAAAAAAAGTATCCTTTCTTTTTAATAATAGTATTTTTAGGGTAAAATTGAGGGGTTGAAGAGTCGTATCGTAAACTATACCAGTTAAATTATACTTGATGGTTTTCCTCGCTTTTCTGTGTAGAAATCGAAATTCCATGCTTTTTTTTCTAAATGTGTAATTTTACTTAATATTTATTCTAATAAAATCCTAAATTTGGTTGCTGATTGATTCGATCATTATCGCTTTCTTCCATTACATTCTATTATTACTTTCAAAATTAAGTTTTTTTTCATCTCCAATTACCTTTTCGTTCTTTCATCTAATGCTTGCAAGTATTAGTGTTTTCATACGATTAGATTCAGCTCTAATCGCAAATACCTTAAAATGATGAGGATTTAAATAGAATCCCAATAATGTATTACAAATAATATTTTTTTTTACAGTTAATTACTCTCAAAAAGTAATAAAAAACATTTGCACAGTAAATAAAGTGTAATGCTAAAAAAAGAAAAATAATTAATAAAAATAACGTGATAGTATTAATACTGCTACTATTACTAAAATAATTTTCTTAAGTATTTAAAAAAAAAAAAAAAAAAATCATTAAAAGCATTAAAAAGAAAATTAAAATTATTGTCCATTTTTAATTGCATATAAAAGACACGCTACTAAAACTTAACAAAAAAAAAACAATAAAAGAGTAGAAAGTAGTAGAGACCGTCCAGCACGGAAAGGTTTCACCAATTTCGGTATAACAATAATGAGATTCACTAGCACCTTTTTAAATTTTGAAAATTAAAAATAAAGTGGTGATATTTATAGAAAATTAAATGATATGCTGCGAAAATAAACTCAGAAAATACTAAAAAAATAAAAAATCTTCGTGTTTTTCTGGATTTTTAGTTTACATATAGGCCATTTCCAATTGAATTTTCACCATAAAAACTTGTACTAATCATATTCACCTTAGCTGAAAATATCCAAAGGAATAACTAATGGAAATGCTGGAGGTGCTTTTAAGTACCATGAGAGAGTCAGTTTTCTCATTTTGTACAAATTGAAACAAATGTCGATTTGAGTATTAAAGAATTCGAATTCATTATTAAAGTGTATGAACACACTTGATATATCACAAAAATAGGTCAATTGTGTTAATAGTTTTTCTGCTTTAAAATAATCTCTAGATGGAATTTTTTTAAGATAATGGTATCATCTGAAGACTAGAGAGTTATTTTATTAGTTTGATGATTACTATTTTGTTCCGAAAATAAATTTAAATGCTTTAAACTCATTATCTAAAAAATCGTTTTGTTTTTGGCACGTCGAATTTCATTTAAAGAAACTGGAGTTTTATATAATCTTTTTAAAAAGTGTTTTGAACCTCAGTCAAATCGATTGGAGAAAAAAAATGCTCGATTTTTAAATGCAAAAGTTTTTAGAAAAATTGCGATTTTTTTCTATTTCAAAGTTAAACAAGTTGTAGTATCAAAATAGCTATATATTCGAGAAACTAGATGGAGGTTTATAACATTAAGAATGATATTACGAACAATTTCCAACCATAAATTCTTTTCTTGGCCCCATATAACTCGAATAATCTCTGTTCAAAAATATGCCAATTATAACGAGTTAAATGCTAATGAGTTAATTAATTTTTGAATAATACTGAATTTTTTTTTTCATTTAAACGTCGTTACTAATTATGTACTTTCAGGGGAAAAAAAAAAAAAAAAAAAAAAGATTTCTAAAACGATAATTAAAAAAAAAAAGATTTCTAAAATGATAATTAAAAAAAAAAAAGCTTTCTAAAATGATAATTAAAAAAAAAAGATTTCTAAAATGATAATTAAAAAAAAAAAAAGATTTCTAAAATGATAATTAAAAAAAAAAAAAAAAGATTTCTAAAATGATAGTTAAAAAAAAAAAGTTTAAGTGCGATTGTACATGATTGTGGAAAGTGTGTGTGGTTGGGAAGGGAGGGGGTCGCATGTTTCTGGCTGTACTAACATTTTCGATCACGGGCCGCCACTGATGCTACAAACTTCTAACCAAGTGCATTTAGAAACTATTTACTTTAAAACCATGAAATTTGGTGAGTAGGTAGAAAAATGATCACTTCATGAAATGAAATCAATTAAAAACTCGAAAATAGCGAGCTAATATATTTTATTATGGGAAATCCTTACGTCAATGCATATGCAGTGGCGCCATCTGGTTTTGACTATTGCTGTTTTCATTTTCATTTATCATAGACAAACATTAAATGAAAACTATTTATGTCATTTCACATTAGGTGATCTTTTTCTTATCTACTCACCAAATTTTGAAGTTTTATTGAAAGTAGTTTCTAAAATGTACTTGGCTAGAAGATTGTTACATAACGAGCATAGGGAATGATCCTTACTATAACTGATCCTTACTAAAACTGATCCTTGCTATAACTGATCCTTACTATAACTGACTATAACTTATCCTTACTATAATTAACTATAACTGATCCTTACTATAACTGACCCTTATTATAACTGACTAACTGATCCTTACTATAACTGATCCTTTCTATAACTGATCCTTTCTATAACTGATCCTTTCTATAACTGACTATAACTGATCCTTATTATGACTGATTATAACTGATCCTTATTATAACTGACTATAACTGATCCTTATTATAACTGATTATAACTGATCCTTATTATAACTGATCCTTTCTATAACTGACTATAACTGATCCTTTCTATAACTGATCCTTTCTATAACTGACTATAACTGATCCTTACTATAACTAACTATAACTGATCCTTTCTAAAACTGATCCTTTCTATAACTGATCCTTACTATAACTGATCCTTTCTATAACTGACTATAACTGATCATTTCTATAACTGACTATAACTGATCCTTTCTATAACTGACTATAACTGATCCTTTCTATAACTGATGCTTTCTATAACTGACTATAACTGATCCTTATTATAACTGACTATAAGTGATCCTTACTATAACTAACTATAACTGATCCTTACTATAACTGATGCTTTTTATAACTGACTATAACTGATCCTTATTATAACTGACTATAACTGATTCTTACTATAACTAACTATAACTGATCCTTACTATAACTGATCCTTTCTATAACTGACTATAACTGATCCTTACTATAACTAACTATAACTAATCCTTACAATAACTAATTATAACTGATCCTTTCTATAACTGACTATAACTGATCTTTACTATAACTGACGGGACTTAAAATTCCCGTCGGTAAGTAAAGTGTTAAGTGAGATTGACACAGATAACCTACCTTGTTTAAAGTTAGATTAGCTAGGATCATTCGGTATACTCGCTATGTTACAATCTTCTAGACCAGTGCATTTGGAAACTACTTTCTATAAAACCTTTAAATTTGGTGAGTAATTACGAAAAAGATCACTTAATGAAATGACAAATCGTGATTTATTTAAATCTTCCTTTGGTGCCGGCGGGCCGTAGAAAAATGTGTCGCGGGCCAAATCTGTCCCCAAATCTATTTCTTTTAGTTTCTTCGGACACGTAGTGAAGAACTCTGTTCGAAATATTTAACACATGCTATAATATTTCGGAAAAATTACAGTTATGTAAAAAAAAAGTTAATACATTGAAATTTGATCCCCCCCCCTCTCCTGTGCTGTTAGCGGGCAGCAGAAATTTTCGTCTCGGGCCGCGTAGTGGCTGACGCTGAAGTAGAGGCTATCTTTGTACTCCATGACAGATGACTCCATGAGGTACTCTATGTAGAAGAGGTCGGAGATATCGATACTATATCGTTGCATGAAAAAAAAAATATCGATATAATATCGATACATGATTTTTTAAAATTATTATTTAATTTTCAATTTTGCCAGAAACTAAGTTTTTCGGGGCAAATTTCCACTTATCATGAAATCATGCCAAAATTGTTTTAATAAATAAAATATTAAAATTGTTTTTAAAAATAAATTGTATTATCAATCAGAATAAATAAAATACATTTGGATGTCAATGCATAAATTCACATTTATTTTTAAAGAAAAAATTTTGAAAAGTAGTTTACCGCTTTTTTCCCCCGATAGATATGTTTTTAATATTTAAAATTAGATGCAAATTCCAGGCACACGTTGACAACTGGAACGGCGCTATGCTAATGACTATTAATAAATGATCTTATCTTTCCATTACATTGTGTTTTCTTTTTGGTTAGGGTTCCATTTTAACTGTCTCTCAGCCAAGTCTAAACTTGAGTTTTGAAGTTTTTGAAAAGGGAAAAAAGAAAATCGAAAAACACATGGAACTACAAATAATCGTCAAAAAACTAAAAATGTTTGAAAATATCGATATATCGGTGACTTGTATCGATATTTTTAGTATCGATATTTAAAAAAAATATCGTCCTATCGATATATCGCTGACCTCTACTATGTAGGCGATGCGTTGGTCTGGTATTGATTCTCTCTTTTTTCCTTCGTACTTTAAACTACGATTAATAAAGCTATGTAATTACTGTTTTATAGATGTGCTTCTCTACTATAAACAACTGACAATTCCCGCATTTCTTATTTGTTCTTTTTTTTTATTCAATTCTAAATGTTTCGAAAATACCATAAACACAAAAATGTCTGCTCACTGCTCTTTTTCGTTTTTTTTTTTTATTTGCAATCTAAAATCGCGTGTCAGATTTCGATGGGAAAACGACACATTTGGCTCGAATCAAATGGGACGTTACTACATCTAAAAACAACTTGGCTTAAAACGCCAACGCCAACTATTTGGCAGAAACATCGCGATAACCATAAAAATGAAAGGATCTCGTAACGTCACAGCTACTGCGTTTTGATGGGACTGGGTTTCAGGGCATTTTCTTCTTAATATTTAAATAACTAATTTTTTGAAAGAACTTTTGTTTGAATACTTGGAATCAGAAAGAAATTCCTCACAAATATAAACTAATATCACTTATTTTTAAAAAATGGGGGAACTGTCCATTACCTTCATTATTTGTTGATAAATTGAAATTGAACCTTAAAAGAGGTCCATTGCTATATCCAAACCAAATTTCATTATATTTCTCAGCAATATAATACAGTATCTAAGTATGTTGAACTGCCAAAAAATTAATTTCTTTAAGGAATTTCAAACGCGCAAGCAGCGCATGGGTCTACTAGTTGTATGAAAATAAGTTTTTATAGATTTTTTTTGTTTGCAAATTTGATTTTGTGAGGATATTACAAAAGTCACAAAACTAAAAAAAAGTCTCGAATTTTCATTTCTGTCCTATCATTGGTCACCTTTTTCTTTGCTTTTCTCACAACCTAGTGCTTTGATTTTTTTTAGGAATTCTTTAATAAAAAAATATCTAAAACAGTGGAAAATTGAATCGTACGTTGAAGTGTCACAACAACACCGTAAAAATTATTCTACTTTTAAGAACTTAAATCACAGTATTTTTTATTGTAGTATTTTTAGTTATAAAGATGCTGTATTTTCTTCAAGTTTTTAAAAGTAATAAAATTTTTGCGGTGTTTTTACAAAAACTTTAACGTACAGTCCAATAGCAAATTTCCACTTTATTTTTTTACGTCAATTTTTAGAAATTGAGTCTTAAAAACAGTAAAAAAAAATAATTCGTCATAAGATAACATTTTCTATTTTTTTCGTTCGCCTCTTTTGATACTTCTTACTGCTTTTCATTTTCAAATGAAAGTACCTAAACATTTAATATATTAATGTAAAGGAACACTTTCAACAACGAACGCTCTATCTCTAAGTTCGGATCGACATATCAACCGCTCGCTGAACCGAATGGTGACGATCACCTACGTCATCACAAATAGGTGGATTACGTCACGATCAAACATTACCAAGGGCTGTCTGCTTCTTCGTGACGTCACTCTGGTGGTTGAGAGGGGTTGGAGAGACGATAGAATGTCAGGGAGAGGATAAGAATTTTGAAGGAATTGCAGGAATTCTCGAGTTTTAAAATTTAAATTTTTTTCCTTGAAGAAAAACTTCATCTGTGTGTAAAGACAGATTCAAATTTGTTGCTCTTTAAGATTTGGTTTGGAGTTTGGGGTATTTTTTCTTTCAATTACTTATTTGTTAACACTTGGAAATTTTAAAGCGCATAAGGTGCCAGTTGGAAAAAGGATGAATATAGCAAACATTTTAATTTAAGGTACATTAGGAATCGCGAAATTAGACTAAAGTATGCTTTTTTGTGTATTTGTTACAAAATATTCTCGAATTCATTATCTTAAAAATGATACTATTTTCTTTCTGAGACTCAAATTACTTTTTAAATTACAGTGGGTTTTGTAAACCTGTTTTGTATCATATTAATTAGTTGAGTAAACTTTAAACGTGTTTTCTGAAGAATTCTTAACAATGACATTTTGGGTTTTATTTGACTTCACGCCAACTGTCATAACTCCATTATAAATAAATCCGATTTACAAAATTCTAATTATCTTTTGTAGATAATAGTTGTGAATATGTTTCCATAAAAAAAAAATCTAATATATATTGTTATAAACACATTTTTATTTATATTTTAAATTTAATATTTTGTTAAAAACTATGTATTTTTCAAATTTTTTATTTAAAAACTTATAATTAAATAAGTATTGAAGTCAAATTCACAATTTTTCATGGAAACGTGTATGAATATAATATATTTTATTTGCATTAAAAATTATACCTCTGACAAGTTTATTTACGTCCGTTCGAATAACGTCCTAATTAGTAATTTTAATTGCAATTAGCCAATTATAAAAATTAACGGAAAAAAAAGTTGATATGTAAAAATGCATCATTCTTAATTCTGATATACTGCCACAAAGTTTGAAATTCTAACATAAAAATTAAAGAAAATCATCTCAATTGTATATGTATCGTATACCTTAATATACATGAAATATTTATTATAAATTCTTCTTTTGTTTCTAATATGCTAATAATAATAATATTTATTGCTAATATGAAAATTATTTCTGATTTTTATACATGAAATCATAAAAAAATTAACAGAAAAAAAAATTCTTAATGAAGAACCTATTGAAAAATTACATTCAACGGGGAGATAGAGAGCATCATTTAGATCTTCACTGAAAAGAGAATCGGAGTTAAAATAGATTTAAGAGTTGCCTTCAATTAAATCGATTATCTTCCTACTCATAAGCATAGAGTCGAAAATATCGATATATCGGTGACTTGTATCGATATTTTTATCGATCGTCGATTTTTATCCATATTTTCGTCGATTCTGTTGCCAGCGTGTGCTTGGTGTTTGCATCTGATTTTAAATAACAAAAACATCCCTAAGAGCAAAATGTGCGGCAAAGTAAGTTTAAAAAATTATTGATTAAAAATGAATGTGACTCTATGCATTCACTTCCAAATATCTAATATTTTTTTTTAATTTTATTTATTTATTCTGATTGAAACAATTTTGGCAACAGGAAAGAGTTTAAAAAAATGATCGGTTAAAATTATTTCACTTATAGCATTGCTACCCAACGCACCGCTGAATTGACTGGCCCACACTCCATACTGAATTTATGCATTCACGTGCATTACCTTTTATTTATTCTGATTAAAACAATTTTGACAAGAAGAAAGAGTTTCAACAATGATCATGGTCAAAATTTAAGTTACAAAGTTACAGAATAAGGCAGTGAGTGAGTAAGGGATCAAGGTAACTTATAGTAATACAGTGATAGTAATGAATTCAGTAAAATTCGGTTTTCCATATCTACTGTGGGTTTGTGGTTAGCATAACTCCCGAATGGATTGACGCTACGATGTCCAACTTTTGTGAATGGGTCAGTGACTTGTGCTCGTTGTTGAGTTGGAGAAAAACCATGAGATGCGTCATTAAGGTTTTCGTTAAAATAGCGCATGCGCATAAGGTAACTGTCATAGCAAAATGTATATTTTTCATCAATTGACAAAAACGGTTGCAATAATTTTGATCAAAAATCTATGTGGTAATGATTTTCAAGATGTTCTAAGCATTCACCCACCACCCGCGAAATAATTAGATAAAAGCGTACAAAGTGTTAAAACTAATTTTTTTTAATAAACACTTCTCTCCCCATGAGCATCGTCCATCAACGACTATTCTTCCACCGTTTCACTTAATTGCAGAAAGATAATAAAATCTCCTTTTCTGAATAGGTTATGAATTCTTCTTGCATAAATACAAGCTAGTACGCCGAATGAATGCCGTGAAATTCCATTTTATTGGTTTGACAAGATCTTCGTGATCTGGAGACATCCCCCCCCCCCCGAAAAAGATCATTGCTATAATTAATGCTAAAAATGTCACCAATTTGGCGATGTTTCTTTGTCAAGATTAATGCCAAAAATATCAATCAGCTGGTCATTTTTTTTTTTTTAATTAAAGAAAATATGAAGACAGTAAAGGTTATTTGCATCGATTCTTGTCAAATTTAAATACAATTAACAGTATTATAATGTAACTGAAAGCTGCGTGATGGATGTTCCACGTTCCTAAATCAATAGTGAGTTGCTTAAAATATTTAGTTATTTAGTTTTCAAGTGATCATTAGGAATTATTAATAAAAATCATCGAAAACAATGAAATTTTTTATGAATAAGTTAAATCAGTTTTTATCGTGGAAAAGGACGTTTCAAGTTGTTGATTTTTTTTAAAGTTAAAATAAATTTGAAATATAGTTTTTAACAAATATCCTCAAAATGCTTGTTCAAGAAATGCGTTGTCGTTTATGCTCCCCAATTATTACCACAATTTTTCCTCCATATGATGGTAAGTACAATTGATTTTAAGCATTTTTTTGTGTAACTAGTTTTAATATACTGTCTAAACCACCGTTAGCCATTAAGCGGTCAATCACAGATTTTTCTGTGGTCGGCAGAAGATCAAAAATAAAGCTAAGCTCCACGGTATTTACTTTTTTTTAAACAAAATATTATTAATTTGTCCAAAATAGTATGTGTTTACTACGTGAAACAGAGTTCACCACTACATGGTTCAAAGAAACTACATGAAGAGAAGAAATTTTCAACAAGATGGTTTTCACCAAGAACAAATACAGGAATAGCTAAACCCAATCACATTTGGACATTTATTACGATTGACTGAAACAAATATTAACGATTTTCTTTATATAAAAGTTACCATGCTCACTGACTCATCTGTAACTTTGCAAGTTAAATTTTAACGGATCATTATTGAAACGCTTTCCTGATTCCAGAATTCTTTTTACTAAGAATAAATAAAAGATAATTGGACTTGAATTCATAAATTCACTGGCTGAATACCAGGGTTTCTCTGGAAAATGTTACCATGTGCATTTTAGCAATCAAAGACATTCATGTATTAAACATTTCAGACATTTGATCCCGTTTCGATATCGAAAAACTGATTCATCAAAATAGGCATTCCTTACTTTATCTACGATTGACTTCGTTGACATTTGTTTGAAAATTTATAATTGTGAATATATTGGAAATGAGACATTTGAATATCCCTCGTTCAAGAAAGTTTAACTACCTTTTGACTCTTTTTAGTTGGTTAATAATTGCAATAGTCCATTGTGTTTATGTTTGCCCTCAGTTCTAATTTTCAAAGCTGTAACTGTAATGGGAGTCAAACGTTAGGTATAGTTTGAATGTTGTGTCGACTTTTCATCCCTTGAAAATTCTTTAATCGATATTGTAATAACTGATTTTTCAGTATTTGTCCTTCTTAATATTTCCACCAAACATCAGAGCATTGACTACATTGGAAGTGGAACATTCCAATATCCCTCGTTTGGAACTTTAACCCCTTTTCGATCCCTTAAAGTGGGTTAATCGAGATCGGAATAGCTTATTTTTTTCAATGTTTAAAATTGTTGATATTTGTACTAATTTTCAGAGTTGTGAGCAAATGGGTTGGTTGTTTTCAGATTATCTGGCGTCGTCAGCAACACGAGGGCTATAATGCGCCTAAACATTTGTCATTTGACAAGCCAACATACATTTACGAACACCCATGCCTTACACGGGACTCGAAACCGCAACTACGCGGTCTAATAGAAGCTAGCACGCTAACCACTATACTGTTTGATCGGCATGAGCAAATGGGAAGTGGAACATCGGAATAGCTTACTTTTTCTAGGTTTATTTTTGTTGACGTTTGTACCAATTTTCAGAGTTGTGACCAAATAGGAAGTGGGTCATTCGAATATCTCTCGTTTGGAACGTTTAACCCTTCTTCCACCCGTTAAAGTGGGTTAATTGAGAAAGGAAGAGCCTGCTTTTTTCTATGTTTGCTGTTGTTGATATTTGTACCAATTTTCAGAGTTGTGACCAAATAGGAAGTGGGTCATTCGAATATCTCTCGTTTGGAACGTTTAACCCTTCTTCCACCCGTTAAAGTGGGTTAATTGAGAAAGGAAGAGCCTGCTTTTTTCTATGTTTGCCGTTGTTGATATTTGTACCAATTTTCAGAGTTGTGACCGTATGGGAAGTGGGAGAATTGGTGATGAGTGAGTCAGTGAGGGCTTTGCCTGATATATAGAGAGAGATTATGGAATTTGGTCCAGTCAATTCAGCGGTGCGTTGCGTAGTAACGCTTATAGAGAAAGAATTTTAACCTATCACTGTTGAAACCTTCTTTTTGCCAAAACTGTTTTAATCATAATAAATAATATATATTTGGACGTGAATGCATCAATTCACGTTCATTTTTAATATATAAATTTTGAAATGTAGTTCGCCGCATATTTTGCTATTTGGGATTTTTTTTTTTATTACTTTCAATTACCCATACGTATACGTAAGGTAATAAAAGTATAGCATTCGGTCAAAAATTTATTTTTGTTGTTGATTTTTTTTTTTTGCATTTCTCCACTTTTTGGAACATCCTGATTTCAAAAAAGTGATCCAGAAAAAAATGTGTCTGTGTGTGTGTGTTTGCGGTCAGCATAACTCCGAACAAATTGACCAACGATATTCAAATTTGGTGTGCGAGTTGGTGGTAGCCATGGGACATACCGTTAAGGTTTTCAGCAAAATTGCGCATGCGCGTAAGGTAGCTGTCATTGAGAAAATCATGTTTTTCAGTAATTGCTAAAAACGGCTCTAACAATTTTGTTCAAAATCGCTGTGGTAATACATCTTAAAGTGTTCTAAACATCCCCACCACCGAAATTCCCGTAAAAATGCTTTAATAGAGTAAAAAGTTGAAACACGAATACCCTTAACACAAAGTTCTCTTTAATTGAGCATGCCTCATCAACGATCGTTATTATTATTATTATTTTTTTTTTTAAATTTTTCTTTTTTATCACTGCTCAGTTTCACTTACTAAAAAAGATAGTATGAGAATTATTGATAAGCATTTCGCCAAAATTCCCTTTTAAAAAAAAAGAAGAAAAAAAAAGACACTTATAAGAATTATAGCAAAAAATATCGCCAAACTGGCAATTTTTTCTAAGCGACTGATAAAAATATAAAAATTATAAATTACACAAATCTACATCAGCAATATAGAGAAATTGAAAGTTGTGCGATGTTCCACACCCCTTGTTATTATTTAAAATTAGATACAAACACCAAGCGCAAGTTCAGAACGGAATCGGTGCTGTGTTAATGAATAGAATAGGAAGATGATCGATTTTGATTGATGGTGATTCTCAAATCTATTAGACTGAGAGGCGACTGCGATTTTTGGACCCCATCGAACATCATTTTGAATTTTTTATAGAAATTGGAGAAAAGTGAGTAGATTAGGAATCCACTGGTCTGCCGTGGCAAAAATGGCCGAAACTGGTCAAAAATATACTTTTCATAAGTTGAACTAAATCCAATTGCCAAATGCGCCATAACTTGCCAAATAATGAGTATTTTTTATATTTGGTAACCCTCACTCTTTAATTTTCAATTAAGAAATATGCAGACGATTCAGATATCTGGTGACGACTTTCTTACATCTTTTAAAAATGGGCCAAGTTGGCAATAAACATTTCGTCACTAATGACGTAACTGATTTCGCCAATTTGGCTTACTTTTAAAAGATATAAGTTTTCTGAGCCATAGATCAGATATCGTTTGCCCTTTTTCTCATTGAAAATCAAAATGCAGTGGGTTGCCAGACGAAAAAGTGTGTTCTCTTTTTGGCAAGTTATGACATATTTGGCAATCGGATTTTAGTTCAACTCATTCCAAGTCGATTTTTGATCAGTTTCGGCCAATTTTGCCACGGCAGACCAGTGGATTCCTAATCTACTCACTTTTCTCCAATTTCTATAAAAAATTCAGAATGATGTTCGATGGGGTCCA
The DNA here is from genome assembly GCA_963978545.1 of Linyphia triangularis. Taxonomy (NCBI): domain Eukaryota; kingdom Metazoa; phylum Arthropoda; class Arachnida; order Araneae; family Linyphiidae; genus Linyphia; species Linyphia triangularis. The sequence continues at coordinate 74,776,807 of OZ021730.1, forward strand.
AAAATTGCAGTCGCCTCTCGGACTATACTGTAGCACCGATTCTATTGTCTGTGAAGATCCAAATAACGCACTTGCAAGCCCCTGCAACATAATGATTACGTGCATAGCCAAGGAAGCAACAATCTGCTCCCACGCTCTGTGCATTATGTGATATTTATAATACTGAGCAAACCCTGCAAAATAACTAACCTCCAGACTGCCGTGATCATCAGAGAGAAGCAGTTGTGCCGTCCACTCGTTTTCTTAATTCTTTGTTGGAAATATTGCATCTAGTTTTCAATTAAATTTCTTAATTCAAATGAAGTCAGATCAATCCTATCACAATCGCAACCTTCCTAACAAAGCTACTTTGCAAACTTAATTTCCCTGTTGAATTCACTTTCAAATCTATTATATCGCAATGTAGTTTTCAAGAGTTTCTTCATTAAACACATTTTTTTTTGTGTGTCTAATTTCGTTTTACTTTCAATTACCCATATGTATACATAGGGTAATGAAAGTACAGTATTCGGTAAAAAAAAAAAAAACAACTTCAAGATTTGGAATACCCTGATTTCAAAAAAGCTATCAAGAAAAAATATATGTCTGTGTATACGTGGTCAGCATACCACCCGAACAAATTGACCTACGATTTTCAAATTTGGTGTGTGGATTGGGGATGGCACAGTGACCTACCATTAAGGTTTACGTCAAAATCGCGCATGCGCATAAGGCGATTATTTATTACAAGGGTAAGATTTCACTAAAAGTAGCAACTCACAATAAAAGAAAAACTATTTTGAAAAAAGATTTTCGCAAAAGCAACGCATAAAGCAAAGCGCCAACCCTTAAATTTTTTATTCTGAAACAAAATTTTAGATTATCAGCGCTCTATCTTGAATTTAGATCCGCACTATCACCGCTCGCTAAACCGTCGTGTAATCCACTACGTCATCATCGCCAACTACGTCACGATTCCTAGCATTGTGGAAGCCTGGCTGCTCAGCTGTGACGTCAGCACTAGTAGACCACGATCGTTACGGATCATAGGGGTGAAATATTTATTCGTTTTGGATCCACGAAAAAGCGGGATTTTATCACGGAGAAAGGGTTTGGGTTGTGACATGGAGAACAATTGCAAGGAAAAAGGTGTGTGTGTGTGGGGGGGGGGGGGGGGCAATGGAATTTTCTTTAGTACTAATCACCAATTTAAAATAAAAAATCAATTTTCCTTGGTTAACAGCTACATTTCTTGGGCATTTTAGGTAATAAGGAAGTTAGTTGCCATTGGAAAACATGAAAAAATCGTGTTTCAGTAATTGCTAAAAAACGGCTGAAATGATTTTGATCAAAATTGTTGTAGTAATACTTAGAGAGATGTTCTAAAGATGATTGAAAAAGATGTTCTAAAGATGATAGAAAATGTGGTTCTAAAGATAACTATCGAAAAAAAGTGTTGTAGTTGCCATTGAAACAATTTAAAATAAAAAATCAATTTTCCTTGGTTAACAGCTACATTTCTTGGGCATTTTAGGTAATAAGGAAGTTAGTTGCCATTGGAAAACATGAAAAAATCGTGTTTCAGTAATTGCTAAAAAACGGCTGAAATGATTTTGATCAAAATTGTTGTAGTAATACTTAGAGAGATGTTCTAAAGATGATACAAAAACATGTTCTAAAGATGATAGAAAAAAAAATAATGAAAAAATTATCGAAACGTAAATCGCCATTTTGGCGCGTTTTTTTAATGACCCGTAAAAAAATTATCGAAAATAATATATCGCCGAACAGGTTATTTTTTCTGAATGAATGATTAAAATATAGTAAAAACGGAAAATAACACGAATCCAAGTAAGTATGATAGTGTAATTAAAAGTTTTTTGATATCCCCCCCCCCCCTTCCCTTACCCAATTTAATTAGCACTTAACTTGTTCATCCAGAAAATAATAATTATCCTTCCTGTCCTCCCATTTACAAAACATTTGATGTTCAAACGTGTAAATCTGCCAAAAATTTATCTTTCGCATAAATTAGCTGATATGGGCTTTAACATACATAAGAAATAAGCAAATATTGCCTCAAAGTTGAAATATTTTGCTGTCTCTCAATGAATGAAATATTATTGAATTATTTTAATTAATTATTTTAATAATTAATAATTTAATTGATTAATAAATAATTTAAATCTAATATTGCACAAAGATGCACTGCTGTACAAATACAACCCAGATTCAAAATAATAGAATAACAGAATTTTCCGAACAAAACTTGGCAATGCGTCGTGTAAAACGAGTATATATTCAAATTAAAACTGGGCCACATTTTTTTCAGGAATTGGTAAAATAATTTTCAACGACTATACAGATATTATTTAAACAATTTAAGGGTCGTTAACACATTTCAATATTACCTTGATTTTTTTTATAAGTGTCAAAAAATTAGAATAATCAATTCATTCAATATGAATTTCAAAAGCAGACAAAATATTTGTATACCTGTTAACCGATAGGTTGTAACAAGTATAAAGCTTGGCACTCGGAAAATCTTATGTTAGGGATATATATATATATATAATCAACATGTACTGGGAAAATATCTATTTTGATCTCTCCTGTTTAAAATATTTTGAGACTCGTCATGTTTTTTTTCATTTCTACATTTAATCTCTTCATAAAATAAACCATGAAGAACAAACATGCATCCAAATAGGCTCTGTTATAAAAAGATTAATGGGACGAAGTAAATGCTACAAGACTCTTAAATAACGTAATTAATTTGATACCGAATTATTAAATTAAGGCTATTTGCCATCGGTATAATAAATTGCAAAACTGCAACATCAATTTTGAAATTGCTCAAAATTAGCGATATTTTGTCGACGAGCCGATCAAAACGAACTGAATCTAATCTGAATCATTTTTTCAGACAAAAAGAACAAGCTTCGCCTCTTTATGGGTGTGTAAAAGTAATTAATGTGATAAATGTTAATTTGGAACAGTTTTCCAAAATGGTTCTGACCATTTCAATTGATGTGACAAATGTTAATTTGGAACAGTTTTCCAAAATGGTTCTGACTATTTCAATTGATATGACAAATGTTAATTTTGAACAGTTTTCCAAAATGGTTCTGACCATTTCAATTGATGTGACAAATGTTAATTTTGAACAGTTTTCCAAAATGGTTCTGATCATTTCTATTGATGTAACAAATGTTAATTTTGAACAGTTTTCCAAAATGGTTCTGACCATTTCAATTGATGTGACAAATGTTAATTTTGAACAGTTTTCCAAAATGGTTCTGACCATTTCAATTGATGTGACAAATGTTAATTTTGAACAGTTTTCCAAAATGGTTCTGACCATTTCTATTGATGTAACAAATGTTAATTTTGAACAGTTTTCCAAAATGGTTCTGACCATTTCAATGCACTCATTTATATTTCATAGTCGCGATCTGATCGTTTGTTGTGGTTGAAAATTATCTTTACTTTTAGGTGTGACGCCCCTCTTGTAGCTGTTGTAGCTGTAACTGCAACAGGGGGAGGTACGCCTGTGTCTGTCACAGGAGGGGTAGGCCTCTCACCCGTCCACAGCCACCACCTCCACCCAGGGACCCTCAGCCACCACCACCGCAGCCGAGAAACCCTCCACCGCCTATATAGAGCAAGTATTTTGTTTGTATGCCCTACTTACTTTTTATTATTACTTATTTTTTAGAATATATATTTGCATGTTTTTGTACTCAAACTATATATTTGTTGGTACACATTTTTAATTATGATTTTTTTTTTCTTGGTGTGGTAAGGAGGATTTCTACTTGATAGAAACGGTAAGGATTTGGTATGCAAACCTAAATATCGCTACAATATTGAATCCTGATATTTAATGTCGCTCGCTAAACAAAGATTTGTTTGTGACTCTAAAGGTGTTCTCGGCTACCAGCATATTTCGTTTATAGCGACGATTTGATTATTCACGTTAAAACATCCATGGAATCTTACTTATTTAGACATAACAAATAAAAAGAATTTATATCTATTGATATCAATAAAAATAATTGATATCTTGTGCACAAAACAACAAGACATTGTAAAAAAAAAAAAAAAAAAACGCCAAGTAAAATGTTCAACCAGAAAAAGTTATGAAATGTAATGTTTGTCACCAAGGGTCCGCGAATAATTTCTTTGGGTTACTTGTACACAATAAACTTAATAGGGATTATTGGAAGGAATCCTCATATAGGCAATTAGTACTTGACAGGCAAGATTTTTTATAAAATTAATCTCAACTGAGTGCATGAGAAGCAAAGGGGTCCAAACTACTTTTCTTAACTTTTGAGAAAATACAATTTAAAGTTTTTTTTAAAATTTATATTAAATTTATAGGACAATTATTTGATGTTCAAATACTAACCTCTGGAATGAAAATATCACTAGTTTTCATAGAATTTAATACAAATAAGAAACTTTAAAGTGTATTTTCTCAAAAGTTATGAAAAGTCACTTAGACTCCTTTGCTTCCTAGTCCCACAATTCAGTGCAACGGGTACAAAGTAGATCAAGCATATACTTCTAATATACAGTTTAATCACAGACTCGATATATATATAAAAAAAATTCGTTAAAATCTCCTTTTTCCTCAAATAACAGTGTTAGAGTAATTTAAAACACATTATTGCAAACAACAATAGAGTTTTAAACTTCAATTATTGAGAGACATATTGTGTTGAAATGTTCTGCCTTATTCATTTATATTATTGATTTTGTAAGACATTGCTGGCTAAAAAAAAGACGCTTTGCTTTATCAAAAGTTGTATTTTAAAAACGCTAAATATATATAATATTTCAATTTATTTGAGAATATCTTAATAATGGCTTCCAAAATATTATTATGGCTACGTAGGAATTTGTAAGTGAATTTAATTTGTTACGCTTTTTTTTCGTAAATGGCAAGTCGGGTGTAATTTTCTGTCATAATCTGAAAACTCTTTAAAATTTAATCATAAATAAGTTAATTGTAAATAATGGAAAAAGATTATAATTATCTAAATAATAGATCTAAATAATATACAATAATATAAATAAGTATGATCGTCACTGCTGTTTTGGAACATCAGATTAAAATACCAATAATTTTCAATCAGACGATATTGAAGAGGAAGTCCTAGTAAGGATCATATTCTATACTCGCTATGATACAATCTTCAAACCCAGTGCATTTAGAAACTACTTTGTTTATCCACCTTGACATTTGGTAAGAAAATTATCACTAAATGAAATGACATAAATTGCTGTCATGTAATGTCTATCTATTATAAATGAAATTTAAAGTACCAAAAGACAAAACCAGGTGGAGCCACTGCATGTGCATTTACGGAAGGATTTCAAATATAAAAATATACTGCAAATTAGTATATACCTATATTGCCCAAAAGCAGTCAAAATGACAGCATTGTGAAAGAATAACTAATATGTAAAGAAATTTGTATAACACACACACACACACACACACACACACACACACACACACACACACACACACACACACACACACACACACACACACACACACACACACACACACACACACACACACACACACACACACACACACACACACACACACACACACACACACACACACATATATATACCGGAAATGAAGGTAACTTCAATTTATTAATAAACGCATTTATATGTTGTACAAAAAGTCATAAAATTCTAAGAAATTGTGTTATTATATACATAATTGTTTTTCTAACTGAAATTAAAAAGCAGTCAAAATGACTTCCTTGGGCAATCTAATGTTAAACCTTTCATTATCTTGATATGTTCAATCTGTTTTTTATATAGATGCCCCTGCGTTTTGCCTCAGGAGGAAGCTTCAGTTGCAACGGATTCAGCGGTTCCGGGAACATCCCTAGAGTATGTATTTAAATGAATATATATTACAATGTTTAATTAAATATATTCAGTGAAAAACCTTAATACCACTTAATTTATAATAGATTAATTTGAAAACTGACTGACTAAACTCAGTTTAATAGTTATCAAACTCGTTCGCCATCTCTAAATTTTAAATTAACACATCTCCCAAAAATATCACTACAAATGTGCACAATTTCATTCTTCTAAATCCAATACTTTATGTGCTGTGAGACAGAAAAGTGCTCACGGCGGAAAATTTAGGAGATAGCAGCTACTCTTTTTAAATTCTTTAAATTAACTTCGATTGATTGTGTGTGTGCAGATGGGGGCAAATTTGCGGGCGACTAATTAACCCTCTTGCTGTCATCCAATCGGGCTGAAACTTGGAAGACAGATTTGATGTCGATGATAATGCATTCTATCAAATAAAAGGTCGCTTTTACGGAATACTAATAAACCAACTTGCAGTCATCCAATCGCGTTAAAATAGCATTGAACCGACCATTGTTTAAACTCTTTCCTGTTGCCAACATTGTTTTAAAAAATAACTAATAAAATTGTTTTAATGAGAATAAGTTAAAGATATGTGAATGTGAGTGTGACATTCTTTTTTAATAAATACATTTTGAAATATAGTTCAACGCACATTTTGGTAACAAAAATGTTTTTGATATTTAAATAGCGTATAAAAGTTTTTTATTAAAAACTTTGTTTTTATGGTTTGTATTACTTTTTATCCTTACTTTTTTTTATACCATGGAGGGAAAGTGCAAAATAAATTGCACATTCTCAGAAAAATCCTCATATATAAAAACTAATGATTAAAATTTGTTTACAAAATATTGTAAAATGTCCTAATTGGAATATTATACTTTCAAATACTATAATGTTTTTTTGTTTTTTTTTAAATAGCTTCGAATAGAAATACTTTGTATTAAATAAACGCAATGATGTTTTAAATAAATCTCGTCGTAACATTTCATACGCTACGACCATTAGAATTTCTATGAAGATTCTTTCCTCTAAACTTTTTCCCCTCTAAAACTCAATTAAGAAAAAAAAAAAAAAAAAAAAAAAAATATATATATATATTCTTGAATTTATTTCAAATTCAATGACAAATGAAAAACTAACGAGTTTGGCTTTGCGGGAATATCTTCATTTTCCTCAAGTCCAAGAATATTACCACAAAACTAACCATAAATTATTGTTCCTTTATGTATATTGATTGAATTAAAAGAGAATGGTTTTTGAATGAAGTTTTTTGTTTATTTTTTCAGACCTTATTGCAACTGCGACCCTGCTAGTGGCCAATTTTATTGCCCTAGCAAGGGTTTCTACAGCGAGGAGTTTAAACTGCAGGTAATCAAGAACTTTCCACACAAAATCTAAAATTTTGAATGTAATGTCTTTATATGCACAAAATCTACAACTGTTTCAACGCGAGGAGGAATGATCCAATTTCATGTAAACTATACAGTGCATCGCAACTATTGGTGCAAACTTGAAAGATGCTAACATGTTAAAATGTCATACAAGAAATCATTAATATTCCAATTGAAACCCGATAAAAAACGAACTAGATTTAACTGAAATTCACCCAAAGAACACTTCCCTCTAAAATATATCATATATTATAAGGATACAAAAACCAATATACTTTATTTATAAAATCTCTGGCTCACTCGTCACGAATTCTCGCACTTCCTATATAACCATAACTCTGAAATTATGTACGAATGTCGATGGACATAGAAAAGGTGATTATTCCGAAACTTTAAGGGATCGACACAGAATCAAACATTCTAAACTTCACAATGTATTTTTCGATAGAGCCAGGACACTAACAACTGATTTATATGTTTCGATAGCTTAACATAGTAAAACTAAGCCATTATAATTTCGACTAACCACCTTTAAGGAATACAATGCTTTATAATCCCAATGCCCTACTTCTCACTGAGTCAGAAAGGTGGACATCTTTACAAAAAAAAACAACACAAAAGTCTTCAAGTATTATTTTACTTAATGTATAACTGAAATATCTCAAAAGGACAATTGATACCAAAATGCCCTATATATCGATACACATTCTGATTAGTTTGTCTTACGCTGACAAATAACGCAGCTACTTCTTTTTCTAGGTTCGCCTGCGGTGCGGGTTGCCTTACCCTTGTGGTTTCTGCCCCTATAGGAGTTCTACCTCCAAGGGGATCAGACTCCACTACTTCCATGCCCACAAAATCGGGCGAGGGAAGGCACCCGCTTAAAAGAGGATGGAAGAGAAAAGAACTGATGATGACACAACCTCCAATTATGACTGTGTCTCCTCGCTACCTTGACAAAGACTTTTCGCTAATGTGACAATGATTTTTCTCTACTGTGACGATAACTCATTTCTACCGTGACAATGAATCCTCTTTCTAACGTGACAGTGACACCTCTTTCTAATAAGACAATGACTCCTCTCCTGATTGTGACAATGACTCCTCTCCTGATTGTGACAATGACTTCTCTCTCGATTATGACAATGACTCCTCTCCTGATTGTGACAATGACTCCTCTCCTGATTGTGACAATGACTCCTCTCCTGATTGTGACAATGACTCCTCTCTCGATTGTGACAATGACTCCTCTCTTGATTGTGACAATGACTCCTCTCTTGATTGTGACAATGACTCCTCTCTTGATTGTGACAATGACTCCTCTCCCGATTGTGACAATGAATCCTCTCCCGATTGTGACAATGGCTCAATTCTACTATGACTAAGACTCATCTTTCTATTCTGATTACGATGCATCTTTCCACTGTGATTACGACAGATCCTATTACTAAGACACATCCCACTATTACGACTGTGTGATTGTTTTGTATTAAATACTATGTTAATGATTTCATATGCTTTCAATAAACTAAATGTTAAGCAACGTCTTTTTATTTGCTGTTTAATCGTTTATGTTTTATTAATTCTTAGTCGATAAGAAACACTATTAATTTAGGATTTTTTGCTGTCAGTATTTTATAACTTCAATTTATCTTTTCCTATAAATCACAGGGAGTATTGAACTTATTAAATTATTTCCGGGACATTCCCGATTTTGCATTTTAGATTCCTATTGGTTTTTGAAAGAAACTTTTACTGGTTTATGGATACCAAGTTCACTCAAAGGAGGTATAAACAGTAGAGATAGTTAGCTTTATTATTATTATTGAAATGTAAAAATTACACTATTTAAATAATTAAACATTAACTATAAAAATTATTTAATTATTGAAAGTAATAATTTATTTTTTGGAATTATTTGATTGCTAACAACAATAGTCATCTAAATTTAATTAATGATTATATAGAAAAGTTCGGCAGGCATAATTTTTAAATCACCGGGGCGATTTTAAGTCCCAGTATACACTCCTGCTAATATGCAGCAAATAACTTTACTACATAAGTCATAAACAGTTTGAGAAAAATCTATTGTGTATATGGAGCTAAATTCAATACATTCAGTACAAAAAGTGATTTCCGGAAATCTTCGGTCAAACCCCTCGAGTTTACACACAGAGTCTAATCCTCTACTGTAGTTAAAGTGACAAGTTGTGACCTATGGATGAATTGGTCATTTCAAATGAATAAGATAAAGAAAAGTGTAGAAACAGTTACGAGTTTAATCTTTTATAAATCTTTTATTTTTTACAGTTTCTTTACCAAATTTTTTACGCCGACAAGTAAAATTGCTTCACCACAGAATCCCATCGGGGAAATTTAAATAATTGTCAACTTAACAACACAAGTTAGATTTTAATAGTAATTGTCATTAGAAGACCACCTCTACACCCGTTTTATTGTAGTACATCATCATGTCCAGATATCAAGTATGTACAATACGGCAACAATCTTACCTTAAGGTTAATGACATGTCAAAAAAAATAAAAAAATAATAATAATAATTAGTTTGGAATTTTATATGAACAAAAATAGCACAAAAGTGCGTGAATTTTCTGAGATAACTTGTCACCGAATTTATCTAAATTCTAATCCGATATCACTCCTTGCAGCCAAGATATGATCTTCTCATGACTTTACTATACGGAATCAATGGTTGAAATAGCTGATTAAATTCTATGTAATTTTTAAAGTTTTTTTTATTGAACATCTACTTTAGGCTTAAGAAATTGCAAATTGATTTCCAGTCACCATTTTTCCTGTACTTCTGTCTTGTTGAATTTTTGTATGATCTGCTATCTTTCATTTGTCAAATCACACGTGTCTGATAATTGTAAATTTACCTAGGAATTCTGATCTTGTACAGACGGACAAAGGCAAACCGCCAGAGCCATAATACATAAGTTCCTCAGAACATAATACTATAGTGTATAAACTAAAAAGATGATTTATTCAGTTATCCAACGAAATTTTTATTTTTAACCAAGGGATAACTCTTTTAGAGTATACTATGTAAGTTTAATATAGCATGTGTTGAAACAGTTTATCATGTCGGGGAAATTGTAATTTTTTTCGAGAAATGAGTTGTGGTTTAAATTTAAAAGCTTAACTTTTGTTAAATTTTTATCGAATTGTCTCCCAAATAAATAAATAAATAAATAAATAAATAATAATAAATAATAAAAAAAAAAAAAATAAAAAAAAAAAATAAAAAAAAAAAACGAGGATTGCTCAGTTTTCCGAAGAAATTTATAATTTCTGTTACGTTATACACTGTTTTAACAGAGTATAATAAAAGATTAATATACCATCTGTTGAAACAATTTATCTTGTCTGGGAAATTATAATTTCGTAGGGAAATGAACTGTGGTTTCAATTTAAAAACATAGCTTTTGATGAGTTTTATCGAACTGTCTCCGCTATAAGAAATGAGGATAGGCTCAGTTTAACAAAAATATTCTTAATTTCCCCGACATGATGAACTGTTTTAACAAAAGTATAATATATAAGATTAATATAGTATGTGTTAAAACAGTTTATCCTGTCGGTAAAGTTAAAAATGTCGTTGGAAGATGGGCTGTGGTTTCAATTATTATTGTTGAATTTTATAAAATTGTCTCATTTATAAAAAAGATGATTTGTTTAGTTTCCCGAAGAAATTCTTTATTTTCCCGACAACTGTGTGAAAACCATTTAACCAGTCGGGAGTTATTAAGAATTTCTTCATGAAACGTGTTGTGGTTATCTTGTGGTCTAGGGTTGTGAGGTCTATCGTGTGGTTGTTGGGAATACAGATAGCGAGATTGTATTGCTTAGTATTGGACATTCAATCATAGTTTTCAATTTAACATGCTGGTGTCAGACGGCGACCTATAGAATAGTGGCAATGAGGCTTACAAACTATTAACTCTCTTCGATTCTTGAAAATTTTGTTGGCGCAAAAAAAAAAAAAAAAAAAAAAAAAATGTCTTCTCTATCCTCCGACGAGAAGCTCGATTGTGCCCGATGGGGGGGGGGGGGGGTAGCTTTCCCCGACGGGGTTTAAGGTATCTATTGTGTCAAGGAACACATGTGCATCGAGGATAACAATGACGTGACTGCAATTCTTAGTGCAACAATATTACCCCGGTTTCAAATTGATAGGCGTCACTAAAGTTGTTGGACAACCGATTTGGTTTTTCGCGTTTCGTCTGAAATTTCAAGTTTCGCACTTGCGTCATTGTTCCACCCTAGCGACACACAATGGGGCAGAATGACTAAAAAGCTGGCCAAAAGTTTTTTTTTTTTTTTTTTTTTTTTAAATTTTACTATTTAAACCATATACTTTTGTTTACAAGTATCTTGAGCATCTGGTATATCCTTTTACAGCTGCTTTGTGATTTTTTCTGTGCAGTTGTAAGGGGTGAAAGTTTGAATTAACAAAAACGTTTTCAGTAAGCCCACGTTTTCTTCAGAACGGCTGCTTATTTTTAGACCTCTCTTCAACTTTTGTTGCTATCTAAGAAGTAAAACTTTGCTATGGAGGCTATAGCAAGTGGTTAGTAGAATGTAACATATTTAATTTTTTTTTTTGTAATTTTAATATTTTTTATTCAATTTCGAAAAAGCACCGTAAATATTCACTGAATTTTTTAATAATGACCTTATACATATTGTTACGAATTTCTGTATATTTGTAAACATTTCGTAGTATTAATTACGAAAAAAGAAAAATTTATGTACATTTCGCATAAGGCAGGGCATGAGTTTGTCTTTACTTCGCTTTCCTGCAATGCGTCTCTTAGTGCTTGAAAACGAGTTTTACAGAGATAATGCTGGAAAACGAATCTTACAAGGAGAATCCCATTTAACATTACGGTTAATAGCAATCTCGCCAAGTTGGCGATGACTTTGGCGACTAATTTTGGTCGCCAAATTTGGCGAGAAATCGCAAAATGTCACCAAACTTGGCGACCATTTGGCGACACTGTCGGTCCCCGTACCTGTATAGGGCTTTTCGACTACGATTAAGAAAATTCTCCAAATTTTTATCTCTAGAAAGATTCGCGAAGGAAGCTTTCCTATATAAGGCCAATAGAGAGTTGAGTTAGTTAGTTAGTTAGTTGTCTCTCAACGAGCGTTCGAGTAGTTTCGAAAGTGAACTGTATTGCATTGTCTTTTGCGTCGGTTTTAGCAGTTGTGTATCTAGTTTTTAACTGCTGTTTGTAATCCATTGTTGTGCATAGAGCTGTATTGAGTCTATTAGAACGGAAAGTTCTGGAGTTGTAAAAGAATCTGCGAGGAGTTATATCGGAATAAATATCTGCAAGATTTGATCTGTTTTGGCTTCAAGTCTTTCCAACCCATTCATGCAACAATATATTATTAAAAAAGTTTGAAAAGGTCACCTTGAGTCATCCAACTTTGAAAGGACATTTAATTGTGTTTTGGAAACTGCTTACACATCTTGCCGAAAATTTGCCGATTCGACTCTAAATCCATTCCAAATAAAACACAAATAACTTCATTTATTAATACAGTCAATCAGGGTAACATTGAACCGCATTTTCAGTATTTTCTTCTTCCCCACTTATGTTTTAATAATATTTTCCGATCTAATGGCATAAAATGGAAGAATAAACCCTAAATTATATTTTAATTTACACAAATTAGTAAATGCTGATGATGAAAGCACCAAATAATAGGAAAATAACCCGGCGCAAAGTTACCCTGTCATTCAGGGTAACTTTGAACCACTGTCAGAAGTTTCATATAAAATAGCTTTTTTTATTCAATTTTGGAGTCTAAACTACTTTGAACGAGCAAAATTAAGTTTCTAAGTATTTAAAACATCATCAGCTGCAGTTACCAGTGTCATAAAGTTTGGATATTTTAAATAACACCACAAAGAATATGTTAGGTAGGAACAGTGGATAACGAATCACATGAATATATTGCAAAAAAAACCTATTTATTATTCAGTTTTAACATACAAATATAGTGAAAAAACAATCTTCAGTTCATTCACTTAAATATAAACTCATTTTATCAATTAAAAATTGAAAAGATAAATAGAAAATAATAAAACTGATAGGCCGCCCTTATGCTATTAGTTAAGTACTATGGTGTTTGCAAGTCACAATGTGACACAAATACAAATATTCCACTCTTATTGTTAAAAATAGTATGATAATTTAAAAACAAAGTTCAAACTTCATAAAATTTCACTTTGGCATTTTTTAAATTAATAGTTATTGCATCAAAGAAAGAATCATTGATCTGGAAAACTTATTCTCGTGTTCTAGCTGGATTGGTTGATTTGTACGCTCAACGACCTATTTTCATGCACTGTAATGGCTAATCAGTACGAGACCTATAGCTTAACTTGGATTCCGAACCACAACAAACGTCCATGCCTAATACGGGATTCGAACCCGGCACCAGTGTTCTAGCTGGAATAATAATTTCTGGTGATAATTTCTTAAACACGCCTACTTTTTCATACCACAGATCATCATTGATATTGGGCCATTTCCAATATGCACCAGATTTCTTCATGAACCGCCAAATATCACGTTGTCTTTTAAGTCAATTTGGTCTGGGTACACTTCTCCATCGTATTGAATAATTACGTAGTCGTAAACTTTGCATATGCCATTACCAAAATCTAAAATACTTGCATGCTCTGTGTATAAAATTCCTGCCTCATTCATGTGTTTAACAGCCACCACTCGAACAACCTCTGACTTTTCAGTAACATTCTCCCAACAATTTGAGCAGTATAAACCTTTACCATGTCCTTATTGTTCAACTTTCATCTCCTCCGAAAATGACAGTGTTGTACATACACTGTCACCTGCATCATCTAGTTCAGGTTGGTTGGTTTATACGCTCAACGACCTACAGCTTAACGTAGATTTCGAATTACAACGAACATCCATGACTAACTCGGGATTCGAAACCGGAACATTTGGCATGCAGGGCCCGAGCTCTAACCACATAACCTTTAGGTGTGTCATCTAGTGTAGGACTTTTACTCTTGCTATCTCCAAGGAGTTCATATGGTAGAGGACTTTAGACAATCCCATCATATCCTTGCTATACATATTCCTTTATCATTTATTTTTTGTGCATATAGATTTTTTACTTACTCAACTGAAAAGCTTTTTACAACCATTACAGGTCGGCAGATTTTTTTTTTTTTAATTCTGTGAACGTGTTTCTAATATAATTAGGTACTTTTTGAATTCACTCCCAACATTTTCATTTTATCGGATTTTGCATACAAGAGAAGATTCTGTAAATTAAATTGCATTTGTATGTATATAAATGTATTTAAAAGCAAACAAAAATAAATTAGAATAAAATATGAATTATATGTGTTTTGTATACATTGCACACTGTCATCAGCCTAACTTTGAACCGGCTCAAAGTTACACTGAATATGTGGTAAAATGATAGTGTCTTGGTTTTTTGCTTTTTATTAAATGTTAGTAAATGAATAACCGTCAGCTACTAACAATTTCTCTTTTTTCAGAAAATTATATAGCTGATAAAGTGGTGAGTTGATACTTTCTTGCATAAATTAGTTGATTTACATCAACTTCAAATAAGCATTAAAATGGAACTTGAAAATAGTACTCCAGAAAAACAACTGAATGGCCAAATAAATTATGTACTATTTTGTCAATTCTTTTATTAAACCATCAAGCAAAAAGCCAATTTCATAATCTTGCCAGCAGTTTGCAGCAGTGAATCATGAGCAGCTCTTTAAACCCAAAAATACTGAAAACTATGAGGTGGCGCAAAGTTACACCCTATGGCTCAAAGTTACCCTGATTGACTGTAACTGTATTACGGATATAATCTAAATAACTAGTTAGGCGCATCGTACACAAATTAATTACATAATAAAATTATTTTTAAGTTAATAGTTATTAAAATATTTAAAGTTGAACTCATATTTATCAATATTTATTTAAACTATAATTTTAATTCAATTTATTGCAAAAAATACATGACGATATTACATTTGAAAAGTTGTAAGAACCATATGTAAATCTATAAAAAAATAGTTTTTTTAACATACCAATAAGTTTCAAACATCACATACAATAAAGTTAAGTCAAGTTTACAAAATACTAGAAATCCTTTAGATTTATTAAGTAGTTTCTTGTTTAAAGATTCAGTAGAAAATTATAAATTTATAAAAAAAAAGGAACTAGTTTGAAATATTTTCAAACATCCCAGTTTCTATGCGCGTTAAATAAAACATGGAACTTAAAATACAAAAAAATTACAAAATGTCTGGAGAAGTATTTATCTCGAATCCAAGATATTTTGAGATAATTTTTAAACCCTATAAGAAATAATTGGTAAGTCAGCAACAGAACTGGAAGTGCTTTTCAAACTAAAAATAAAGATTGGTTGGTTGTATTCAGATTATCTGGCGCCGTCAGCAACACAAGGGCTATAATGCGCCGAAACATTTCGTCATTTAACAAACCAACATACATTTACAAACACCCATGCCTAATACGGGACTCGGAACCCGCAACCTCGCGGTCTAGAAGCCAGCACGCTAACCACTATACCGTTTGGTCGGCCTAAATATAAAGAATAACTAAATGAAGGTGTTTATTTTCCATTACATATTAACAGAAGATTAAGTCAACCATTTTCATACATCGTGGAAAGTAGAGAAAGATCAAAACGTAAAAAGAAAACGGAAATTATAAGGTCAGAAGCATCTCCAGAAGTGTTGTCCTATGCAGCCCAAATGATTCTCAGGGCTAATGGAAGATAGATGCGTCCAAAGTAATTAGGGCATACTGTTTGAAAATGCTAAAATTGTATACGGAACTCCATCCATCGTTCAATATGCCAACAACCGCACATAAAATATTAGTTCATGAACTAGAAATAGTACAAAATACTCTTATGCCTATTGGAATGCTTACAGATGTTTGGGAAGCTCTTAATAAAGACATTAAAAAATGTTGCAAAGTATTTTCAAGAAAGTTTCGAGTGAAAAATCTGCTAGATGTGTTTCATCAACATTTATTGGCATATGATCTTGTATTCTCGATAATTTAAGAAAATTGCCAACAAAGAATCTAATTCTAACAAAAAGTATTCTTCAGATAATACATTTCATTGTCAGATCTTTAAACTATATTCATGTTATATAACTAAATTACTGTTTGATTATTCAGGACTTCAAATTCATTTAAATGCCTTACATTCTTAATTTTACTTTAATTCATATTTAAAAACTAAAAAAATAAGTAGAATTTAAGTTTTATTATTTTTTACTATAATTGTTTATTTTTCACGAATATTTTTTCAAGTGCTTTGTTTAAATTTGTAATGCTTATGGAAGTTATATTAATGTCTCTATTATATTAATGCATTGTAAATATACTGTGTTAAATAAAAACATTTATGAGAAGTAGCAAGTGTGAACATAGTATGTGTTTATAACGTCGATTTTACCTATTAATATAGTTTTACCAAAGTATAATTTCAAACACACGATTTTTTTCATTGAAAGAAATTGTCGTGTTTGTTTTCTTATTTGAAGTTTTGTGTTAAATATATTACCATATAAATTTTATCTGCAAACTTTATTGTTGAAATAAATGGGAATTTTTAAGTTATACATTAATATATAATTTTTATATAAATCAGCTTGAAGGAACATGTAACAATACAATTTGAAGTTGATTTTAGTGTTAATATTTTCAATTTTTATAAATGATTAAGTTACGCATTGTTTGCAAATTTCTGCAAAAATATAATAAAAAATGTTTTCAAGTATAAAAATATTTTTTAATCAATGTATATAATATATTAAATATTAATTGTGACAAAAACTTTTATTAAAAGATATATTTCGGCAAGTAATATTTTAAGTGAAGAAAAAATTCAGATATCGAAATGTAAATTGTAATTTTTAACTAAATATACTTAAAATTTGTCAATTAAACCAAAATTAGGGAGTTTTATACTTTTATGGTGTACTTATGGTCATTAAAAACTTTACAATGAGCATTTAATTTCAATAAATACCCTTCTGAATTTTGCCAGGATTTTACCCCTTCTGCCTACTGTGCGACGATATGACGATGCATCGTCAATTACGATAACGGGAATCACTATTGGAACAACACTGGCTGGTTTAGGTTTAGGCGTTTTTAAAAACAGATTTGTATTCTTTTTAAATAATTGTATCGTTAATTATTGTGTTATTCAATTGTTTGATTAATGTGTTATTAATTGGTCCATTCTGTATATTGTTATTAAATTGCTCCTTTAATTATTGTGTTATTAATTGAATCATTAATTATTGTGTTAAATAAACCATCAATTATTGTACAATTGAATTGTTCTATTGTTTGTGTTATTCATTTGTTTAATTGTAGTGTTATTCACTTGTTTAATTATTGTTTTACTAGCTTGTTTCATAAACTATTGTTTTATTCAATTGTTCCATTAATTAATGTGTTGTTAATTGTGATATTCACTATTGTGTTATTAAATTGTTCCTTTAATTATAGTGTTACTAATTTTATCATCAATTATTGTGTTACTAAATATACCATTAATTATTGTGCACATATTATTCTACATTAATTATTGTGTTACACAATAATTAATGTAGAATTGTTACATTAATTATTTTGTTACTAATGTGTTATTATTAACTATTTTGTTATTAATTAATGTGTTATTATTAATTATTTTGTTATTAATTAATGTGTTATTTATTCATGCCATTCCTTAGTGTTATTAAATTATTCCTATTATTATTAATTATCTCATTAGGTATTGCGTTATTAATTGTGCCTTTAAGTAATACGTTACTAAATTATTTCATTAATTAATGTGCTACTTAGTTGTTTAATTTATTATTATGTTACTAAATTGTTTGATTAATAATTATGCCACTAAATTGTTTCATTATTTATTGCATTATTAATTATGCCAATATTTGTATTTCTTCTACTAAATTTGTTATTAATTGTGCTTTAATTGTATTATCTACTTTGTTATCAGTTGTGTTATTAAGCTGAATAATTTGCTTTCTTACGATTAAAGCTAAGGTTCATTAAAAACTAAGTTTGCAACTTATTCTTACTACTTACTTAATAAACTGGTAATGATAATATATAGCTTAAATTTACGAAAAAGTTAGTTGCATTACATTATCAGAATTCCACTATAGTAACTCTATAAAACAGAATTTCTAAAGCATCATTGAAAAAAATCAAAGCGCAAGTCTCCAAAATAACGAAATGAAATTCTTCAAATCTTTTTGCTCTATCCTTAATTTCGATCCACACTATCACCGCTCTCTGAACTCTTGGTGTAGGCCTCTACGTCATCAACAGTAGGCCGGCTACGTCACGATCATAGCACTGCAAAGTGCTGGCTGCTCAACTGTGACGTCAGCAATGGAAGGCCTCGATCGTTGCGTGAGAAAAATTGTTCTGTTTGCGTTTGGGTAGACGGAATCGAAGAACGGAATTTTATGCGGGAAAAGGACAAAAAGAGCTTTGTACGTTGTTTATTGGAATATGAACGTGAATTCCGATATTTTATATTAATTATTATGTTGTTGGTGGATTTAGGGGACGTACATAAAATTAGTCCCGTGTGGTGGGAAGTAATCGTTTTTGAGACGTAAGAATTTCACTTTTGTAGGTTAAATTTAAATACAGTTTATTTTTTTTTTAAATTTAAATTTTGATAAATAATAGTTTTAAAAAACTAAAGAACACGCTTTAATAGAAAACTTAACTAAAAAGTAGAACATTATTTTAAATAAGTTTGAAATAAGAATAGAGTTATTAACATGAAATATTTATTTTATCGTAAAAAAGCGTGGGGTGTTTGATGTCAATTGTTGTAAATATTTAACGGCAGGTATTGGTAAAAGTAGAGCTGTTATTAAAATATCTTAAAAAGCACCCAACGCTTTTTTACGATAAAATAAATATTTCTTGTTAATCACTCTATTCTTATTTCAAACTTATTTAAAATTATTTTCTACTTTTTAGGTCACTTTTCTATTAAAGCGTGTTTTTTGGTTTTTAAACTATTACTTATTTTCTACTTTTTAGTTTGGTTTACTATTCAAGCCTGTTTTTTAGTTTTTTTAAACTAATAATTTTTTGTTACAAACTACAATTTTTTGTTACAAACTACAATTTTTTGTTACAAACTACAATTTTTTGTTACAAACTACAATTTTTTGTTACAAACTACAATTTTTTGTTACAAACTATAATTTATTTATTTTTTAGTTAACTTTTTTAATTAAGTGTACAAAACTCTCCAGTTGTTCCTGCCCATAGTCACATGTTTGGCTCAAATTTAAGTCATGTGTATGCCTTAGTACACGTCCCGTAGTACTTGGCACAAAACACTACCCTGTCTCTGAATATGAAAAATAGCGAATCCTGAAGATTCTGGTAAGGGTAATGCGACAAACTTATTGAATTATTCTATTGTCATCGGTCCTTGATAACTATGCAAAATTTCAAATTAATCCTAAGTTTTGAAGTGGTCGAAAATCGAGCTCAAAGATTCCGTTACATACATAGATGCATACGAAGCTAATAAAAGCGTGTTAAAAAATACAGTTTTTATCATTTGAATCGATCATCTGACCACGAAGAGTATTAATATAAATTGGTATATTATAAGTTATACTTCATTACGACGATGCACTACAGTTCTACTATTATTTTCTATTGCAATCGATATTTATAGGTTGTATTTGGACGGTACAAGCTATTTTATCTCATTTTATTTTCTATAAAACACAGGTAGAAAGGGGTGGGGGGGGGGGTAAGTGTAAGTAAACTGTTTCCTAACTCCATGTCGGTGCATTTTTATATCCAGTATTTTAACTATTGTACAATATTCCTTTGGCAAAAAAAATCTGAAGTCACTACTTTTTTTTTTTTTATAAAAATAATAAATTGGCTATGAGTTCCATCACTCTTGATGTTTAATCTAAATTAGTCAAGAAACTTTATATTTCAAAATAAATTACAAACAAAAATAGTTTATTTACGAAGCTATTTTATACCAAATGTCTTTAGGAACAAGCTTAATCTTAAACGTTATTTTTTTATCAATGATTAATCTCCGGATAACAAAAATGGTGATTTTGCGAATTATATGGCAATATGTTTGAGCAAAAGAGCTACATAAAATGTTCTAAATTTAGTCCCTAAGAAATTTTGTTTTGCTAAATTAGCACACCCAGCTTAATCCCTGTTTGTATTGTTATCTTAGCTAATAAATCTTTTTTTAATAATAGCGTAACATTTGTAAAACTATGGATTTTTTTAAATGATCAAATCTTTGAAATCACTTTTTTAACCTACCAGGGGTCCGATTTAGAAAACTGATTACTATTTGCACATCATAGCAGATATGGCCTCTCTTTTACGACGTTAGGAGATATTTAAATATTAATGAGAATTTTTATTACAGCCTTAATTAAATTATTGTCAAGTTATCAATATTTTTTTAATAACCAATGAATTACAAAAATATATTGTTATCTTTTATGGTGTCCTTGCGTTGTCTGTTCTGTAGAGCAAGGGTTGGCAGACTTCCCCCCATGTAATAAGAGCCAAACATTCAATAATCAGAATCACAATTTTTTTTTAAGAGCCACAAATTAAATATAAGCAGTACTAATATGAGTTTTTAACTAGAAATATTTTTATAGCATTGTGATATATAATAATAGCAGATGGGACAATTCAGTGGTTCACCACTTTTATTTGGATGTATAATTCAGTCCAATCTTTCTTAAATTAACAACTTTCAGTATCAATTTTTCTCTTTCTTTTGTATGAAGTTGAGGCCACATTTTTCTAATATAGTATACCAAAGACAAAAGGCGTTTTAAAAGCGCACGCATTTTCGAAAAATTTGCGGAGTAAGGTGCTACCTATCTCAGACGGAATCAAGAGAACAACGAAGATCAACAAAAACTCAATGCAATTGAGATTTGAGATTGTGACGCACGAATAATGCAATGAGAATTAAGAATAATGTTACTAGTCTACCCTACTCATCCTTCTGCATCTCATCGCGTTTTCCTTATTTTTCGGGATTGTGATTACGTAGTAAGTTTATAATAGGTTTAGGAAAACATATCCCAAGTAACAACGAAAAGAGCCGCATGCGGCTCTGGTTCAGTTTCTGCTGACCTCTGCAATAGAGTATGCAGTAATAAAGACCTAGTTGCCCCCCAACCAAGCACTCAGAAAGTGATATAATCAACTGGTACATTAGCTTATTGATTTATTTCATTGCTTTTTTCCAACTCCAACATCAGCAAAACTTAAATTTGGATGAAAAAGATCCACGTACCTAGAGATCAGAGTTGAGATTCTTGGTTGCTTCAAAAACTTACCTGAATGTAGAAAACGAATCCACAGGGACAGACGAATCCACTTTTGAGGAAGTATCTTTTTCCAGTTGGTGCTTCATCGATGACTGTAATTCCTTGTGCTGGGGTAGTAATATGAAGTAGACATCGCATCTACAAGAATAGAAATTTATCACATTACGTCCAATCGACGTCTTTCAGTGATCTATCATAATCGTAAGAAATCAGAGTCTGTGTGTATGTAATTGTTTGGCCTTCTATTGAAAGCTACTTAAAATAGGCGTAGAGCTCTGAAGCTCTCAGTAAGCAAAGAGATCCTGTGTTTATGTGTCAATGAACTTTTCAGCGAGGGAAACGAGCTGTGTTGCGTAACAATGAAACTTTTAGCAAGCGAATCAAGTTTGGTTGGTTTGTTGAAGTTTAATGGCGTAAGGATGTGGGCGCGCCAGAAAAGTACAAGAAGATGAACTTGCACCCCCTTGGATTTTGAAAATTAAAAATAATGTGGAAAAAAGTGGCATGATTCAATGGAAAAATATATAGGTTTTAAAATATTTAATGAATAAAAAATGTATTCTATTCTTTAACTATTCCTTAAAATTTGACTAACAAGTGGACCTTACGGTCTCGGAAATTCAGATTGGGATGAGCCTCGGCAGATTGGTAGTATATCTTAAGGGTATCCACACAGTAAAGCAATAAAGCGCTCTAGCCAGAAGTTTCCGAGAAAACAGGCTCTAAAGTATTACGCGTAGCTTATATACCAGTAGAGATTTTTGCTCTGCAACTGCAAATAAAGTGTTATCTTTAATTGAAATTTCAATTAGCTGTAACAGTCACTTTATAAATTAAAAAAAAAAAAAAAAAATTACCTCACGAGCTATCGAAGCCGGATCGTCCGTACGGGAACCCAGCGCGCTGACCACTTATGTTAGCCACCATGCAGTTGCAGAGCAAAAATCTCTACTAGTATAACTTTAGAGCCTGTTTTCTCGGTTGGTTGGTTGTATTCAGATTATCTGGCGCCGTCAGCAACACGAGGGCTATAATGCGCCGAAACATTCGTCATTAGACAAGCCAACATACATTTACAAACACCCATGCCAACACGGGACTCGAACCCGCAACCTCGCGGTCTAGAAGCTAGCCCTGTTTTCTCGGAATCTTCTGGCTAGTGCGCTTTATTGCTGGATACCCTTAAGGCATACAACCAATCTGCCGAGTCTCATCCCGATCTGAATTTCTGAGACCGTAAGGTCCCCTTGTATCTAAACAAAAAATCAGTTTAAAAAAAACTAATCGTCTTGCACCCTCTTGGGAGCACCCCCCTCTGAGAATATTTTTGCCTGCGCCCATGCGTAAGGGCTACTCATGGGCCATACTGCTCCCAAATCAATGATCATCTACTTATCCTAAGTTAAACGAATCGAGCTTGGTTTTGCGTATCAATGCAGTTTTTAGCGAGTGAAGCGCCAAAAGCTGGGACCTACACAACAATGACGGGTCTCCGCAACGCAGGGTCATGCAGCCTAGTGGCAAATATCTTATTTTACCTAAATTTTCAGCCTGCATAATGACTGTGAGGTTAACTATCTAAACCAAAGTGCCGGGTTTGTATCCTGGGTTAGGTATTTGTGTTCGTTGTGGTTCGGAATCTATGTTTAGATGTTTAGCGGTAGATTCCAATCTGATCAGGCATAATTGCATAAAAAAAGGTAATTGAGCGTACAAACCGTATGTCTATGCTTAAGCCATGTCAACCCATAATATCCATTTCTAAACCGGGATTCAAACCTTGCACCTTTTGGCATGCGAGACCAAAGCGGTAACCACACATGGGGGGGGGGGGGTGAGGAGGAGGGCATTTCTGGAAGATTTATAAAGAGGGACGACTCAAATTGAGATGAAGATTTTACAACTAAGTATTTTTCAGGCGACTCAATTTAACCCTCTCGTGCATAGTGTAGCATATATGCTACACACATTGGTTTGGTTGGTTGTTTTCAGATTATCTGGCGCCGTCAGCAACACGAGGGGTATAATGCGCCGAAACATTCGTCATTAGACAAGCCAACATACATTTACAACCAACCCATGCCTAACACGGGACTCGAACCCACAACTTCGTGGTCTAGAAGCTAGCACGCTAACCACTATACCGTTTGGTCGGCTACAGATATTGGGTGTAAAATGTAAGTAATAATTAATATATTTTTTTATAATTTGAAATTGTAATGAATTGATTGTTTATACCTAAAAACATATATTTGTTCAGTATACTTTTGTTTTATAATAAACATCCGTTACAATGTATCACAAAGGGAAAAAAAGAAGTCTCGCACGTATAGGGTTATAAATACCTCAGTGACAGAAAGTCAAAAAGATGTTTCCTATTGTTCAGAAAATAAAATGTTCGAATAGAATGAAAACAAGCCAAACATCGGTAGCAAGTTCCCCATGTCATTTATTTTTTACATGGAATGTATGCATGATTTGGATTTCTACGGTACAGCTGGAATACTTGATTCAGTATTTTAATTTTTAAATAGCCCAGGACGAGTTATCACAGTGTTATGTTGAACCATTTTATTTGACAGCAGCAATCCACACAGAGAGATAATTATATCTAACTAAAAGTAATATTCCAGGTTGGTTGGTTGGTTTATACAATCAACGACCTATTTTTATGGACAATGACGGCTAATCAGGGCGGGACCTACAGCTTAACGTGGATTCCGAACCACAACGAACCGGGCCTAATCCGGGATTCGAACCTAGCACCTTTAACATGCTTGGCTAGAGCCTAACCACACAGCCATCAGATGAGCCCATATTTCAGGTAAGGACCTTATTATACTTGGCCCATAAAGTGGCGAATTCGCGCCACCGCTTCAGTCGCTCAGGCAAGCCTCTCGAAGCTACACATGCAATCCAACCGGAGCTTATTATACTGAGCCACACCAGTGGCTCACTGTGGAGAACGGGCGCCACAAGAGTGGCACTGTGTAATATTGGCTTAAGATGCATGTTATTGATCCGAGAAAAGTTGTCAGATTCAACAACAATTCAAAAATAAATTGGGGCTCACCTGATGGCTGTGGGGTTAGTGCCCTGGTCTCGCATGTCAATGGTGGCGGGTTCGATTCCTGGATCAGTCATGGATGTTCGTTGTGTTAGTTGGTTGTTTTCAGATTACCTGGCGCCGTCAGCAACACGAAAGCTATAATGCGCCAAAACATTCGTAACTTGACAAGCCAACATACATTTACAAACACCCATGCCTTATACGGGACTCGAACCCGCAACCTTGCGGTCTAGAAGCCAGCACGCTAACCACTATACTGTTTGGTCGGCCGATTTTGGCGGGACAGTCCTGTTTTTGACCTCGCAGTCCCGCTGATCGAATGTCCCGCCAAACTGCTCTGGTTTCCCGTTGCAGAGTCCAGCCAAAAACACCTTCTAAACAAAACAAAAAAGTCTTCAGAACTTCGTTGATTAAGAAAACTAACAGAGTGAATAACTGATAAAGTTTCTGGAGATAGAAAAATCTGCTCACATTATTTTTATGGCTCTAGGTCCGGTTTTGGACTTGCTGCATCAATGGCTAACAATGTGTTAAGAAAATATTCAGAGTATAAACAGATACTAGGATTGGTTTGTACGCTTAATGGCTTATTCTTTTTTCCCCGCAACAGCTGATAATCAGACTGGGACATGCATACTAACGTGGATTACGAACACAACGAACATCCCTGCATTATCTAGGATTAGAACACGGCACCTTTTGCATGATGACTAACTACAGAGGTATTAGGTGGACCAACAAATATTAACCCTTTGCACTCGTAATTATGCTTCAGAAAGTTAGCAAGTAACTCGGAAATTTTTTTCATGATCAATCAAGATGAATTTTTTTTTTATGGAAATGTGCTCCAATTTAACTAGAAGGTTTACCATCCTTAAATCAAAAATGTAAAAATATAGCCCCTGAATACACCCCTTGACCCAGGATAGGAATGTGGCCACATAATATTTTATTTTTCAACATGTCAAAATAATTTATTGAAACTACTAAGAATACTTAAGTACATTACACTACACAGCACTGACCCTTTGCATTCCGCTGTCCCCTCTCAGGGGACATCGTAATCTAGCATATCACTCGGATGTGCCCTCTCAGGGGACATTAAAGTTTATTAGTGATTACGGAGAATTAACTTTTTCCAATACAACTTTTTGAGAAATACATGTTTCCCTGAAGTTTTCTCTAGAAATGGCACAAGAAATCAAATCAAAATATGGTAAAATTACCAAGATATATAAAACATTTCAGCTGGATTTTGTGTCAAAAGAGAACGTGAGAAGTGTTTTTTCACGACGGTCCGATCACTTTTCTGCGCCACTTGAAAGGAGCGATAAGGAGAGTTTTTCCGATGGTTGGGTTTGTTGAAATTTACTTGCGCAAGGGCAACACTAGGGCTGAGCTGCTAGTAGCCGTCCAGAATGGTTCGGAATGCAAAAGGTTAAAAATCTAAGAAATATAATAATATGAACAAACTATGTAAATAATATTTAGGAACGGAACGTAATGCCGGCACCTCCACCAAAGCAGATCAACTTAGAAATACTTCGAACAGAAATGTTTTGGTTAAGTTATCACAGTTTGACCAATACAGATGAAATGTCTCCTGTACGGTGACATACGAACGCGATGTTAAAACGAGTGATGTCCCCCATACGGGGACATACGAGTGCAAAGGGTTAAGATATTTACCAAAAACAAACACATAAAAACTCACCATTTGCCTTTTTGTGGGATTTTTTTTTAGATTCAATTCCGCAGAAAAGAACTACACAATCGCAACCACTTTAATCTCTAGTGAAAATTAGTTTTCCTTAAACATCGATAGACTATCGATACTATTGTAACAATCAATTGTAATGATCGATGCTATCTAATTTTCAATCGATTGTTCACCTGAACAATAGATTGTTCTATCGATAGTAAAACAATCGATGTTTAAGGAATACTATTAGTGAAAATAACCCATTTTCCCGAAGTGAATAGGGAATAACTTCCGGGTTTTCGATTGGGTTTATAACTGGTCAATGAGGTATAGCGTTTCGAATTCAGTTGAAATAATTAACCTGTCAGCGATTTAATTAATCTGCCATTGATTATTTACTACGTTTTTATTTTAAAGAGATATGAAATTATCGATTACTTTGAATTATTTGTCGCCATTTAATTTTAATTCGAAATTTATGATTTTGATTTTTATAGAAATCGTAATTATCTACAACGCAGCAAAGCGACCAATTTGGTTGGTTGATGGTTTGTAGGCTCGACGATATATTTTTATGCACAATGACGGCTAAACAGACCTGGATTTATAGCTTAACGTGGATTCCGAACTTCAACGAACATCCATGCTTAACTCGGGATTCGAACCTAGCACCTTTGGCCTGCGAGGTTAGAGTGCTAACAGCACAGTCATCAGTTGCAAACATGAATCTGTGCTTAGTAGTATATCACTTAAAAATGTAAAGAAATTGAGTTTTTTTTTTTATTATCAGAAATGTGGTAAAGTAATATTCATTATATTTTCTTGTATAAAATCATTCCACTTTTTAAAAGTAAAATAATGCAGTTGGAAAAACAATCTAAAATATTCAGGGAAGTAAAAATTGCCCACCTGACCGCTGCGGGGCTTTGCATGCCAAAGGTGACGGGTTCGAATCCTGGGGTTAGACAAGGATGTTTGCTGTGATTCGGAATCCACGTTAAGCTGTAGGCCCCGGCCTAATTAGCCATTATTATTGCATTAAAGGAAGAACACCATCGTAGTTGATTGATCGCTTTAAACTTATTTTTATGAAGCGAAAGCTATAACAGATCTACATTGTTTATAAATATATCAACATCCCTGGCAGTTGCCTATATTTCAAGGATGAGACGGTCGAGCCATGTTCTCTATTTTCAAAAACGAGTAGGCACTGCGGAGTTTGTGACTGGATGTATGGTATCAGTAGTTAGAATCCTAGGTGGGAGTTTTCCACGTTTTGTACAATTCGAGATGTACATGAGTGGCAGTTTCCCTCGAGATTACTCCCGGAAAGCAATTCCCCTTTGAGGCACTGATGACTATCAGTTCTAAGTTACTTTTTGGTCAATAATTCTTGCAAGGTGGTCCTCCCGAAAAAATATGGCCAAATTTCACCCAAATTCCATTTTGTCGATGTTATAAATTTGGAATTGGATAATCTGGAATTTATCTAGAAATACTTTTTCATATTAATCATAAAAGCTGATTATTTTTAATAATTTTGTACTCAGTAATTGCTTGTGAATCGAACAACTGAAATTGTGAAAGTCCCTATTGTTGCTTGGAAGGGTTCGAAAGACTTGAAGCCAAAGCAGATTAAAACTTGAAGAAATTTATTCCGATATAAATCTTCGCAGATTCTTTTACAACTCCAGAACTTTCCGTTCTAACACACTCAATACAACTCTTTTCGCAAAAATGGAGCACAATCAGCAGTTAAAAACTAGATACACAACGGCTAAAATCTACGGAAAAGACAATGCAATACAGTTCACTTTCGAAACTTCTCTGAATGCTCTATTAGACACAACTAACTAACTAACTAGATAACCCGCTCTCTTGGCCTTTTATAGGAAAGCTAATCCTTCGCAAATCTTCCAGAGATAGGAATTTGGAAAATTTTCCAAATCGTAGTCAAAAAGCCCTATACAGGTACATGGGGACCGAAAGTGTCGCCAAATGGTCGCCAAGTTTGGTGACATTTCGTCAAATTTGGCGAATAAAATTAGTAGCCAAAACCGTCGCCAATTTGGCTCTATCTCGCCAAGGGACCGCGATTGCCATTGACCATTATGTTAAATGGCCTTCTCCCTGCAAAACTCGTTTTCCAGCATTATCACTGAAAAACTTGTTTTTCAGCATTAAGAGACGCATTGCAGGAAAGCGAAGTAAAAACAAACTCTTGCTCTGCCTTATGCGAAATGTACTTAAATTTTTCTTATTACATATTAAATACTACGAAATATTTACAAATATACAGAAATTCTTAACATTATACAGCGTGTCTCCGTATAACCTGGCCAACCTTTATTTTCGACTCCGTTGGTCCTAGATGCATAGTCCCAATTGAAGAAATGTTTTAAATCGTTAAAATATTTTTACTGAATAGTTTGAAAGTTAGGAAAGGAGTTGGTATAAAAATTACTGATTGTAAATTTTTATATGGTCCCCAGTTCCTCCAAACTCATATGTAGAAAAATGCTGCCCATGGAAAAACATTTCAAACAACAACAACAAAAAAAAAAAAAAATAGAAATTTGTACGACTAATATTCATGGAGATATGAAAAATGGAATTTAGTGACTTATACCACTTTACACCCGTGGTCATTACCATATTTTAAGGGCATGTACACAAAACGAAATACAGAGAAAAAGCAATTGCGCTCGGAAAATTATTCTGAAATCAAACGCATGAATACGATCTATCAATAACTGTAGTGAATTGTGGATGTTGAACTCGTTTGCAAGAAATAATAGGTGCTATACTCCCTGAAAGTAACTGAAATCTTTCATTACGTACGATCAAAATAAAAATGAAATCTTTCGAGGCAGAAAAAATTCACTCTTGTGTTGTGCAGGGGTCGCATTCGCCCTAAAATTCTTATAATTCCTTAAATTTTCGTTTCTCCATAAGATTCCTAAAATTTTACTTACATTTTTCGTTTATACCTAAAATTTTAGAAATCCCGGAAAATGTTTCCGTTAGTGGTCAAAAAAAAAATCTAGTGGGGGGGGGGGGATATTCCCGATCCTTATGTGTAAATTAGCATGTAGTACTGCGGGATTTGCAGGTTCCTATGCAAATTTTAGTGGCAGATTAGTGATTGGTAGATAGATAACCAATAATGTGAGTTCACTTCAGAATGAAAGTAGATCATACCAATACCAGATGTATTTAGCTATTTCGTCAATCCTCGTTGTTAAAATGTGTACTGCGGAACAGTACGTAGAAATGTTACTTCTGTACGGCCAATGTAATCAAAATGGGCTAGAGGTTGCAAGACAATATGCAATTAAATTTCCAATTGGTATACATTCATCTTAAGATGCGATTTTAAATGTTGTAAAGCGTTTGCGAGAAACAGGTAGCATAGGAAGATGGCCTCGATCGGAAATTCAAGAGTGGTTATCTATGACGAAGAAATTTTGGGCTATGCTCTTGCTTGCCCTCAGTCTAGTGTCAGAGACATTAGTGAAGCATGGTGAATACTCAAAAACCCATGTGTGGAGAGTCTTAAACCGACACGGTGCATATCCTTATCACCCGCACTTGGTGCAAAAGTTTTTGCCCGGGGATGAAAATAGCAAAGGCGGTCCTAGGTTCATTTTTCAGGGGGGGCCATTTTAAACTTTAAGTTCGTAAAATGTATGCACTATGTAACCTAATTGTAATAAACTAACTGCTGATTAAATGCTTGATTGCAATGATAAGTGTAGAATTTTCTAGATTAGTAATTTTCATTTGATGCAGAATTAAAAAAGTTAATTTAAGCTAGAATTGCTCTCCTGAAAAATAAGAAAAAAGTAAAACAAAGAAATTACAAAAAATAAAAATAGTTAATAATGTTTTACAATCACACTTCTTTATTCTTTGAAAGCCTAAAGAACAAAATTCAATTTCCTCTGCTTTGTTTTGGCAAATCTGCCTATGACACAGCTCACATCAATGTTTATGTCTCTGTGAGTATGCCAACCAGCAAAGTCCTGCTAACCTTTCTTCCCCCATTCTAGCTCTTAGCCACGTTTTCAAGCGTCGAAGGGTAGAGAAACTTCTTTCAGCAGAGACAACACTAACTGGTAGTGTTGCCAAAATTTTAAGTAACGCGTAAATAGTAGGATATACATCTTTGTCACAAGCTCTCATTGCATCTATGGCAGAAGTGGGGAGCTTTTCTTCTTTTTTCCATTTCTCTCTCCATAGTGCTAGCTCACTTTCAATCAGAATAGCACTCATTTGTGTCAGTCCTTAAATTGGTATGAACTTCTTTAATAAGTTTTGAAGCTCGTTGCTTTCTGATTCTGTTGGCTTTTCCATATCGGGGGTTGGAATCGGTAATCGAAGGCCAAAACAATCCAAATTTTCTTTTGGAAATCTTCTTATTAGGTCTTCAATTACATTATCCAACAAAGGTATGTAAACCGAGATTCTAAAATACTCTTCTGGTATTTGAGTATTGTAGTTCTCACGGTGTTTTTGACGTCTGGCTAGGCGTGGAAGATTCACATCAATTTCAAGCTCCGAACATATATCTTCAACCTCATTGAATAGAATAGAAAAAGATTCCACTCAGTTTTGGCACTTCTTCTGCAAAACCAAAATTGTATCTTCAACAATGGACGCAGCTTTTCGCAAATCGAGATCAGGAGCCTGAAGTTTTCTGCTTAGTGGTAGAGTTTGCTTCAAGACATCAATTAATGGTACTAAAGCTGAAACAAACTGTACACTGCAAAGTGCGCATAGAAGAGAAGATGCATTAAAGGAAGTGGTTAGGTCCAACCAGTTTGAAATCGATTCAAGCGCTTCAATTATGTAAGGTAGAGCTTCGCGGAATTGAATAACACCATCATGCCTTTCAACCCAGCGCGTCTCACACAGTCCTGAAAGTTGTGTTCCCAAAAATTTACCTAGATGTCGATTTCGTTTTTCTAAACAGTTTTTAAAACAAGGTTTCTTTTTGCAGAACTACGTGTTGAAAAATAATTACCCTCGGCTCCATGGTTGCTTGAAAGAGCATGGTTGTTGCAAAAAAGGGGCAGAGGCCCCCGGGAAAAAGGAAATCGTCATTTGGGAGGAGGATGGTCACTATCCGAGTACTTGTGTCTTGTACCGCGTATTGTGTCGTGTGTTGTGTACGTAAATACATTTAAAACCAGGGTTTTTTCTGAGGGGGGCTATAATTCTTTGTACTGTAAAGACAAAATTTACGTTAATGAAATTGTGCTTAAAATTCTGCATTTTCACCGTTTTTTAAACTGGAGATTCTCAAAGAATTTTGGGATATTCGAAAGGGCTAGGAAGTAAGAGGGAACCCTTCAAGGGGGGGGGGGGGGCATGCCCCCCTCCCCTTGAAGCCGCCAATGGAAAATAGAAGGTTTGATTTCTGCAATTTCATCATGAACAAGCTAGAATTGGATTCATCATTTGTGAATAACATTCTATTTTCTGATGAGTGCACGTTTTCAAGAACTGGGGTAGTAAATAGGAAAAATACACACTTTTGGTCTCTGCAAAATCCCCATGTAATCCGACCAAACAAGCATCAACTGCGATGGTCCGTTAACGTTTGGTGTGGCATATGGATAAAATGGAGTTCCTAAACCTATTCTTGAGTTGATGATTCAGTTATGAAATATTGGATTATCTATGGAAAAATTGGCGAAATCTTTAATATATTGAAATCTATAGTACATTATTGAAAGACACCGTGAGCTTCAAACTTTTACGAATAGAGATCGATCAGGAAAATTTTCAAAGCTAAAACGCTTGCACAAAAGAAATATCCTATAGTAAGGTTTAAGATAATCCACGAATAAGTGCACCTCAAGTCACACATAGCTTAAGAATTGATAAAAACATTGAAGGCAATTCCCAAGTGATAATTTATGTGCACTGGTTAGGACGTTTTGCGTTGGAATTTCAAGATACACGTACCTTCACCGTGTTTGACGGTTTCGCATAAATTATAAGTTAGCATTCATTGATTTCATTTTCTCCTGACCATAACTCGACAATCTGACCCTTGTATATTTAATTCCAATTCATCACTAAAAAGGACTTTGCAAGATCGATGCGTTTTTTAATACGCTTTTATTAGCTTCAGACGTATGTTAGTATGTAGCGGAATCTTTGAACATGATTTTTGACCCCCTTCAGAACGTCGGATTAACTCGAAATTTGGCATACTTATTAAGGACCGATGACAATTCAATAAGTTTGTCGCTTTATCACAAGGATTAGCTTGTGTTGCCCTTGCGCCGTTAAATTCCAACCAACCAACCAACCTTCTCCGGAATCGAATCCTGGTGTGCCGTTTGAAAGATTTGTAGTTTGAACGACAGTTATACAAAGCGTGTTTTTTTTAGTCGCATTATCCTTACCAGGATCTTCAGGATTAGTGATTTTTCATATCCAGAGACACGGTAGTGTTTTGTGCCAAATAATACAGTGTGTACTAAGGCATACACATGACTTAAATTTGAGACAAGCATGTGACTATTGGCAGAAACAACTGGAGAGTTTTGTATACTAACTAAAAAAAAATTAGAGTTTACAGAAAAAATAATTAATAGTTTAAAAACTAAAAAACACGCTTTAATAGAAAACCAAACTAAAAAGTAGAAAATAATTAATAGTTTAAAAAGCTAAAAAAATACGCTTTTATAGAAAAGTGAATTAAAAAGTAGAAAATAATTAATAGTTTAAAAAACTAAAAAATGCGCTTTTATAGAAAAGTGAACTAAAATGTAGAAAATAATTTTAAATAAGTTTGAAATAAGAATAGAGTGATTAACAAGAAATATTTATTTTATCGTAAAAAAGCGTGGGGTGCTTGATGCCAATTGTTGAAAATATCTTAAAAAGCACCCCACGCTTTTTTACGATAAAATAAATATTTCTTGTTAATCACTCTATTCTTATTTCAAACTTATTTAAAATTATTTTCTACTTTTTAATTCACTTTTCTATTAAAGCACATTTTTTAGTTTTTTAAACTATTAATTATTTCTGTTACAGGTACTTATATAAGGCTTCTTACGGGCTGCAAGTCCATTGAGACCCCCTTTTTTATATAACACTAGGTAAATACCCGTGCTTCGCTACGAAATTTTACCATGTGCAATATTTTAGCTAGCTGTTAGGCCTCGCGTTGTGGAAATCTGTCATTCGTGTATAAGACGCAGTTTTTGGCGCTTCGCTCGGAGGAAGGTTCATCGCGAAGCAAAATCGAGCTGAAATCGTTCACTGAAAAGTTCACGGACAAATAAACACAGGCTTATTTCACTCATTAAAAGGTTCATTGCTATGCATTCATAGGCTCGCTTCTCTCGCTGAAAGGTTCATTGCTGAGTGAGCATAAGCTCGCTTCACTCACTAAAATCTAATTGTTACGTAAAGGCTTAATATTAGAAGCCTCTCCCCTGTAGAGACACACACAAAAAAATCCCCCGTTAATACAATAATCAAACACCCCTTTAAAATTATTTTAATGCGTGTTTGTGGAAGGCAAAATTGGAGGCTAAAACTACTTATGTTGAAACTTTCAGAGATCTAGACACATTCGAAGT
This sequence comes from Linyphia triangularis, assembly GCA_963978545.1. Lineage (NCBI taxonomy): Eukaryota > Metazoa > Arthropoda > Arachnida > Araneae > Linyphiidae > Linyphia > Linyphia triangularis. The sequence continues at coordinate 74,810,948 of OZ021730.1, forward strand.
CGCTTTTTCGTGAAAAATTAATTAAAAAAATTAATCAAAAATCAAATTAAATTTTTTTTTTTTTTTCAATGGTCCAATTAGAATGCCAAAATTACTTGTTTTCAAAATTTCAGAACTGTAGTCCAAGTAGAAATCTTTTTGTAAAATATTTGTTAATTAATTAGAAAAAATTATTAAAAAAGAACTAAATAAAAAAATTAAATTCTGTTTTCAAAAGTCCAATTAGAAGGCGAAAACTACTTATGTTGACAATTTCAGACCTGTAGCGCTATTAGAAATCATTCTGTAAAATATTTATTAATTAAAAAATAACTAAATAAAAATTTAAAATTCGATATTTTAGAAGGTCAAAACTACTTATGTGGAAAATTTCAGAGCTGTAGCTCTATTGGAAATCATTTTGTAAGAAAGTTATTAAAAAAAATTAATTAAAAAGAACTAAATGAAAATTTTAAATTCTGGTTCTTAAAAGTCCAATTAGAAGGCAAAAACTACTAATGTTAAAAATATCAGAGCTGTAGCCTTATTAGAAACCGTTTTGTAAAATATTTATTAATTAATAAAAAAAAACTAACAACAAATTTAAAATTCTGTTTTTTAATAGTTCAATAAGAAGGCCAAAATTACTTATGTTGAAAATTTCAGAGCTGTAGGCCTATCAGAAGTCGTTTTGTAAATATATATATATATATATATATATATTAATTAAAAAAGTACTAATTAAAATTTTAGCATTCTGTTTGACATACATAAAATTAGAAGGTCAAAACTTCTTGTGTTGAAAATTTCAGAGCTCTACTCCAATTTTAAGTAGGTTTCTGTAGATCCACAGACAGACGCACAGCTTGTTTTATTATTATAGATTTCTCTCCGTTTGAGATGTCACTTCAATGTTTTTATCAATGTTTAAGCGATGTGTGACTTAAGGTGCACATATTCGCGGATTATCTTGAATCTTACTATAGGATACAGTCTATCAGGGTAACATTGATCCACATTTTCAGTATTTTCTTCTTCTCCACTTATGTTTTAATATTATTTTCCGACCTAATGGCATAAAATGGAAGAATAAACCCTAAATTATATTTTAATTTACACAAATTAGTAAATGTTGATGATGAAAGCACCAAATAATAGGAAAATAACCCGGTGCAAAGTTACCCCGTCATTCAGGGTAATTTTGAACCACTATCAGAAGTTTCATATAAAATAACTTTTTTTATTCAATCTTGAAGTCTAGACTACTTTGAACGAGTAAAATTAAGTTTCTAAGTATTTGAAACATCATCACCCTGTAGTTATCAATACCATAAAGTTTGGATATTTTATATAACACCACAATGAATATATTAGGTAGGAACAGTGGATGACGAATCACATGAATATATTGCATAAAAACCTATTTATTATTCAGTTTTAACATGCAAATATAGTGAAAAAACAATCTTCAGTTCATCCACTTAAATATAACCTCATTTTATCAATTAAAAATTGAAAAGATAAATAGAAAATAATAAAACTGATAGGCCGCCCTTATGCTATTAGTTAAGTACTATGGTGTTTGCAAGTCACAATGTGGCACAAATACAAATATTCTACTCTTAATGTTAGAAATAGTGTGATAATATAAAAACAAAGTTCCCACTTCATAGAATTTCACTTTAGCATTCTTTATATTAATAGTTTTGCATCACCATTTTCTTATTCTCGTGTTCTAGCTGGATTGGTTGGTTTGTACGCTCAATGACCTATTTTCATGCACAGTAACGGATAATCAGTAAGGAACCTACAGCTTAACTTGGATTCCGAACCACAATGCACATCCATGCCTAATACGGGATTCGAACCCGGCACCTGTGTTCTAGCTGGAATAATAATTTCTGTTAATAATTTTTTAGACACGCCTACTTTTTCATACCACAGATCACCATTGATATTGGGCCATTTCCAATATGCACCAGATTTCTTCATGAACCACCAAATATCATGTTGTCTTTTAAATTAACTTGGTCTGTGTACATTTCTCCATCGTATTGAATAATTACGTGGTCGTAAACTTTGCATGTGCCATAACCAAAATCTAAAATACGTGCATGCTCTGTGTATAAAATTCCTGCCTCATTGATGTGTTTAACAGCCACCACTTGAACAATCTCTGACTTTACAGTAACATTCTCCCAACAATTTGAGTGGTATAAACCTTTACCATGTCCTTATTGTCCAACTTTCATCTCCTCCGAAAATGACAGTGTTGTACGTAAACTGTCACCTGCATCATCTAGTTCAAGTTGGTTGGTTTATACTCTCAACGACCTACAGCTTAACGTGGATTTCGAACCACAACGAACATCCATGACTAACCCGGGATTCGGAACCGGAACATTTGGCTTGCGGGGCTAGAGCTCTAACCACTCAACCTTTAGGTGGGTCATCTAGTTTAGGACTTTTACTCTTGCTGTTTCCCAGGAGTTCATATGGTACAAGACTTTGGACAATCCCATCATGTCCTTGCTATACATATTCCTTTACCATTTATATTTTGTGCATATAGATTTATATTTGTGCATATACCATTTCAGGTCGGAAGATTTTTTTTTTTAGTTCTGCGAACGTGTTTCTAATATAATTAGGTACTTCTTGAATTCACTCCCAACATTTTCATTTTATCGGATTTTACATACAAGAGGAGATTCTGTGAATTAAATTACATTTGTATGTATATAAATGTATTTAAAAGCAACCAAAAATAAATTAGAATAAAATATGAATAATATGTGCAGTGTATATATTACACATTGTCATCAGCCTAACTTTGAACCGGCTCAAAGTTACACTGAATATGTGGTAAAATTATAGTACCTTGGTTTTTTGCTTTTTTCCAAATGTTAGTAAATAAATAACCATCAGCTACTAACCATTTCACTTTTTTTAGAACATTATATAGCTGATAAAGTGGTAAGTTGATACTTACTTGCATAAATTAGTTGATTTATATCAACTTCAAATAAACATTAAAATGGAACTTGAAAACAGTACTCCAGAAAAACAACTGAATGGCCAAATAAATTATGTACTATTTTGTCAATTCATTTATTAAACTATCAAGCAAAAAGCCAATTTCACAATCTTGCCAGCAGTTTGCAGCAGTGGATCATGAGCAGCTCTTTAAACCCAAAAATACTGAAAACTAGGAGGTGGCGCAAAGTTACAATGGCTCAAAGTTACCCTGATTGACTGTATTTCTTTTATGCAAGCGTTTTATCTTTGAAGATCTTCCGGATCGATATCTATCCTAAAAATTCTGAAGCTCATCGTTCTTTCAATAATATAATGTACCAGACTTCAATAAATTAAAGATTTCGCCGATATTTTTCATAGATAATTCCTCATTTCATAACTGAATCACCAACTCACGAATAGATTTAGGAACTCCATTTTAAGACGATCAGCTACAAGCTAAAATTAAACAATTGATGCTATCATGACAACTGCGTACACTTCAGTTTTGAAAATTTACTGCAAGTCTGTTGTAGAAAATAATTTTCATATTGCGTACGGAAACTTTTTTTGCATCGCATTTAGCAACACGAACACTAAAATACGCGTTTGTGATATTTCATATATACTAGCTATATATAATACTAATTTATTTCATTTCTAAGTAATGAAATTATGTAATATGAACCTATATAATGTTCTATTGTTAACATTAACCACTTGCTGCAAGAAATAAAATGTAAGTATTCCAATACAAATAGAAAAGTTCAAAGTTATCAACATAACGTAATAAATCGTATTTTAGAAATTAATTCTATACGAAATTATTCAAGACAAAAATCATGCTTTTATCAACTTCTTATAAATAATAAGTCTTCTCGGAGTAACTGGATAGCTGTAGTGATTAACGTGTTTGGCTAGTAAGCTCCAGTCCAAACCCCAGCCATTTCAAATATTTTGAAAAAATTTACAATTTCATAACATAATAAAGTAAAATTCAAATAAAATATGATGTCTTCCACGATATCTCAAATAACTCGAAAATCTTCTAACAAAATCCAACCATAGCAAAAAAGGATATCATCCACAGAAAAAGGGAAAGACGACAGTAAATATCCAGCTCGATGGCGCCCCAAAAAACGTCCGATCGGAACCCCACGAGTAAAATTGACAGGTGACACGCCTTCTTCTCCCTAGTTACCCTCCTTCACAGATGTTAAAGTACCCTAAAGCCACGATATTTTAGCTGTACGCCAAAGCCACGTACTCCAATGCTACGACACCGAAGGGGTTAACCAGCCATAGTTTACTTTTATAGTTGGATGGGGATGAAAGAAACCATGTAAACTGCTAGAGTAGATATTTTTTTTTTGTGTGCACTTTACTAATTAAAGTCGACTATTGACATTTCGGCTGTGTACATCACAAGATTTTATTTTCAATCCTAGGCAACCGTATATTTTTTTTGTCCACCCTACTATCCGACAACGGCTTCAATTTCCCAGCGTTAAGCAGTCTAATCAATTGCTTAATTACATCGATGATCAAGATAGGCTGTAAAAATCCTTCCCGCTGGGCTACTTAGACATCAATCATTCGTTTTGTGAAAACCACACATAATGTTCAAGGCTCAATCAAAGAAATGTGTAAAAAAATATATATATGATGCATTAGATTTGTCCCGCCACAAAGAACTATCCAAGAGTAACTTCAACAAGGCTTGAAACAATGTATATTAGTTTGCAATATGTGCTGCCATCTGTGGAGTGTTTTACGAACTAATAACAAAATGGGGTAAAAATTATAATAATCTGATAACCATTTCCTAAAAGTTTCAAAGAGGAGGAGGAAAAAAAAAAAAAAAAAAAAAAAAAAACCCTTAGAACCTGAGCGCTGAATGTGCACACTCTACCAGTCGGTGATATAAAGTCCTCGTGTATGACTTCCAGAACAATCTCCATTGTTCTCCACAAAGTTAATTTCCAAAACAAAAACTTAAAATTTTATTTTGTCAAAAACGTACGCTAATGTTATCTTGCCCCTATTAAACCATTTAGTTTTTCGTTACTTTATCTTGTATGTGATAATTACTCAAACTGAAGCGCTCAGCTAATTCGCTGGACAAAGTAATTTGTAGAACTCAATTTACCAATAAAACATAACATATTAGTACAAATTATATATTTTAGACATTGGAGTATATTAACGAGTCTTAGTTATCCCCAAAACTGAACCAAAAATGAATAAACGGAGTTGGCTTTTGATTATAATATTGCTGATAAATTTAAATACTACAGCAAATTCTTCTTCTAGAGGGAAATTTATATTTAAATTAGAAATAGTTATTGCTGCAATGCCAAGTATTCAGAAAATGTTGTCTTTGAAGTGAAAAAAGAAAAAAAAAAAAAAAATGTACCCACGAGTTTTAAATAATTCAGAAAAGAAAGCATTTGAAAAAAGAATCGGAATATTTGTTACACGACGTGTCTGGCACAGCAGCCGAGTCAGGTTACTTATACGTTATTTTATGTCTTTCTCGGGACATTGTTTTAAAGGAAAATAAAATTCAATGGTAATTTTTTTTAGTACGTTATTATTGCCAAGAAATGGAAAATAAAAAAATATTCGACTTCAATATTATTGATCCAAGTAGACGCCGGGGAAAAAAAAGGTACATGGTTGGCACCGGCGATTTAGGTTTTTAAAGACATTCCTAATACAAAAAAAAAAGGAAAATCGAATTTATTATTAATCTATAGAATTACCGTTTTCGTTGGAACTTGGATTATCAACTTTTATCAAAATATAACAAAATGGCGGACTTCGAAAAATAAAAGTTATGTTTTGAGACACAAATCTGGTTGTGAAATAAGAATCAAGAAGAGAACTATTCATGTATAGAAGTGTAAAAATTTCGGAATGATCGGTTAGAGCAGTATTTTCTTTCTTTTACACGGGCCGACCGAAAGTAAGAAGTTTCGAGAAAAACGAGTTTGAAGAACAGATGCTCAACAAGATGCTCTAAAATATTCATTATAACTTCAATAAATATTTCGAATTTCAGAGTGCATTTTAAAAATTTTAGACTATCAATATTTTACTTTTGAAATGAGCACGGGAAAAAAAAAATCCCGATTCTTTTCCATTCTAACTGCTACTTTTAATTACCCCCCATAGTAGGCAGAGAATATGTCAGCTTTATATTCCTACTTAAAAAAATGCTTTAGAAAAAAAAGCGATCATACCGGCAACAAAAAAAAAAAAAAAAAAAACGAATTCTCAAAATATAGAATGCTAAATAATTTTTAGCCACATTACAGATATCAAAACAATGAAGGGAATTGGAAAATAATATTGTTAGTTTGCCAATAGTTCAAATTTCAGACAATGTTTTCTCCTAGTATATTGCGAGTTTCTAAATAGTGTACAATTTTCTCAGTTTTTTTAAAAAATTATTTAGGAATCGTTGAAAAATATTAAATTTTTTGTTTTGCTCCGAAATTGTAAGGAATATTGGAAGAATTACTCTATTATAATTTGAGAGGACAGTTTAAATTTGCTACCCAATTTTAAATAAATAAGGATTGCTAATGTGTACGCAAGTGGTCTTAGTACATCAAGGGCGAATTGATCCATTTTTCAAAACTCGTACTTGTACAAACTAGGACCTCGAAAAATTAGATATCTGTCGACAGTACTTACCGCAAGACCATTTATTCAGATTCATCCGTCGACGGGGGGGGGGGGGGGGAGTGTACACCTCACTCCTCAGGATATTTTCCATTCCGATTTCATATTTGTCCATCTGTAATCCAAGCATCTTCACTTGCCCCATTACACATTTTTAAAATCCAACAATTTTTTATACAAATTAAAACGAACCACATGGTTTGCTTATAATCACCACGTTTAAGGTACCAGAATTTTATAATTTCTCAAATATTAAAAATACACAATTCTATCTTTTTGACAATAAATAAATTAATCAAACAATAGAGAAATGAATCGATTTTTTTTTTTTTTTTGCATATAGTTAAGTTTAATAACCCACTTGGGTTCTACTGAACCTGGCTACAGCTCGATCGTCAGTTCAAATTCTTAATTATACAGAATAATTTGATGCTATTTTAGTAATATTCTTCAATTCATAAAAGTCTAATTCGGTCGATTCAAATTATAAAAAGCTATTTTTTGTTCAGTTACTGTTTCTTCCACATATTTATCACAGGTTATTTTGATAAAATTTTTAACGTATACTGGTACCCTAACCTTTATTTTTCAATAGCAAGTTGGTTCGAAAATTGTGAATAATGACAGACGCAACCCTGTAAATTTTATTTCGTTAACAATATCAAAAACGAAGAGAAATCAACGACTACACTGAGGCCGACAGGAATGGGGATACAACACTTTCATCGATAATCGTATCGTGCTGCCATCTACCGGTGCTTTCTGTCACTTCAAGATGCATTCGTTAAGCAGCACCGGATTCCGGATGTTTTCTTTCACAATGGAAACACTGCAAATGCTCACTATTGAAAGGGATTGATATCCAGCGAAAGGACTGAAAGAAAACAAAAAAGGAAAGCATGAAAAAACGAAAGGCACTTTTTAAGGACCCAAAACATTTAAAAGAAGGGCGAAATCTAAACATGTCAAAAGTCCTAACTAAGGTTGGCCGTCAGGCTACTATTACGATCTCGATTAACCAAATGTCAAACGAAGGATATTTAACTGTGTCCCCACTTCCAATTTAGTCACAACTCTATAATTTAGTACAACTGTAAGCAAGGAAAGTAAGATATTTGGATTCGGTTTAAAGGAAAATCTAAGAAATGTCTCGAGTTTTAATTTTGGGGGGGGGGGGGGGGGGGAGGGATTATCAATAAGTATAATTTTAGGGCGAAATAAAATTCGAGGAATGTAACGGTGAATACGACCCTAGTAAAATGTGTACAATATAGGACACTTTAGCGCTCAAAAACATTCACATTTTAGATACTTTCAGTTGAAATTTAGAAAATTTACATGAACGGGTTTTTAACTATGGGTATAGCAGCAGTCAACTAGGCTATCAAGACCAGTTCAGTGAAAAATATTAAGGTTATTTGAAGTTTGGTAAAAATTCAATAATTATTGGTATAATCCAAACATTTGCATTCATACGTAATGGTCGAATTCTATGGAAACTCGCCCTGAGCACAAAACCGCTTTAGTAAGTTTCAATTGCACAAAAAAGTTTGTGCTATTTTGAACTACAATTTTTCTGAGGTTGGTTGGTTGGTTGTATTCAGATTATCTGGCGCCGTCAGCAACACGAGGGCTATAATACGCCGAAAAATTCGTCATTAGACAAGCCAACATACATTTACAAACACCCATGCCTAACACGGGACTCGAACCCGCAACCTCGTGGTCTAGAAGCAAGCACGCTAACCACTATACCGCTTGGTCGGCCAATTTTTCTGAGGAATGTTCGACAAGTTTAGTCTGATAAAGCCCTACTAAGAATACTAAAATTTATTAAAATTTAGAAAAAGCGGAAATCCAAGTAAAAACGGAAGACTTTCACCCCTGCGTCATCCAAAACGAACTGAAAACTGAAGGTTGGATTTTTTCATGGCAAGGCATTCTAGCAAGTTTTTTTTTATGTTCAATAACTCATATGTATACAAAGGGTAATGACAGTACAGCATTCAATAAAAAAAAAAGAAAAAAAAATTGCATTTTTCCACATTTTGATTTGAAAAAAAAGTGATATAGAAAAAATGTCCGCTTGTGTGTATGTACGAGTGTCTGTGGTCAGCATAACTCCTGCATAAATTGACCTACGATGTTCAAATTTGGTGTGAGGGTTGGTGATGGCACAAGGACCTACCATTAAGGTTTTCGTCCAAATCGCGCATGCGCATAAGGTAGCTGCCATTGAAAAAATCAATGGCTTAAAAAGTTGAAGAACGAATGCCTTCAATACAGAGCTTTCATTCCTTGAGCATAGCTCATTGACGCTCCCTTTTTCTCCTCTCCGCAGTTTCACTTATAAGAAAGGATTATGCATGAATTATCGAAGGGAAAAAAAAGAAAAGAATACCACCAAACTGGCATTTTTTCTCAATGAGTGATGAAAATATAAAAACTGTAAACGACACTAATCGAGGCTCACGCACAAATCCACATCAGTAATATAGTGTAATTGAAAAGTTGAGCGATGTTCCACACCTCTAGTTTGATTAGAGAAGAAGGGGAATGTATGTTACCTTAGTTTATCTCTAAATTTTAAGTTCCGCTCCCATAAAAAATTTACGCGATTTGAGAATGGCACTCGTCTTAATCGTCCAAAATACATATTAATCAAAAAAAGCTTACTGATAACTCAAACTCTTTCAGGACGACCATAAAATTCAGGAAATTTTTTTTCCTGATAAAAGCCCTGGTAGATTTTTAAGAAATTCCCCGATTTTACAGATAACTTTTTTCCAAATTTCCCCATCTTTTCCAGATGTGTACACACTTTAAACATATAGCATGCATGCAGCGAATGGCATTGACTTGGCATACACGTTATATATATATACAGGGTGGCCAGGAAATAACTTTCCCTGTTTGGCGACATCTGCAGCTAAAACTAATGAACGAAAAGAAACCATATTTTATATGCAGGCTAATGAAGACATGGGGAGATGAATTCCACCCAAAAAAAAATTTAGTTCCAAAAGTTGCCGATAGGGGGAAAAGTGGCGCTATCGGAACCGAAACACGTGAATAACTACAATGAAAGCATGGAAATTTGATTTTTCAGAATGTCAATACTATACAGTTATGAATAAATTATTGGAACACATAAAATAAGATTTTAGTCATTAACATTTGGGTCCCCTGGACGCAGCGTAACATTTTCAATATACTGACCTTCCCGGTGTACAACATATTGCATCCGGTGAATAACGTTCTCTACAGCTGCGTGCAAACTGTCTGTTTGGATGTTCGCAACGGCCCGTCTTATGCTCTGCTTTGAGACATGCAAGTTTGGAATGCCACCAGCATACACAACGGATTTAAGGTACCCCCATAGCCAAAAGTCGCATGGGGTGTTGTCAGGGGAACGGAGCGGCTATTTCATCTAAAAATATTGACTAATGACTCTGTCATTACCAAAATTCTGGCGTAAAAGGCGCTACACTGAACGATGAACATGTGGCCGAGCTCCATCTTGCATAAAAATGATTGAGTTTAAGCATTGTCTTTGCTGCAATTGCGGAATAGCGAAAGTTTATAGCATTTTTCCATATTTTTCGCCGTTGATGGTGCAGGTAATAGGTCGTGCTGAGTTATGTTCTCAAAAAAGTATGGTCCTATTATAAAATTAGTCGTAAAATCGCACCACACGGTTACCATTGGGGAATGCATGGCATCTCTAGCATCACTGTGGGTCGCTCACATGCCCAAATACGGCAGTTCTGAGTATTAACAGATCCATTCAGATGAAAATGAGCCTCATCTCCCCACAATATTTTCCAAGGCCAATCATTGTCGATCTCCATTCGGGCAAGAAACGATAGCGCAAAAGTTAGGCACTTATCATAATCTGTTATTTTTAATTCTTGCACACGACTGATCTTATACGGATAGAAATGCAGCATTTTACCTAAAATTTTCCATACAGTAGAATAAGGCATATTGGTTTAACGAGCAATTGTACAAGCGCTTGGACCACTGCTGGTTCCTGTGTCGTCGAACATCGCTGTAGCAACATCTGTTACTGCATCTTCTGGTACTGCTTTTCGTCCTCTTCCAGCTCTAAGTCCAAGCGATCCAGTTTCCTCGAATTTTTTAATCATCGCTCTTACTGCTGCAGCAGACATTGGACCTTTACGCAGGTTATGAAGTCTTCGAAATTCCCGCAGAGCCACCACAGCATTACACTGTCTAGTGTAGTACAGTTTCACTAGCAAAGCACGTTGAGGTAAGGTAGGTCGCATATCACCAACAGTCAATGAAAGAATCGCTGTTTGGACGTTCGCTCTTTTCTTTTTAAAGGGAATGCGTTGTGCTGCTGTCATGTACGCATTAGAATTTTGCATAATTGCGATCTCGATATGTAAATTTCCTCAAACGTACGTACAAGTAGCGCCAAAATCTCACCTAGTGGCAACTTTTGGAACTAACTTTTTTGTTGTTGGAATTCATCTCCCCATGCCTTCAATAGTCTGTACATAAAATATGGTTTCATTTTATTCATTAGTTTTAGCTGCAGATGCCGCCAAACAGGGAAAGTTATTTCCTGGCCACCCTGTATATTTTTTAAATAGTTTTGGCGGTAATGAAAAGCTTAAATTAATCCGCAACAGGAAATTTCTAAGGATTACCAGGAAAAGAGCGCTGAAATACGGATGAACTGTGAAACATACTTTCAAAACAAGTATACCAAATTTCCCTGATTTTCATGAAATTTTAAAAAATTCTATAACATTTTTCTGATTTCTTACTTTAAATTACCCATATGTGTACATAGGGTAACAAAAGTATAGCATTCAGTCAAAAAAAAAAAAAACAATGCGATTTTTTTTTTTGCATTTTTCCACGTTTTGGAACATCCCGATTTCAAAAAAGGGATCTAGAAAAATTTATATGGTGTATGTATATACGTGCGTCTGTGGTCAGCATAACTCACGAACAAATTGACTTACAATGTTCAGATTTGATGTGAGGGTTGGTGGTAGCCATGGTACCTACCATTAAGGTTTTCGTCAAAATCGCGCATGCGCGTAAGGTAGCTGCCATGGAAAAAAAATCATGTTTTTCAGTAATTGTTAAAAAAAGGCTCCAACGATTTAGTTTAAAATCGCTGTGGTAATGCCTCTTAAGGTACTTTAAACATCCCCACCTCCGAAATTCCCGTAAAAATGCTTTAACGGTGTAAAAAGTTGAAAAACGAATGTCTTCAACACAGAGCTTTCTTTCTTTGAGCATATAACATTAACGAATTTTTTCCGGCTCCCCTCAGTTTCACTTATAATAAAGGATAATATAAGAATTATCGTAAAGTATATCACCAAAATCACCATTTCAGTGAAGTTTCTTTTTGCTCATGTAAAAGTTTCAAAAATAATGTCAAACTGGCCATTTTTATTCAAATGAGAGAAAATAAAAAAAATGATAAGTAACACAATGTCAAATTTTACTACAATGACCTATGTTATATAGTGTAATTGAAAGACGTGCGATGTTCCACACCCCTAGTTTTTTCCAGAATCAGAAAGCTCCCTGACATTTCCCTGATTTTCAGGTTCCGAGATCATTCTGTCTTTAATAAAGGTAATAAACTCTGCTAGTATTTGAAACACTTTTATCTGTATTAAAAAAATATTTAGAAACTTAAACCTACGGATTAAAATTTACACTACTTTTGGGGTTCTCACCTATCCTAGTGAATTATGGGAAGTAATGGGGAAACAATCGTGAATCAGTTTAAGCGTAAAACGCGAGCACGTAGTTAAAAATCCAATGACAAGCTCCAACCCTAATGTAAATTTTTATGGGAGCGAAATTTAAAATTTTAAATATAATCCAAATTAGCACACATTCTTAAACGAGACACAGTCCAGAGCTATAATCAGGAGTTGACCTTTTTTGATGTAAATTTTATTGAAGCTACAACTTTACAGGATGTTTATGATTTTTACTTTCAATTACCCCATATGTTAGCAAAATATCAGTATTGTTTCAGCTTAAAAAAAAATCCGATTATTTTTTTCTTTTGGCATTTTGTGTCATCTACAGTATTTATATTTTCATCATTCATTTAGTAAAAATGGCCAGTTTGGCGATATTTATTGTGATAATTCCTGTATGAGTCTTGGGAAGGGGGAGAAGGGGGGGGGGGAGGGAAAGAGAGAAAAACAAACAAAACACTTTGCCAAAATGGGAATTTTGGCGATATACTTTTCGATAATTCTTGCATTATCCTTTCTTATAAATAAAACTGGGAAGAGGAGAAAAACTGATCGTTGATAAGCTATGTTCAAGAAAAGAGAAATCTGTGTTGAAGCTTTCTTTTCTCAACATTTCGCAGGTGGGGATGATTAGAGCACCTTAAGAGGCATTACCACGGCGATTTTGAACAAAATCGTTAGAGCCGCTTTTTTGCAATTACTGAAAAACATGATATTTTCAAATAACAGCTAACTTATGAGCATGCACAATTTTGACGAAAATCATAATGGTAGGTCCTTGTGCCACCATCAACCCGCACACCAAACTTGAACATCGCAAGTTCGGGAGTTATGCTGACCACAGACGCACACATTTTTTCTAGATCACTTTTTGAAATCAGGATGCTCCAAAACGTAGAGAAAAGCAGGGGAGAAAAAAAAAATATATTTTCTGCAGGTGGTCAGCAACACGCCCGAACGAATTGACCTCTTGCGCAAGACATGATAAAATCCCGCTTTTCATCAATTGCTAAAAAAAAACAAAAAAAAACGACTAACGATTTTGATTAAAATCGCTATAGTAGTAGTATGGCTATGGCCTCTTAAGGCGTTCTAAGCATCCCCACCCATTCCCATAAAAATTCTACGAAGTGTAAAATCGTTGAAAAACGAATGTTCTACACAGTTCTCTGCCTTTCAATATCGCTCATCAACAACCGTTTTTCTCCTCTCCTTTGTGTTTCACTCACAAGAAAGAATACGAATAGTTTCAGATTGATTGAAAAGTACATCGCCAAATTCACCATTTTTGTAATTTTTTTTCTTTTGTCCACGCCAGAAAAAATCGTCAAACTGAGAATTTGCGATGTTCTCCAGTTCTAGTTTTTATTGAAAGAAAACCTTGTTTTTTTTTAGATTAGAGGTATTCGATTTATGGACGAAAACTTATATAATTTAGAAAAACATTTCTGTAAAAAGATATAAAAATACTGTGGTAATATACATCTTGTTTTTTATGAATTTTTCTGGAAAAATTACCATTTTTAAAAGACATTTGGGATCGCATAATGTGATTTTTTTTTTTAATAAATCGTTCTTTAAAGCATTTTATACAGCAACTTTTAATAAACCGGTTGGGCCCAGTTGTTGCGTGTAGAATAATATAACACATAAAAACAAAGTTTTTAATTTAAATCCTTTATATGGATTGCCAATTTCTTTTTGCAATTGCAACTCCTTCAGCCAAATTCAAGGTGGCCACAAATTTGAGGGAAAAGAAGTTCTCTTTATAATTCCCCGATAAATTTCCAGAAAATTTCCCGATTTTACGGTAAATTCAGGTTCAAATTTTCTCAACATTTCCAGAGGTGTGATAAAATAAAACATGTATGCTAAAAAGATATGCCATTTTTTTAAAAATAGGTTAGGCGGCGATGAAAAGTTTAAACAGTTCCGTAACATTTAACTTCTAACGATTACCGCCCTAATTCTACGGATAAATGGCGCAAAAAATACGGATGAACTTCAGAATAAAGAAAATTTCTGATTTTCGTGTAATTTTTAAAAGTTCCCTGACATTTCCATGATTTTTTCCCGAATCAGAAAGCTCCCCGGCATTTCTCTGATTTCCAGGTTCTATGGCCACTCTGTAATATGGATATTTCATAGTGTTTGACCACTAAGAACAAAAGATCCATTCTGAACTGTTTTCTATCCCACTCGCAAAAATAGTAACTCTCGTGCATTGCTTACAGAATGTCCCGTGCGTCAGTACACGTCCTTGTTTATTAAAATCCACAAAAATAATCTGCTTGCAAAAATTTCAATCGGTATAACATTGTTAACATTTACCCAGATGTACCTATGAATTTCATAATTTTAGTGCTAATAAATTCAGAGAAAACGTGAAATTTTGTCTTGAAAGTAATTTTCTTTTGTTTCCCGTGTCCCGTGCGTCGGTTGCCGATAAATGCATGTTTGACCTCGTTAAAAAAATTATTTTCTATATAACTTTGCAACCAACTAAAATTATAGAAAACAAAATCATATGTAGTACATTCATCATTAGTTTGTTATTCTAATTTGTTTAAAAGTGTAAAAAAAGAGAACAAAATGTCCCGTGCATTAGCCAGAGAATTGCCCTATGCTTTCATTATCTATGTATACAGATGGGTAATTGAAAGTAAAAATATCTAACACTTTTAATGACCGTAGGAACACGGTTGGTTGGTTGGTTTTTTTTTATGGCACAAGAGCCAATATTGGCTATGCTGCGCCAAACATTCGTTTCTTGCGAATCAAAGACTTAATCAAAATACTAAAAAAAAAAAAAGAAATATAACAAAACATTCATATCAAGTTTGTTTATTTCTTACCGATATTGGTTTTACACAAAGTCGGATGAGGATCATTGCCAAGCAAGTCCTCCAATGTAAAATTTGTCGCACTGAGAACACAAGAGTTTTGGGCGAGTTTAGTCAGATAAAGCCTTATAGTGTTTACATTGTAATAAAAAACGCGAAATTGGCGATGTTATAGACATTACATTGTCCGTTCTTGAGCGCGAAACAGAAAAGAATCAGTCGTTGATGGGCGATCCCCAAGGACATAGAGCTCTATGTTAAAGGCACTCGTTTTTCACCCACATTTGTACTGGAATTTCGAAGGTGGGAACCATTTATCTAAACCTCACCACCACCTTGATGCCAAACCTATTCGAGCGCGGTCAAATGACCGCTTTTGAGACTTCAATCAAAATTGTTAAATTACAGGTTTTCATTTTTCTTATGAAAGCCAGAAAAAATTAATATTTAATCATTAGATAATTATTATTTTGTTTCATTGCCAATGCTAAATTCTGTTTTATTTATAATCAACTGGAAGGGAATGTAATGTCTATCTGAAAAGCGGTCATTTGGCAGCCATCGGTAGAAATAGGCATACATAAAATGTCAGTAGGTTTAGTGTTAACAGAGAATCGTTAGAGATGTTTTTAAGCAATTGCAGAAAAACATGATTTTTCATGATTTCAACCTTATGCGAAGAAAACCTTGATAATGACATCAAAGGAAGAAAGCGCAATTGCCGGAAAACAAATTGTCAAAGGCCGCCAACTACTAGGGCCCATAGGTACTCTACTTTTAGCGCATGCGTTATTTTGACGAAACTCGTAACTGATTCAATGGCCACCACTAAACAGTATACAAAAAGTTGAACATCGTAGGTCAATCGGTCAGGGAGTTATGCTGACGGCATGCATTTCTAGACTTAATTTTTCATTTTTTTTTTTCAGGAATCACAGGGGGAATCACAGGTTTTCTTCAAAATTTTGGTAGGAATTTTAGGGGTAACTCTAAACATTTTAGGGATAATTTAAAAAACTTATAAATATTTCTTTTGACGCTGACACAACTTCCAAATACAGACATTTTTTTTTTTTTTCAAAGCTTGCTTTAATAATGGCAAAAAAATTGCCAATTTAAAAAAAATTTAACTTCAAAAAGACTTTTTTTGCAAAATATATATTTATAATTACACTAGGGGTGTGAAACATCGCACAACTTTCAATTACACTATATAATATTGGTCATTGCAGTAAAATTTAACATGGTGTTACCATTTTTTTTTTTTATTTTC
Source organism: Linyphia triangularis (assembly GCA_963978545.1). Taxonomy (NCBI): domain Eukaryota; kingdom Metazoa; phylum Arthropoda; class Arachnida; order Araneae; family Linyphiidae; genus Linyphia; species Linyphia triangularis. Next base: position 74,827,513 of record OZ021730.1, read on the forward strand.
ACTCAAATAAAAATAGATAGTTTCGCAATAATTTATATGAGAGAGAGAGAGGGAGAAAGAGAGAGAGAGAGAACACACACACACACACACACACACACACACACACACACACACACACACACACACACACACACACACACACACACACACACACACACACACACACACACACACACACACACACACACACACACACACACACACACACACGTGGCAAAACTGGTGGTTTTATTAGGTAGACATTGCATTGTCCTTGCTTGTGGATGAAACGTGCAAAAAGAGTCAAAATCAATAAAGTTTGAACTAGAGGAATAGTTTATGTGCTAATTTTTAGCAATTTGCGTAGCCTTTGATATGCATGATATGTAACACAATTGTGATAAGGTTTAATTTAAAATTTGAAGGAAAAAACCCCGCATACTTAAAATTTTCAAAGTTTAATTGATATTATTGTTTAATGATCAACAAAGTTTCAGAGAGGAATGCTAATGGGTTCATAGAAAATAAAAAAATTAGTGAGCATTTCGTTAAAATTCAGGCTTATAAATAAGGAAGGACAAATTACCATAAGTAGTTTTTTTAATTAAACTAGAGAAATAGTTCAGGTGCCAATTTTTAGCATTTTTTGTGGCCTTTAAAATAACATGTATCATAATTGTGATTTATATTGTTACGAATTTTTGTATATTTGTAAATATTTCGTAGTGTTAATTTTGTAAATAGTAAAACTTATGTACATTTCGCATAAGGCAGTGCAATAGTTCGTCGTTAAGTTGGCTTCCCGGCAATATGGGTCTCAATGCTTGATAATGAGTTTTACAGAGGTAATGCTGGGAAGCGAGTTTTACAAGGAGCAGGGCGTTTAACATTATGGTAATGGCAATCTCGCCAAATTGGCGAGATAGTCAAGTTGGTGACGGTTTTGGCGACTAATTTTTGTCGCCGAATTTGGCGAGAAATTGCCAAAATGTCGCCAAACTTGGCGACCATTTCGGTCCCCATGTACATGTATAGGACTTTTCGACTACGATCTGGAAAGTTCTCCAAATATCTACTTCTAGAAGTCTCAAGAAGGTTTGACTCCTATACAAGTCGGCCGAGGAGGTTAGTCAGTTGTTAACTGAGTCCATTAGTTGACTGGAATTACTGATACTGAGACTCAGTGAGCGTTCAGAGAGTTCCGAAAGCGAACTGTATTGCATTGTCTTGTGCAGCGATTTGAGCAGTTGTGTTGTCAAGTTTTTAACTGCTGTTTTGTGCTCTATTGTTGTGAAAAGAGCTGTATTCTGTCTACTAGAACGAGAAGTTCTGGAGTTGTAAGAGAATCTGAGAAGAGTTATATTGGAATAAATTTCTGCAACTTTTGATCTGCTTTGGCTTCAAATCTTTCGAATCCATCCACGCAATAATATATATATTTTTTTTTTAAATTTAAATTTTAAAAAAATACTTTACACTAATGATTATGATCTACAAAATTTCAGTGTGTGAAGGTGATCATGGAACATTAAATGGATTCTTTGAAGGTCTCGTATTCCATCTTAAATGAAAACTCTTAAGTTGAAACAGAAAAATGCAGTATATTCAGCATTTATTTCCATTCCATCTACTTATTTTTACTTTCAAACAGGGTTGGCATGGGTTAAACCAACTGGTTAAACCAATTGGTGTATTTAAAGAATAATTTAAAATTGCATTTTTGTTTATTTATATTTGGTGTTGTAAATAACTTATAGTTTTAACCCAACGTTTCTCATTTCAAAGATATTTTTCAAAAGGAATTCATTGAAAATATAATAGTTCTAGAAAGATGGTGAATGCAAGAATTGATATAAAAAGTTTAATGCTGATGTATTGAAGAGGTAGTTTAAATAATTCTTATAGCAAAAGCAACTACAGAAAATATTGAGAGAATTTTTTCTTCCTTTGGAGTTGTACAATTAAGAAAATAATTCACTACATTAATTATACATATTTGGTATAATATGACTGAGTGAGGATTTTGTAAACGAAAAATTATACGAATAGAATAAGTTATAATCTATTTTAAAATAAATCTTGTAATTAAAGACTATTGAACATTAAGTTTTTATATTAATCTAACAGATATATTAATGTTTTATAATTATTCAAAATTAATTTAAACTTAAATTATAGGTTTTATTTTAAATTTGTTTCCAAAATAGAGGTTTTGTGTTTTAACAACTTATTTCTAAATCTTAAAAATATAATTTTGAACAACATTATCACCATTACTGATGAATCCAAGATTAATATTCCATGCGTTATGTAGTGAACATTTACCATTGCATCATACAGTACACATTGAATTTAAAGAAAAGTATCTCTCAAATCATATTAAATTTTAATATTTTATTTAATGTCCACATAAGTAGTAACAATTGTTTATTTAATTAGTTTAAACTATTTTCAGAAAGAATATTGTTATTTGAACATTACTTATTCTAGTTAATGTCAAATTTTATTTATATGTATACATGTAGTTAGAAAAGGATTTAAAAAAAATAAAAAAAAATAAAAAGTTTTTTTCCAACCCTGCTTTCAAAGCACTAGTTCAATATTCCTACTTAGTAAAAAAATAAGATATTATAGTTGCGATTTTAATTCTTTCTACCTGTAAATAGTTATATTTTATAACTGTTTACCAAAAAATAAAGTATAGTATAAGTTGTTTTTATTGTACATCGATATAACATCGATATTAAGAGGACCACAGACATGTGTACTGAGGAGAGAATTTTTTGAAATTCCTTTCCATCCCCTCCCATATTCTCTAAGATAAATAAACTTGCAAATTTCCTCTCCCTCTTAAGACGGGGGCCATAGGATTATTTAAGAGACCACATGGTTGAGAATGAGAGGGCAGTGCTGTTGTTTTCAGCAATATCTTCTTTCAATATATCTTTATTATTATTATTTGGAGGCAAATAATCTTGTGATCCTGTTCTCTATGTGGGAATCATACTGTAAACATATGTTTTTAGATGACGGAGCAGTTCAAGTCATTTTCCCAACTTGGATTGCAATACGATTGAATACTGAATACTGCTTTTATTGTTTGTGAAGTTAAAAATATATCAGAAAAGGATGAACAACCAGTAGAAAACAATTGTTGGTACTTATGTGAACATTCAAATCATGTTAAAATTTATTATGATTTGAATGTTTACCTATTTTACAAAGAGGAACTATTTTTTAAATTCAATGCATTCAGTATAATATAACAGTGATATTTACTACCAGGGTTCCCACTCAAATCACAGAATGAAAATCAATGACTTTTAAGGACCTAAATAATGTTTTTAAGGACCTTTGAAAATTTGTTTTCAGGCATCGTCTATATATAAATTTTTAATAAAATGTATTCTACCGAAAAAGTTACAAGTTAGTGGATGCATAATACAAATGTCAGATAATTTCGATACGGTGCAGATAAGTAGCGGTCACTCGGGGATAACAAGTCCAAGATGTATTTTATAAAGTTTGCAATTGGGAACACAACATCAGTAAAAAATTAAGGACTTTTTTAAGGATATAAGCATTTTCAATGACTTTTAAGCACCTCTAAGCATATTCAAGCACTTTCAAGGCCTTGAAAACAAGTTCAAAAATATTAAGCGCTTTTAATGACTTTAAAATGACCGTGGGAACCCTGTACAACATAATACATGGAATATTTCTCTTAGATTCATCAGTAATAGTAACGAATTGTTCAAAATAATATTTTTAAAGTAGAGAAGTTGCTGGGAGGGAAAAAAAAAAAAACTTCTATTATAGAAATAAATTTAAAATTTAGCCTATAATTGAATTGAATTTAATGATTTTGAATACTTATAAAATATTAAACATCTTTTAAATTGATATAAAACTTACTGTTCAATAGTCTTTAATTACAAGATTTATTTTAAAATAGATTGTCTTATTTTATCTATGGTATTTGCATGATTTTTAATTTATAAAAAATCACTCCAGAATGCCGATAATTTATTTAGTGAATTATTATTTTTTTAATTAGAAAGTAAACTAGATTCTTAATCCGTTTTTTTTTTTTTTTCCCCCCATTTAAAAAACAAATTTAGGATTTAACATTCTGAACAATTTTTTTTTGCAACTTTCTCTAAACACAGTCTGTTACAAAACAATTGTACAACTCCAAAAAAAGAAAAAGTTCTCTTTACATTTGCTGCAGTTGCTTTTGCAGTAAGAATCGCTTAAACTTCCTTCAATACATCAGCATTACACTTTTTTCATATCATTTCCTTGTAATTGCCATCATTCTATATAAATTGATACATTTTCTGATATTGATACATTTTCAATAAATTTCCATTTGAATAAGATATCTTTGAAATAGAAAACTTTTGATTAAAAAACAAAAGCTATCTACAACATCAAATAATTTGAAAAATCTAATAATAAATAAATAAAAAATACAATTTTAGATTATTCTTAAAAAAACAACAATTTGGTTTAAACAGTGGTTAAAACTAGATGGTTTAAACCATGCCAACCCTGCATGGCGCAGAGTAAAGAATTCTTATCATTTCAATCCTTTTAAGAAAATTAATTACGCTATTAGAGACAAAGCAGTTAAGAAATGTTATTGATTGGACGTGTATTTCGTTTTCTAAAATGTTTAAGACAGCGAAAATTTGTGGTATTTGTTGAAAAGACACTAGCGAAAAGAAATCAAAATGCTGCTTCTATCTCTGCTAATCGACACCAGGAACCAAGTTCTGAATTTGATGAAGATTCCAATTTTACTGCATCAACAGTATTGATTAAAACGCTAAACACTTTATTGCAAGAGCTAGGAGAATTGCCATTAGATAGAAAGTAAAAAAAAAAAAAAAAAAAGATTCAGCAGTAAAAATAACTTCTGGTGTCGGATGAAGATTCCTCTGAAGAGGAGAATCTGGAGGAATCAATTTTTTAAAAGCTACAAGATTAGAAACTAAGAGATAATGACTTAATCTTGAAGAAAACTATAAGAAATTTTTTAAGCTTCAAACTCCGAAAATTAAAAAACTATTTTAAAGAAAAAGGAATTTTCGAAGTCCTAACCCCAAACTCGGGAAAAGTCTTTCTAGAGAAATTGTTGAAAATATTCATGAGTTTTACAAGAATGATGGTCAGTAGAGCTATGCCAGGTGATAAAGATTGCATAACAGGTATTGAAACAAATTAAACATTTCAAAGAGACCAATTTTATGCAACTTGAAAGAGTCATACTTATCATTTTAGGACAAATTTCCAAATATGAAAATAGGGTTTTCAAAATTTGCTGAGCTCCGACCAGAGAACTAACTCATAATACGCATTAAAGCAACACATAAATAAGTCAAATTGATGATTGAATATGTCAAATTAGGGATTCTAACAAATGAACTAAAAACCTATAAAAAAGATTGCACATCCAAAATGATAGGTAAATCCATTATCAATTGAGAGCAATATGAAGTAGTGATGCCGAAATACGAGGCAGTCTCAAAAACATCTTTTGAAGTAAATTCGACTGAACAAATTACATTTAGGTAATGTAAGAGACTTGGCAAAAGTCATCAACTGATTTCATAGATTCATTTTGCAACAAATTGACACTCTTAGTTAAACATGACTTTATTGCAAAACAGGCATCTTACATGAATCATGTTAAAGGAAATTTAAAAGAATCTTAATTTGAAGTAACTCTATACTTCTCGGAAAACTATAAAATGGTTGTGCGAGGTGAGGATCAAAGTTATTATTGAGTATCACTTTTATTACCATATTGATGTTTTTTTTTAATGCCATCCTTGCTGCTCATTTATAATCCTGAGTCTTAACAAAGTGGTTTTTTTTTTGTTTTTTTTACCCCCCATGAAACCATTACCATTCTACTCCGAAACGGTGTGGATCATTGAATATTAAGAGAAACTATTTATTAGAGTATTTTGAAAATTATTTTAGACGCATTTTCTTAAATAATTTAAATTTGTGAATTAATTTTTTTTATTTAATTTCAGTTGTGTTACATGCCATTTTAAATGCCATAAAAAAAATTCTAAAAATTGCCCCCTGAACCATCTCTATAGCTTAGTTAGAAAACCAGTTACTACAATATGTCCTACCTCATACTAAGCCTGAATTTTAGCTGTGTTTAATTTTAAAATTAAAAAAAAAAAAAAAAAAAAAAAAAAAAATTAACTGTGACATATATTAAAGGCCACACAGCTTAATATTGGAACCAAAACTATCTCTCTAGCTTAAATATAAAACCAGTAATAACAACTTGAAAACATGTCAATTTGTGAGTTATGGCAAAAATTAAATTTTTAAACAGCCGTATTTTCGAAACAAATAAAAAAATTAAAAATAAATAAATAAAATTTAAAAAAAATCGGTATATTTTTTTAAAAGTTGATATGTACAACCCAAATTCAAAATAATAGAACAGAATAAATAAACAAAACTTGGCAATACGTCGTGTAAAATGAACAAATGCAAATTAAAACAGTGACCCATGTTATTCAGGAATTGGCAAAACAATTTTCAACAACCATATTATTCAAACAATATAAGGGTCGTTAACACATTAAAAAATTATGTTGATTTTTATATGGGTCAAAAAATTAGACTAATCCATTTTTCAATAGGAATTTGAAACGCAGATAAAATATTTACATACCTCAGAAAATCTTACATTAGTCTTTCGCTGAAAATGGGTCGTCAACATGACATTTCTGAAACAACGAAATCTAGTATTTTATCATTGTATAAAGTTGGAAAGAAACAACAATTTATCTCAGATCAAATGAATGTTTCACTATCAAAGATTTTGAATATAGAAGAACCGGCCAACTAAAAAGTAACCGAAGTAAATGTGGTAGAAATCTTGTGACTACTGTCAATGAATCGTCCAAAATAATTGCTTTAAAACTGTTTTTTTACATCAAGAAGTGTGGAATGAATTTGTGCTTAAGTCAACTACACGTAGGCAATTGCATAATTTTGAGTTTCAATCATGGGTCCCCAAAGTAAAACCAAAGATGATCATGAAGCAGAGACGTGCTCGACTCTTCTGGTGCAAAAAGAAGTTCGTCTGGAGTCTTAAACAAGATTTATCAAAGGCATCGCATTTTAAAAACCAAACACCAACACTTCCTTCGTCAACAGACATTTGAATAAAGATTCATCCCTGAATAAAACACTTTCTCCGTCTTGTTGCCTCTTGTCTTGAATTTTTAAAAAAGTCCTCAGTCTTGGAATTTATAAAAAATTCAACACATTTAAAATTCTATCACCTTTAGCATTTTTCAATATTTTTTTTTTTAAATTTTCCTAGTTATATACTCTAACTTTTTAGACATCGGATTTAAAATAAAAAAAAATAATTTTCAAGAGGAACTATAATTATTGTACCTATAGGTAAAAAAAAAAGCATTAAAAACAGGTATTTTCATCATTTAAATTTGTAAAAAAAGTGCTTATTTTATTAAAAAAATCCCTGCCTAGTTTTGTCAAATAGATATTAAGAATGACACATACAGGGCTGCCACTGACTGTAAGCTTTGAAAATAGTTGCTTTAGTAGCCTCAGATGTTAAAAATAGTAGCCAAAATAGTAGTTTCACACATTGAAAATAGTAGTCTCAGACGTTGAAAATAGTAGCCTCACTTTTCATAACTTTTAATAAGATCGGAATAAAACAGTAGATTTACATAAAACACGAAAACCCAGAAACACTCTTCTTTCGATTCAAAATAGTGTCTAAAACATTACATCCCATACGGTAAAAGGCATGTGTCTTAGGGGAGGCGCTATCATATTTATATACTGCGATGGAAGTCGGCAACTCAACCTTACTCCCAGACGGCAACTAAGCAAAAAAAAAGAGCTAAACTTTACGCAAAAGCGACGATAAAAATCAATTTTTTTTCTTTTTAAACTTCCAAAGTCAAATAAATTTTTTTAGAAAAACAAGTATCATGTTTAAACAATTATACTAAATATTGACGATGACAATCAAATTTCATTAAGGGTAGTTTTAAATTTTTAACAGAATGGTTACAGAATTTGCAAAACAAAATTCCCTGACATTTTCCCGATTTCCAGAAAATTCCCTGATGTGCATCTGTCGAAGTTATCGTTTTTAAAAAAACAAAGAAAATAATGGCCAATTTAAAAATATATACATTTCACTATTTTTAATTACATTTACTTATCAAATATAATTGCAACAAAATAAAATTTAGGCTGAAAATCAAAATAAACGTCTTTAGAGCATGAAAAAGAATGGAAAACATTAATAAAAAATACAAAATTCACATAAACCAATTTACAAACTACACCCATGCTTGCTAACTTCAAGGAAAAGCAAAACTAGTACAATATTTTTCTTTTTAATTAAAAAATAAAATAAAATGTTATTTTCTTTAATATATGTCATAGGCTGTATAAATATTTACTAAACTTGGGCATGCATGAGCATGAAACTTAAATAATCAGCATTTTGCTATTCAGTCACAAATTTCACTAGGTACATATATTTCATGAAAAATTGTGTTTTGGATTTTGAAGTTGAGAAAAGATAAATAACACATAATGCATGAAAGAAAGTCTTGAAATTAACAGCTTCTATTAAAAATTACTCATAGATAAATAGAAATAAAATTTTATACAATAAAAATACTATCTTAAACCACAAAAGTACACATTAAATTAGGCAAAAAATCGTTTTCATAAAACATGACAAACACAGCCTTTGGCAGGGGGAAAAATGAAAGGATTTTTTTTTTAATTCCATAACCCTTTGCCTGAATGTATGCAGTAGAGCATTCAGATAATTTTTTTATTTTTTTATTATTATTATTATTATTATTATTTAGAGGGGGGGGGGAAGGATACTTCAATTCTTTGTTTGATTTATATTAAACATATAAACCAAAAACACATATAACTTTCAGTTAATTAAGTTAGATATGTCAAAATTGAAGTACACACACACATAAAATGAAGTACACTATCTAACCCATTTTGCTTATGAATGCCTATAGATTTGTTGCACATCTATAATAACACAGTGCTGTAAAGGGTTAATAAAAACTAAAAAATATGATGGAATCAATTTGAAATATTAAGGAATTTAGGGTTCCAATATATTCTATTGAAAAAGACGCAAGACAAGAAGAAAAATAATCATATCTGTAAAGGATGCAGTCAGATTTTAATTGGAGGTTATTTTTAAACAATAAATCTACTGGTGGTCGTGCTTCTAAATAATAGGATTACTAAAAATCTAACAGAAATAATACGTAAAAAATTAGGGTTCTAATATATAATGTTGACAAAAAACGCAAGGCAAGTAGAAAAATAATCATGTCTAAAGGATGCAGACAGATTGAAGTTTGGAGATTTTTTTAACAATAAGACGCCGGCGGAAGCGAAGTTATAGGATAACCAAAAATCTAACAGAAAGTAAAAAAAAAAAAAAAAAAAAAAAAAGTAACGTGGTTGTGGGCCGAGGAGGGGGGATCGGTCGGTTTGGCTTAGCTGCTGAGAGTAGAAAAAGATCGGAAACTTCGTACACCCAAATCGACCAACTATAAAAACTACATATATATCGCGTGACGCGAGTCGGGATAGATGTCCGCACGCATACGGGGTACGCGAGAAGGGAAACTCGAAAATTTCAAAATTCCCTGATTAAAGAGTAATTTTACGAAATTCTTTGACGTTTCCCTGAATTCCTGGTTCTGTCGCCACCCTGTTTAAGCTACATTCAAAGTAATTAAATAAACTGCTTAAAAATTTTAATTATTTTATTTACAAATTTAGCTACAACATTGAAATTCTAATCATTCTACATCGATTGACCTACACGGCGAAATCGTTCATCACACCGGCACAAATCTCCGATATAACGTCTAATAACATACTGTTCATACTGATGGCACTTTCTTCCGAAGTTCAAGGCAAATTCCACAAATTCATTTTTTTAGAGTAAATAAAGCGAAATAATTTGATATTTGGGAATATAATTGTGTATGCTGTTGCCTTCCCCTTTGGCGGCGAAAGATAAAAACATTGGAACCCAACAGGTGGGTGAAAATGACAGCTGTTGCCGTCAAAAACAACAATCTTACGCGAGGTTACTATTATCGGACTAACAAAGTGACCACTCTACCCGCGAATATGAACAACCTTTTCGGTAGTGTTCGCTCTCCCGCAACCCTTTAAAAGAAATCACCATTTTGAGTTAGTACCTTAGTGCCGATTTTTTTTCGTCCTACCATCGGACGGTATCCAATTTCTAAAAAAAATAGTCGCCTGAGCCCAAAAATAGTTGAAGGTTTTGTCCAAAATAGTCGTTTTGTGCCCTTTTTTCATTGAAATAGTTGCCATAGTCGCCTGGCCACTAAAATAGTCGCTTTAGTAGCCTTTTTAGTCGCCTGTGGCAGCCCTGCACATAACAAATTTCAAGTCATTTCATTCATATTTGCTGAAGTTTTAGCATTCTGAGTAAGGTGGTAATTTCAAAAATCATGAATTGAGAAACATGCTTTCGGAAAATCAAAGGAGCTATTGCAGCAATGCAAAATTCTCCATAAAAAATATAGTTTTTCTACAATTTCAGTAATCGGATCAGCTTAAAAACTTGCCAGAATAAGGAGACGGTTTCAAAGATTATAAACACGCAAAAAAATAGAAAATTGATATTTTTATTATTTTATTAACAAGGGGTGGCAAGTCCCCTTAAAAATACTAATTCAAATTTTAACATTCTGCTTTCCAAAAATTTAATTAAAGGCCAAACTTACTTCAGTTAAAAATTTCAGAGCTCCATTCTTCATTCGAAGTCACTTTGTATAAAAAATATTCAAATTAAAAAAAAAGGGATCAAAATTTTAACATGTTTTTTAGAAATTCAATTAGAAGGCCAAAACTACTTATGTTTAAAGTTTCATGGCTGTAGCCATATTAGAAGTCATTTTGTAAAAAAAAAAAAAAAAATACTATCACAAATTTTAACATTGTTTTCCAAAAGTTCAAAACTACTCATGTAGAATATTCCAGAGCTATATTCCTATTTGAAATTGTTTTGTAAAAAAAAATTAAAATCAATAAACTTAATATAATAAATTTAACAAAATATTTTATTTCTTTAAAAAAAAAAGTGGCGTTTGACCTTTTCAGTACATACCGTATGATATCACGGGACCCACAGTTCTGGTTTCCAGTTCGAAGTTACATAAAACCATCACTTCTGTCGCATCGTCACAGTGTGCCGGTGTTAGAGGGTCACTTGATTGTTAGGTTTTAGTTTGATCCGAACGCCCAGTGATCGCAGCTTAAATATTTCCAAAGGGTATTCTTACTCCCTCTCTAAACTTTAAGGAGTATTTATTAACACTAGAAAGACGGGAGCTTAGTATATACCTATATTGCCTGAAAGCAGTCAAAATGACTGCATTGTGAAAAAATAACTAATGCGCAAAGAAATTTGTTTAACAGTAATTTTTAATGTATTTTATATCACTTACAGTCATATAACAAGTTATTAATAAGTATTAACAATAAAAAAAATGTATTTCAGTTCGAAAAAAAATAATTTATACATTATATGGACATTTTAAGCAAATGAAAGTGCAAATCTTTTTGGATGTACATCTTCCGAAAACATACTTTTTACATTTTTGACAAATATTATCAACTGAACAACGTGTTAGAACGACTGGCAGTGCGTAAAGCAGGCCTGACCAAAGTCGACACGTGCGCAGCCGTATCGCTTACAGTATGAGATCATACACTCAGTGATCCTCCTTCCCATCTGAATTACGTTACAGCGCGTTCAAAGGGAACAAAGCGCGTGGCCAGGCCTGGCATAAAGATTCGAATAACAATTACGAATAACAATAACTTTAGTTATTGAACAACTACAACTTATCAAGTATATGTCGAAATCGACAATTTATCATGAACTTGTATGTTATGTTATTCCAATCCAGAGCCGAACTGGTCTTTTCCAAGCAGTCAAAATGACTGCTTTTCGGCAATATAGGTATAACACACATATATATACCGGAAGTGAAGGAGGGGGGCAACAACAATGATTAATTAACCCATTTATATGTTGTAGAAAAAGTCACAAAATTATAAGAAGCTGTGTCATTATTTAAGTAATTATTTTTTTAATTGAAATTCAAAAGTAGTCAAAATGACTTGCTTAGGCAATCTAGTGTTAAAATCTAAAGGGTATTTTTGAAATTGAAACTTTTTTTAATTACAGCAAAAAAAGTTTAGCAAAACTAATAACTACAACAATAACAGTGATGCACGATCGCGATCTCGCGTATCAGATCGGAAATATGCTTTTTAAAAGCTTACTAAAAAACTTGATGATTATAAACCTTAAACTAACTCTTAACACTATGCCGTTCGGTGACACCACGTTGGTGTCATGCGAAACTATCGGGCAAATGCTGGCGACACCTCGAAAACGATCGGGAAAATGCCGGCAATACTACGAAAACTACCGTGCCAATGACGGAGAAGTAAAACTTGACGATTTACGATATCATGAAAAAGCGCCGGTGATAGACATAAGCGAAATGATCTGAACTTCTGTAACAACCCTACCGACAAAAAAATCTCGATTATACTAGCGACATGCAGAGTTAAATCTACGTTTTGCATGCTTTCATGCATTTCTCTATTTCGTGTAAGAAGGCATGGTGAAGAGCCTGCGAAATACACTTAAGGTAGTAGTCTGGTAACTTGGGTTCAAAAAAAAAAAATCGAATTTTTTTTTGTGTGCTTAATTTGAAAGTACAATGTCTTGAGAATATACTGTGAAAATTTCAGACAGAAATTCGAAATATTTCGGGAGTTATAACGTGTTTCCTAGAGCGCCTCGGAGTCCAACCTTTAAGGTCGACCGGCAGCTGCAACCGTTTGGACCCTTCTATTGTTTGCGCTTTTAGTATATTTAAGTTAAAATTCACAGTACTCTGTTAGTATTTGATCGTACGTTGACACGTGATGGATAGGAAAGGAAAAAAACGTGGTACGAAAAGTCCTGGAGATCCAGGCATTAAACGCGTTTTTCTCAAAACATTGTTTTTCTGGTCGGCCCGGGTCCTAACCTTTTTTCTACTGAACCGATTGCTTTCAAATTTTAACAGGCTGTTCTACACACTTATAGTTCTCGTCGGTACTAACGAGAATTTTTTTCACCCCTAACTTTTTATTTTACAACCCTTTCTTTGCTAAAATAAAAGGACTTTTTTTTTCAAAGTCCGCCATTTTGTTATTTACCCTTGAAATTTAACTTCAGTAGTTCCGACCAGAATGACATGTCTATAGATTAAGAATAATCAAGAATGTTTGATTTCAGATGACATCAAGAGCCAAAATCACCCGGGCCACCCACGTGCATTTTTTTTGAGGTTCCAACTTCGAGTGACAATAATAATAGTAATAAACTATTAAATTTTTTCAAATAATTTTTTTTTTATATTTTCAATATGTAAATAAAAACACTCTAAATATTCAAGATAATTCATTTTTATTTTCCTATAAAAAACCACCCTCCAAAGAAGTCATGAAAATAGGCATAAGTTACCAGACTACTACCTTAATTACGAAATTACGTTTGGCAATTGTGGGACGCTCCCCTAGAATCTACCTACAAATGAAAATGAAGCACGTGGTATCGGCAGTTATTCAATGACTTCAGTCAGTGTGCGGCGCGTTTGAACATGAAAATGCATGAGTAACTGGTGATTTCGAAGGGGGTTATCGGTATATTGGAATCCATTAGAAAATAATCGAAAGAAATTTTTTCAGAATAGGACACTATTTTCAAAGAAAAAGGACAGGAAGGTAGCGCCACCCGTCGAAAAACGGCTAGAATGATCGCTGATTTTATAAAATGAAGGATTATTTTTAAAAATTTAACCATGATGTGCGGATGCGCGAATTCACGCATGAGGTTCTATGGGGTGAAATTGATTTTCAATGCGAGTTCACGCAGACTTCAAGCATTTTGGCGAACTCTGCGAACGCCGTTTATGCAACTTCTGAAATATGCATCGCAAAAGTTACAGTGATTCACCACAGAACCAATAAAAGCAGAAAACAGGAGAAGGTTGGTTGGTTGGTTGGTTAAACTCCCGGTTGGGAGTGGAAAGGAAGGACTTTGTGAACTAGCACCTGCCTCCGCGTACATATACCTGCGAAAGAACTAACTCTCTGGAACAGGTTGAGATAAAGATAAAAAAAAAAAAAAACTAGAAAAAAGGGGAAGGGGGGGGGGGGGGTTGTCATATCATTTCGGTGCGGAAGGAATTTTATGATGTTGCCTTTTCAATGCTTTCTCCGGGTGAGGTGTCACGTTCAAAAAACAGAAGAAGTTCTCTTGAAGAAAAATGTTCAATCTCTTCAGTTGAGATTCAATCAAGCTCTATAAATGCGACATCATTGGTGGAAGTCACAGACCTAAAGAACAGAGACCACCTACTTTTGACGTCATGACCAAACTTACGTTTCTCCCGCGTTTTTACTTGTAAATCTATAATAATAAAACAAGCTGTGTGTGTCTGTGGATCAATAGAAATCTATTTAAAATTGGAGTAGATCTCTGAAATTTTCAACTTAAGTAGTTTTTTGGCCTTCTAATTGTATACATGTTAAACAGAATCTTAAAATTTTAATTAGTTTTTTTTTTTTTTAACGAAGTTACTTCAAACAGAGATACAGCTCCGAAATATTCAACAAAAGTAGTTTTAGCCTTTTAATTGTAATTTTGAAAAACAGAATTTTAAAATTTTGATTAGGTTTTTTTTAATTAATTTTCTAAATTTTTTTTTTTTTTTTACAAAACTACTTCTAATAGGCTACAGCTTTGAAATTTTCAACCTAACTTCTTTTGGCTTTCTAAATCGGACTTTTGAAAAATAGAATTTTAAATTTTCATTTAGTACTTTTTTAATTAATTTTTTTAATTAATTAATAAATATTTTACGAAACGATTTCTAATAGGGTTACAGCTCCGAAATTTTCAACATAAGTAGTTTTGGCCTTTTGAAAAACAGAATTTTTCAACAGAAAACATCTTATAGGCCAATTTTGGCGAAAAAAGTAGCCATAGTAGCCATGCCTCGAAAATAGTGGCTTTAGTCGCCTGTGGCAGCCCAGCATATGTTAATTTTACACGCCTCACTGCCAAGTTTTATTTAAAAAGTTCTATTATTCTATTACTTTGAATGTGGGATGTATGTAACCTCTGACGTGGAATGACTCAGATTAATTGAAAGTGACAAGTAGTAGACAGGAAAGTGACCCACCTGAACGAAAGTTGATTCAGCTCACAGCAGCATAGGTATTTTAAACAACAATGTTATTTGCTACAATTATTTACAGGATACAACAAATGAAATTTATCGCTTTCTTCTGGTAGGCAGAACCTTCTGTTTATTCTCGACCTAGATGGACAAAATAAAGAAAAGAGAATGTTACATGACGAATCTTCTTGTAGATACATTTGGTCATATCTTCTAGAGTCCAAGACAACTTATGCTGACCTCATGGAATACGCACCAGTGACGAGCGATCCGGTTTTACAAAGCGCTGATTGGCTGCGCAATAATCTTACACAATAATCTTATACAATAATCTTATACAATAATCTTAATCCTCCCCCTCTCTCTCCCGATTTAATTTTGTACAACTATGCTTTATTTGAGTGCAAAATATTGTTGGACAACCATCATAACTAAAACTCTCATTAAATTATGTTATGCATTTTAATGAATAATATTGTCATATTTATAAAAATGTATTTTTAATATATAATGGCTTACTGTTAATACTAAAATTAATAATTTAAAAGTAACTTAAAAATTCATCTATTAAAAAAAAGTAACTGTTTTGTTATAAAAATTTGTTTTATATTTCTAAAATGCTTAATAAATATCTCTGATTTAGTCCTTTTTATGAGGTCAAATACTATATTCAAAATTATCCAAATAATCAATCAATTTCCTCTTGTTTGATTGCTACATTTATGTGACATCTACTTTTCTTTGGGATCTCAAAAATTGTTTCAATGCGATACTTTAATAGAAGTGTTACTTTTATTAATTTTCATAAATAATTTCAGATGTGCTCTATTTATGGAATTTAATACTAATACAATTTTGTGCTTTAATAACCAACTTATATTTGTTTTCTCTTGCTTCAAGTTCTCCTTCTAATGGCATCACTATAGTTAGCTTTTGTAATGTAATCTATATCCTACAAAGGCATGGCCCTGCAGGGTAATTCACAAACAGCATATTTTCGGGGAAGATAAAGTGAGGATTTGTCTCCTTATCTCTGACCACCCCTTCCCTGAAAGGAAAGGGAAATAAACCCATAACTTGCCCCCCCCTCCCCCCTCTTCTTCAAAGAAACATCCTTTTAACATTGTTGGTGGGATATTACTTAAATTTTTGCTTTTTGTTTACGCATTGGAATCATGATTCTATTTTTTTGGGGGAGAGTGGAAAGGGTGTTAGAATGTGTGAAAAGAAAAGTTATGGTACCACCTGATTGAGGTGTTACAGTTCTCTGGAGATTTTGGCAGAATCTCCTTCATTTTCTGTAGGAATGTCATACTGGAAAGACATGTCTTCAAACGTTTATGAAAAGTGCAGTGTCGGTCTTTTTACAAATTATGAGTGCCATGCAAAAAGATACTTCACAATATTGCTGAAGAACTTTCTAATGAAGAACGTGAGATACTATGTTTGAGGACAGAAGGGCTTACTCTGCATTCAAATACGAGCATTTGTTCACACCACTATTCAACACTGATCAAGTATTAGGGCAATCACTTTAGAATGTGTTCCGATCCAAGAAAGATACATAAAAGGGTATATTAAAACTTGCCTACGAACTATTTCCTTGCTAATGGCTAGATATGTAAAAGAATCATCTGGTATTCTATTAGTTCCTGGACAAAAACTGTGCTTCAATTGTAGGAAAAAACTACTCATACGTTTTTGTGTTGATGACACCAGAAAACAGAAATCACAGCAAGGAGGATGCTTGTTGGGTCCCTTTGCGAAACAATCTATGTACTGTCAATGTTCCAGTTGGTTGTTTTCAGATTATCTGGCGCCAAAAGCAACACGAGGGCTATAATGCGCCGAAACAGATGCGTCATTAGACAAGCCAACATACATTTACAAACACCCATGCCTAACACTCGAACCCGCAACCTCGCGGTCTAGAAGCTAGCACGCTAACCACTATACCGTTTGGTCGGTGTCAATGTTCCAGAACTTGATACTTAGATTGGAAGGATAAAATATAAACTAACATCCAAGGGTGAAAAGAAAATTAAGTCTAAATGGAATGAGTGGCTTAACAAATGAGGTACTCTTGTTTTTAATATAACCATCAAATAGTAAACAAAGTACTTTTAGTTCATATTTCCTTTGATATAAATATATCATTCAAATTAACTGCTTTTTTTTTAACAAATTTCTATTTATGTGGAAGTTACTTTTTACTTTTAAAATATAATTTGTTTTATTGTACCTACCACACAATTTTCTCACTGAAAATCACTTCTATGAAAAGTGTGATCAAATAACCCTCTCTAAAATGCATTAAATATACTTCTAATTAGTTAATTATATAACAATTTATAGGCATCTGTTTAAAAAAAAAATCATTAATTAAAAATTTTTTTTTTTTACTGTGGTAGTAGTCAACAATGTTCTGCACCCAAATGAAGCATATGCGTTAAAAAAGGAAATTAAGGGAGGGTGGGGGTAAAAACAAAATAACCCACTTTAAAAACATCTCATACTTATAGGAAATTTTACGCTCTTTAAATTGACATAGCGCGAAAATTTAAAAAATGGCAGAAAAAAGTTATAAGAGCATGTTTTATGATTTCTGAACATGTACTTTTTCGACTTTTAGCTCAATTTTCACCCCATTATAATAGATGAACTCAAATATATTTTGCAAACCATATTTGGAATCTGCATTAAATTCTGAGCAAGTATGAAAAATTTTAGGTTTTTGTATCGATAATTGTGGTAAGTAGCAAGATTAAAACAAATACACATCATTGTATATGTAGTGTAACCGAAAGGTAATCCCTCAAATATATAAAATTTTCGAAATTCTATAATTTCCAAACCAAAGTCAATATTTCAAAAAAGAAAAATAAGGGTTCTTATATTTGTCTAAAGTTACCATGTACAGTACCCGCCAAAAAAAAGATCAGAAAGATGGCTTTATCTTGTGCTCTAATTGTTGAATTACAAACAAAAGGTACCGTTGTAAATCGTGGAGGGCTTTTAATAATTGCATGTAGTTTTTTTTTATCATGAGTTTTCATCTACATATTAAAACAGAATCAAACTTTAAAAAGTTCAATAGCAACCTCATAATATTATCACATATTTGGATTCAGCATTAAAAAAATGTCGAAATACAAAAATTAGTAATTTTCTAATGAATGGTTTATTATGAATGGATTGTATTATGTATATTGTATTGTATAATCCTGTAACTATTGTATTATGTATGATCGTGTAACTATCGTATGCAAATTATTTTCTATTTCTATATACGTGTATATATATATATTTACTCGACCAACCCTGTTGGGCCTTGAGCCTGTAGTTGGTCTTAAAATTTGTATATGTATCATAATTTAAATGATAAAAAGAAAATGATTAATTAATGTTAAATAAAAAAGTTGGTTTTTTGGCCATAAATACTTAAATAATTAATATATTTCAGATTTTTTTTTTTTTTCAAAAGATAGTTTATAAATGGCCAAACATAAATAGCAATCAACATTTGCATAAATTTCCTTTTTAATAATTAATTAATAATACAATTTTTTTTTTTAATATAAACTTTTTTTTGCTTTCATTAGATTTACCATGGTTGAACCCTCCTCCCCCCCCCCCTTTCCCACACAGATTTTTTTTTCTCTCCATTTTGACTTTTAGTTCTTGATTTTTTAGCGAAAATGTAAAAAACCGCTCACTTTAAGGGACCGTGTAGTAGACGACTTTTGAAAACAATCGAAGATTAATTCAAGGTAAACTAGAAGCGTGGAATATCGCACAACGTTCAAATACACTATAATATTGGTTATTGCATTAAAATTTGGTATGGTGTTTATTCACCGTGTTTGGTAAAAATTTTTACAAAGGCGAAAAAAAAAAAATGGTGATGGTATTTATTCATTACAATGTCCTTTCTTGGTTATGAAACAAGAAAGAAAAAAAATTCAATTGTTGTTGGGTGATGCTCCAAGACAGAGAGCTCTGTTAAACGCGCTCGTTTTTCAACTACATACGTTTGTATCGCATTTCTACGGGAATTCTAGAGGTGGGAATGACCTTAAGATGCTAGCACGGAAATTTTAATCAAAATCGTTAAAGTCGTTTTTTTGCAATAGTTGAAAAACATGATTTTTTCATGATTTCAACTTTAGGCGCATGCCCGATTTTAACGAAAACCAGTTACCATGGCCACCACCACCCCTTATATCAAATTTTAACATCTCAAGTCATTAATTTGGGAATTACGCTCATTGAAAATTTGTGGGCATTATGGAAAGCCAGGATTGAATTTTCCGGTGTGCAATCAGCTGCAGAAGTATGAAGAGCTGCTGAAAACTCTTGGAAATCCTTACGGGCTGAATAGATCAAATTAAGTTTGATCTATTCATTGCCTCGATGGATGAAACAAGTTACCGTTCATGATGGGGCACTATACAGCCTACTGATTTTTTAAAAATTACTTTCATTAAATTCCATTTAATTAAAACAACATTTTTTAAGCAATTTCAATTAAGTTATACTTTAAAAATTTTACTGAATTATGGGATTTTTTCATTTTATAAATAATTTCAACGATCATGTTACATTTGTGTTTACAGTGAAATGTTTCTGTAAAATAAATAATCACGCTTTGCTGAATACTGTTTACTAATGCCTACATTTTATATTTAGTAATTTCCTAAATATCAGTAGTATACGTTATACTTCTGCAATTACAGTTTTCGATATTTTATTTATTCCGTGTGAAGAATGCACATCTTTAATGTTGTAAATAAATTGTGTTACTTTTGCGTTTAGTTGCTATTTTTGTATTAATCTTAAACATGAAATTATAAATCCAAGTAGTTTTTATGCAATTTTAGACTAATATTTGTATTTTTTAACGTCGTGAAACGCCGCACTGATCGTTCGATTTCTCCCGCTATTAAGTAGAACCTTAAAAATACCTTTCGTTTTATGGACATTCTCCCTGAAGATAGGTAAAAAAAATATGGTCGAAACATTTTCGCTCACAAGTGACGTGTTTTTCAACATAATGCAATGAAATTTGGTATATAAAGTAAATGATGTATTCTAAATCGAATGAAATGATAGAAAATAAGGGTTCGTATTGAAATTGTCGAAGATAGCGTTACTTTTACTTAGTAAACGGTCCCTTAAAAACAAAAAAATTGCATCAGATATATAGAAAATCGTAAGCAAAACATTTTGGTGCAAACCGTAAGATTCTACGATAATTAGAACCGAAGATATAGCCATTGTTCTGATTTTTTTTGGGGGGTACTGTACCAAGTTTCAGCCAAACCTGAGAAGATGGGGTGACGCCTGGGTGATCTGGCTTGGAATGACTCCTAAATTTTTTTTTTAAAAAGCAGTATTTTCAAAACGAGTCGATATATTTAAAAAAAATAATAATAATGAATTTTTTTAAGTCTATATGTATGCAACTTCTACGTAAAATTTCATCAAAATCTGAGATATGGTGAGATAAAATAGATGTGTTGATTCGACATGGAATGAATGACCCTCTATCCAGTTTATACTGATGTCGGCCACTAATTACTTTTGGGAAAAAAACAGTAATTTTATCTCCCTCCTCGATTTTATGCATTTTAAATAGAAGGGAGAGAAACTTACCATTTGTTAAACACCCTCCTTAAGCTGAGATCATAGGGAAAGGAAATATCTGAAAGGGAACACTGAACATTATTCAATTGAAAATTGTATAAGAAACTTACAATAATGTACTTCACTGTGATAACCATAAACACGAAAATACCGACCGCTTCATCGCTGTAACGCTAAAAAAATGGCCATCACATACAAACCCTAAATAATGCCAATAGAGGCTACAACATTAGGGAAAAAAATGAGGAAGAATGGTAGCCATTCCATCAGTGATTTGGGGAATTCTGAAAGTATGCATGTTCAGTGCTTGTCAGGAAATTTTATTGCGGTCTTGCGTTTCGAATTTTCGCCGTTTTTCTATTTTAAAACCGTTTCCATTTTTTTTTTGCTAGCAGTGTATCTCCAGTTACAAAAATTTAAAGTTTCAGTTTAATTTCGGAAAAATCCTCGATTCCTGTAATCTTTTTCACAAAATTCCTGATAATTCCACGATTTTTCCCTAAATGTCGAATTTCCTGACTTTTCTCGATGTTTCCGGTTTACCCGATCCCTGCATTATTTATGAAAAGAACATCGTTGAGAATGAGGGGGCAGTGTTGTTGTTTTAAATCCAAGTCATCTTTCTACACAGGGTGGCCACAAAATTCAGGGGAAAAAGTTTCCTGATTTCCCTGACAGATTTCCAAAAAATTCCCTGATGATTTTAGGGCAAACTTTTTTTTCAAATTTCCCAAATTTTCTTCTGTTTCCCAGGTGTGTAGACACCCTGATCAAAAAGAACATGTATGCTATAGATATAATATGCAAATTTAAAAAAAAATAGTTTTGCTGGTAATGAAAAGTTTAAATTATTCCGTAACATTAAACTTCTAATGTCTTATCACCACAAATCTCCGGTTAAATAGAGCCAAAATATGGATGAAAGTACCTTAAACGATACAAAATTTCCCTGATTTTCAAGAAATTAAAAGTTCCCCGACATTTCCCTGATTTTTTCCAGAATCAGAAAGCTCCCCGACATTTCCCTGATTTCCAGGTTTTCCCGGTTCTGTGGCCACTCTGTCTACTGATCTTTAATTTTTTGATATTTATTTGGTGGGGAATATTCTATCTGGGATTTTTTCATTCTCTATGTGAGTGTCATACTGTAAGAACATGTTTTCAGATGACAGTTAAAATGTTTTTCCCAACTTGGGATTACTTCTCGAAAAGACTTTCTCAGATAATAGCCTGTTTTTGTTTGTGAAGTCAAAATCCTGTCTGAAACGGATGAACAAGTAGTAGAAAAACATGGCGCAGAGTAAAGAATGCTTGGGATTGCAGTGTTTTAATTTTAAGAAAAATTATTAATACCTATTAGACTTAAAAAAAAAAGTTAAGAAATGAAACTGATTGAATGCGTACGTAAGCCATGTCTACCAAAAGGATCCTCAAGATGAAGACGCGTTACTCGGCCCTTATACTACTGAATTTATTGTAAACTAATTCACTGGTAGGAACGTGCAACGCCATCTGTTGGACGGCTACTACTTGTATTTTATTTTCTAAAATGTCAAGGACTTAGAAACTTCTGAAATTCGTAGAAAAGAAATTAGTGAACTAAGAAATCAAAATGCTGCTTCTAGCTCTACTCATCAACACCAGGAATTAAATTTCGAATCAAATAAAGATCCCAATTTTGCTGCATCACCACATCATCAGAAGTGACACTAAACACTTCACTGTAAGAGCTAGGAGAATCTACAGTAGATAGAAAACTTCAAACATAAACATAAGGGTAGGGGGGGGGGGGGAACCTACTTAAGGAGGAATTTTGAAAAGTCCTAAACCCAAACGTAAAAAACTCTAAGACTAATTTTATGCAATTTTAGATTTCCGATTATGAAAATATGGATTTCAAAATTTACTCAGCTTCGAGCAAAGATTAATATTTTTTCAAGTACAAGAGGAACACACACAGTATATGTTTGCACAACGCATCAGAAAGTTAAACTAAATTTTCTAAATAAACCATTTTCGTATTACTGTTACAACAATTCAATAGTTTTGTCACTTCCTGAAAAATATCTTTTCAAATGCATACGAATATCCTTCGCAAAATAGTCAAATAAGAGTCATCTCAATACTGGTGACGCGGCGCGTTTAGAAACTTTGCTGTCACCCGAATATGAGTGACGCGGAAGTCAACGTGTTTAAGAATTTTTATGGAAATTTCGGAGGTGGGGATGTTTGGAACATCTTAAGAGGCATTAGCACAGCAATTTTTGTCAAAATCGTTAGAGCCGGTTTTTAGCGACCATTGGAAAATATGATTTTTTCAATGGCAGCTACCTTATGCGCATGCGCGTTATTGACGAAAAACTTATTGGTAGGTCCCATAGCCACCAGCAACCCCGCATACCAAATTTGAACATCGTAGGTCAATTTGTTCGGGAGTTAAGTTGACCACAGACAGTTTTTCTAGGGCACTTTTTTTTAAACAGAATGTTCCAAAACGTGGAGAAATGCAAAAAAAATCGTTCCTCCCCCCCTCAACCGAATGCTGTACTTTCATTACCCTATGTATACATATGGGTAATTGAAAGTAAAAAAGAAAAAGAGCAGAGCAGAAATTTGTGTTAATGGCCTTTTTGAAACATTAGGAATAAAAAAAACTAACTAGGATGTGGAGCATCGTACAACTTTCATGTACACTATAATACTAAAGTGGATTTGCGTCTTTTACAGTTATAGTATTTCCTCATTTAGAAAAAGAATGGCCAGTATGGCGATATTTTTTGAATGGAGAATAATAATTATAATAAAAAAAAAATCGCTAAAATAGTGATTTTGGCTATGTACTTTTCGATAATCCTTATATTATCCTTTATTATAAGCGAAACTGAGGGGAGAAGAAAAAACTATCGTTTAGTAGGTATGCTTAAAGAAAGAGATCTCTGTATTGAAGGCATTTGTTTTTCAACTTTTTACGCCATTAAAGCATTTTTACGTGAATATCGGAAGTGGGGATGTTTAGAACACCTTAAGAGGAATTGTCTCAGCGATTTTGATTAAAACCGCTAGAGCCGTTTTTTAGCAATTGTTGAAAAACATGTTTTTGTTTTAATGGCAGCTACCATATGCGCGATTTTGACGAAAACCTTAATGGTAGGTCCCATGACCATCAACAACCCGCTTACTAAATTTGATCATCGTAGATCAATTTGTTCGGGAGTTATGCTGACCACAGACAATTTATCTAGATTACTTTTTTGAAATCAGTGTGTTCCAAAATGTGGAGAACTGCAAAAAAAAAAAAAAAAAAAAAAAAAAAAAAAAAAAAATTTTTTTGGACCGAATGCTATACTTTTATTATCCTATCCATAATACATATTTGTAATTAAAAGTATAAAAAATGGGGGAATTGCCAGGTGAGTGCAATATTGGAAATTGCACATCCAGTCGTGGTGATGCTGATATGCGAGGCATTCTCTTAACATCTTATGAAGAAAATTTGATAGAGAAAACATAACATTTAGGCAATTGATTTCAGTCGATCGATGTAATTTAGAGACTAAAGAAAAATCCCCAACTGTTTTTTATAGACTTACTTTGCAACAAACTGACACGCATAGTAAGACTTGATTATTGCAAAACAGGCATCTTATATTAATCATGTTAAAGAAAATTTAAAAGAATATAAATTAGCATCAACTCTCGACTTCTCAGAAAATTATAGAATAACTGTGCAAGTTGCAGCTCGGAAGTAAATTATCACTGGGCTAGTGCACAAGCCACAATACTGACTAATACCGATGGCAATATCTTGTATTCTAATTGATGAAATAACAAAAGCCAAGTACCGTTGTAAATAATGGAAGATCTTTATTAATTGTACATAATTTTTTTTATCATGAGGGGTCATCTACATATTAAAACTAAACCAAATTTTAAAAAGTTTAATAACAACCCCATACTATTATACAGGGCTGCCACTGACTATAGACCTTGAAAATAGTTGCTTTAGTAGCCTCAAATGTTAAAAATAGTAGCCAAAATAGTAGTCTCAAACACTGAAAATAGTAGTCTCAGACGTTGAAGATAGTAGACTCACTTTTCATAACGATTGTTTTTTTAAGTCGGTAAAGACCTTCCTCTTGTTTGAAAGGTTTTAAGTTATCAAGATCGGAAAAAAACTGTTGATTTACATAAACACGAAAACCCAGAGGCACTCTTCTTTCAATTCAAAATAGTGTCTAATACATAACATCCCATACGGTAAAAGGTATGTGTCTTGAGGGAGGCGCTATCGTATTTGCATAATGCGATGGAAGTTGACAACTCAACCGTACTCCCAGACAGCACCTAAGCAAAACTTCACGCAAAAGCGACAGTAAAAATCGATTGGCCAAAACAAGATATATATATATATTTTTTGATTTTCAAAGTAAAACAACTTTTTGGCAGAAAAACAAGTTTTATGCTTAAACAATTATACTATATATTGACAATGACAGGCGAATTTAATTAAGAGCAGTTTTTAAATTTTTAACAGGATAGCTACAGAATTTGAGAAACAAAATTCCTCAACATTTTCCTAATTTCCAGAAACTTCCCTGATGTGCATCTCTGTCGACGTCATCATTAAAAAAACGAAGAAAATATGACCAGTTTAAAAATATATAAATTTGACTATTTACAATTACATTTACTTATCAAAGTATAATTGCACCCAAATGTAAATTTCTGCTAAAAATCAAAACAAGCATCTTCAAAGCATGGGAAGAAAAAAAAATCACAAACCAATTTACAAGCTACACCCATACTTGCTAACTTACAGGAAAAGAAACAAGCACAATACTTTTCTTTTGATTTAAAAAAATAACACAAATAAAACATGTTTTCTTTAATATATGTCACTAGGGGGCTCTGCCCCCTGCTCGCTGACGCTCGCCCACCCCCTGGATTGCTATGCAATCCCCTTGGCTCGCTTTGCTCGCCTCAAAGTGGAGCATTTAAAACATGCCCTAGCAAAAGCTATTTCAGCTGCATAATGCCATGAAACTGAAAACGTTTTGTTATTTATGAAGAGCAAGAATACTTGCCACGTCATTAGCCTTCTGCTGCCGTGACGTGTTAAGCAGGGACAGTGTGGCAACGTAGTAGAAAGTTCTTGGAAAACAACAAAAATAAACAGTATCGTACATATATTTAAAAAAAGATCGGTTATTTCATTGAACAATTAAAATTTACGGGCTGGTTTCGTATGAAGCGCCAAAATATTTAAAGTTGTTTATCGAAATTTCTTAACGAAGCAATCATTTGTTCGCATAATTTATTTTGCGATACTTAAAAAATAAAATAAAACAGTAGAGATTTGAAAGGCCAATTATCCGGCATTCAATCAACCGTAATTTTTTGAAAAACAAATTTGGCGAGAAAAATTAGCCCTATTTTGCCAGAAGTTTTTTTTTTTTTTTTTTTTTTTTTTTTAAATTTCGTATGAGATTTTGAAGTTTAATAAGTGGTTTTATTCATTATTTTGATAGTTTTCAATCCGTAATAGTTGAATTTGCACTGATTAAAAATGAATATAGGTTCAGATTTACTGCACAATGCCTCTTGGCAACTTTTTTAAAGTTGGCGATTTAGCGCTGAATGCAAACAGGCAACCTCCGGAATATGTTCCAGCAGATAACTTTTCCGAAAAGTCTGGTTTATCCGGAATTCTAATCCAAAAGAAATGTACACATCTTGGACTTATTTATTCTGGCATTATCGTAACTATTAAATCAGTACGTTTTAAGTAGACAACAATTTCTAACTGTAGACTGTAAAAAGAAAAACAAAATATAGTGAATCCAAGTTGCCAGATGTATTAGTCAAATTTCGAAAGATATATTGCGATTGGCTGGATTGCTGAATTTGGAAATTCGTACATAAAGTACATTTAGAAGATTTGTGATCGGATGTTAGAAGTCGTTGCCATTCTGCTCACAGAAATACAGCCGAATGTGGACGTTACGCAAGAGAATTATATATATAGATAGGCTGTATCCTGTTCATAACATAAATTTTAAACAGTGTCCTACATATTTACTAAACTTGGGCATGCATGAGCATGAAACTTAAATAATCAGCATTTTGCTATTCAGTCACAAATTTCACTAGGTATAATATTTCATAAAAAAATTATGTCTTTTGGATTTTGACGTTGAAGAAGAAAAGCTTGAAATTAACAGCTTCTTATAAAAATTAATTACTCATAAATATATGGAAATAAAAGCAACAAAAATATTATCTGAAATCACTATAATACCGCCGGGATAGATGTCCGCACCCGCACGGGGAATACGAGAAGGGAAACTCAAAAATTTCAAAATTCCTTGACTAAAGAGTAATTTTACGAAATACCTTGACATTTGCCTGAATTCCCGATTCTGTCGCCACCTTGTTTAAGCTACATTTAAAGTATTAAATTGCCTCAAAATTTAAATTATTTTATTATTTATAAATTTAGCTACAACATTGAAATTCTAAGCATCGATTGACCTACACGGCGAAATCGTCACTAATCTCGGACATAACGTCTATATAACATCAATTCTGTCCATAATGATAGCGTTTTCTTCCGGGCGCTCACCACGAATTCATTTTTGTTAAGTAGTAGAGTAAATAAAGCGAAATAATTTGGTATTTCAGAAAATAACAGTGTATGCTCTTACGCCTTGCACGGCGAAAGACAAAACATTGGAACAACAGGCAGGCGAAAATGACCGCGGCTGCCGTCAAAAACAACAAATCTCGCGTGAGCGGTAACTATCGTCGAACTAGCAAAATTACCACTGTACCCGCGAATATGAACAACTATTTCGGTAGTTTTTGCTCTCTCCTACTTTAAAAAAAAAATCACCATTTTGAGAAAATTTTTAGTACCTTAGTGCCGATTTTTTTTCGTGTTACCATCGGACAGTATAAAATTTCTTAAAAATAGTTGCCTCAGTCCAAAAATAGTTGAAGGTTTTGTTAAAAATAGTCGTTTTAGGCCCTTTTTTCATTGAAATAGTCGCCATAGTCGCCTGGCCACTAAAATAGTCGCTTTAGTAGCCTTTTTAGTCGCCTGTGGCAGCCCTGATTATACCATATTTAGATTTAGAATTAAAAAAAAAAAACGTGTTAATACCAAATTTCATAATTTTCCGATGAGCAGTTTGCAATTTAATTTAAGTCAAAAATATTATAAATTAATGTTAAAAAGAAAATTTGTTTTTTTCAGCCATAAATTCTTAAAATATATTTTAGTAATTTTTGTTTCAAACAATAGTTTATTGAAGGCCAAACATAAATAACATGCAACTTTTCGACGAAACAGTTTTTTAATAATTATTAAAACAAGTTTGAAAACTTTTTAAATAAAAACTTTTTTTTTCATCCCTTGACTTTGGTTCTCGATATTTTAGCAAAAAATGCAAAAAAGCTCACTTTAAGGGACCGAGTAATAGATTACGTCTTGAAGCATGCAAAACGTTCGATTTTTTTTCCCGTGATATAGATTGGTTGGGTGTTTTTCCGATTTATTAGGCGCAAGGGCCGGTTTTTTTCCGTTGACGGAGCACAACAATTGCTTAAAAATAATGTTGACTTAATATTATCTTCTTGTAATGAAAAAAATGCTGTGAATGGCCGAAATATTTTCTTCAGAAAATATTTTTCGAAATATTTTTTTCATTCATAAAGCTGGGGATGGGTCAATATTTGCTTTTCATTTGTAAACTAGTTCTTGCTGACCATCTTTTTATAGATATACCAACTCCATCCCATGGCCCTTTACCGTAGGCCGAAAAATGCAATTCTTCATCAACACTTAAGTCTTACTTGTGACAGCACAAGTTAGAGCATTTTTACTTTCAATTACTCATATGTAATACAGAGGGTAATGAAAGTATAGGATTCAGCATTTCTCCACGCTTTGGAACATCTTGAGGTCAAAAAAGTGATCTAGAAAAAATGTGTGTGTGTACGTGGTCAGCACAACACCGGAACAAATTGACCTACGATGTTAAAATTTGGTGAGCAGATTGGAGAGGGCCCAAGGACCTACCACTAAGGTTTTCGTCAAAATCAAGCATGCGCATAAGGTAGCTTCCATTGAAAATCATGTTTTTCAATGATTGCTAAGAAACGGCTCTAACGATTTTGATAAAAATCACGGTGCTAAAGCCCCTTAAGGTGTTCTAAACACCCCCACCTCTGATATTCAAGCAAAAATGCTTAACTGGCGTAAAAAGTTTAAAAACGAATGCCTTCAACATAGAGTTCTCTCAATGTTAAAATTTGGCACGCAGAAACAAGTGTATGCCTTAAGTCTTTCAAGTATTTTTTAGGCGATGAGATAAAATGTGATATACGGACAAAATATGATTGCCTCTAATAGTCCTGATGTTTTATTGCAAATGAAGTGCACGGTATGTTGTATTTTATACAGGGTGTCACAAAAGGTCATGTCCAAACGGCACACATGGTTGTGTCAGGTCATGAGGAAGCAGAATTACATAGGAAAGGGGGGTCAGAAACGCAATTTTGACAGTGAAATTTCATCGTAACCGTCACGCAAAGAAAAGATAACAAACGGTGTAAAATATCTTTATTTTACAACAAAACAGTACCAAATAAAAAAGAAAAATGCTACAAATCATAGTAAGTGCTCAAAATTGGCGGAATCGCGAACTCGTTCGAATTGGCCAGTAGTAGTCTCCCGGACACGTGCAGCCGCTTCAACGATACGTGCGATGAGGTCCATGTCCAATGGAACGGGTGTCTCGTACACCAGACACTTCAGGTATCCCCACAGGTAAAAATCCAGGGGGGTTAGGTCCGGGGATCGTGGTGGCCACGGTACTGTGCCGGCTCTCTGCAACGTCCGCGCTTCGATTAATCCGACTGCCCGCGCTTTCGTCTGCTAGAGCTTATTGCCCTCTAGCGGATTACAATCGCGTTTCCAACCCCCCTTTCCTATGTAATTCTGCTTCCTCATGACCTGACACAACCATGTGTGCCGTTTGGACATGACCTTTTGTGACACCCTGTATACTGCATAAATATAAATAGTGAAATACAATACAATTAGCAATAACACTTTCACTTGTGCAGTAGATCAGTTTCCTAAGTGATGCATAAGTTGAGAAGAAAATGCATAATATTAACTATAATTTCAGTTTTATCATTTTTATCGTTCATTAACTCAAAATTAGGATGCTAATTTGCCGATGTTTCGTTGTGTTATGAATGAAAAGTATGCATTTCTTTGTAGTTTTTATATAATTATGAATGCTATTCACAGCTTTTGTTGTATATTTATTTGTAACATATAAAGCACCCATATTTATGTGTGAAGCACCCATATTTGTGTATGGCAGCAATCGGATGTATGTTGTTTACTAAAATGAAATCTTATGTAAATGTTTAAATTTTGCAATATATAAATGAAAACGTATTCAAATTTTCAAAATTAGGATTCTAATTTGCAAAGCATATATGTTTTAGCTAGGGGTGTCTAGGGGGATGAATTGGTCAATAATGAGGAGGCAGTTTGGCTTTTCATCGTTCTTTTAATGAACGATTTAGAGTTACAAGAGGCTGTTAAGCCTTTATTAAAGATTCGCCTGCATCCGAAGAGGTCCTCGCAGCATCTAGAGTAAGAATCCGAATGAATGCTACTACTACTATTTAAAGTTGTGTGGACTTCCTACGCCCCGAAGGGGCGTTCAACGTCCGGAAAAACAAAAATTTAAAAACACATAGCTTGCCTTAAACTGTCAGATATTAGTAATGAATGCTCCGCATCTGCGCTGCTCTTATAAAGCACGGTGGCGCCACTGTCGCTACGGGTGGCGCTGCTGCTTACTGATTGAGTATTATACGACATATATGACGTGTTTTTTATTCAAGGTACTGTGTAATTAAAAAAGAGATTGGACACCTGTCATTATGTTTACAAGAAACATTGCTTTTCTGATTCTTCCATTAGCTGGTGAAGACTTAGTATAATATCTATTGCTATTAATCATTTTACCTGCAGGTTTCTTTGAATAACCAAAAAAAGCAAAAGACTATTTTACAACACCAAAACAAAATAAATTCTAAGACATGTTTTCAATCTCATTCATTGTTTCAAACATAATTGCACTACATATTTTGCTGACCCAATAAATAATTTTTAATAAATTAGCAGTTTGATTGTGTAGATTTTTATTAATTAGTAACTTGAATAGCAGGTAATTGAATTGGTTAAGAAATCAAATAAAGCATTCAAGTAAGTAAGGAAAAACATGTTTGTTATATTGCATTTACAAAAGTTTGTCACTGCACAGGTCAATTTTTACTTTCAATTACCCATGTGTATACATATGTATTCATAGTATGGTATGCAGTCAAAAAAAAAAAAAAAAAAAAAAAAAAAAATGCATTTCTCCACTTTTGGGAACATCCTGATTTTAAAAAAGTGATCTAGAAAAAATGTGTGTGTGGTCAGCATAACTCCCGAACAAATTGATCTACGATGATCAAATTTGGTATGCGGGTTGTTGATGGGCCATGGAACCTACCATTAAGGTTTTCGTCAAAATCGCGCACATGGTAGCTGCCATTAAAACAAAAACATGTTTTTCAACAATTGCTAAAAAACGGCTCTAACGATTTTTATAAAAATCGCTGTGCTAATGCCTCTTAAGGTGTTCTAAACATCCCCACCACCGAAATTCCCGTAAAAATGCTTTAATGGCGTAAAAAGTTGAAAAACGAATGCCTTTAACACAGTTCTCTTTCTTTGAGCATACGTCATCAACGATTGTTTTTTCTTCTCCCCTCAGTTTCACTTACAATAAAGGATAATAAAATAATAAAAATTATCGATAAGGATATCGACAAAATTCCAATTTTTTTTGTTTTTTTAAAAAAAGACCCTTATAAGAATTATCACAAAAAAAATATCGCCAAACTGGCAATTCTTTCTAAGCGACTGATAAAAATAATAAATTACTCAAATCTGCATCAGCAAAATAGTGGAATTGAAGGTTGTGCGAAGTTCAACACGCATAGTTTTATTTAGATTTCTCTAATGTTATATCAAATAAATGTTATAATACGTAATAAAATTTAGAAACAAATGTGAAACACCAACTTTTCAATTTTTTTTTGTATTGGTGAAAATTATGTGTGAATTTTAGTTTTACACACATGTCCAATTTGCCCCTCACATAAGGGATATGACATTTTTCTTACTATTTTGGTTGACTTATAAAAATAACTTATTAGTAATTACCATCATATTTATATTTTTCAAGCGTGTTAAAATGTTTGAATATGTTATTCTTTCAGTTGTAACGGTAGAAAACGGTAGGTTTTTTGAAAGATACATAATGCCCGACTTTTCTAAAAAAAGATTCTTTCAAAGTGCATCACTGAAAAAAGTAAACCAAATGAATAATAGCATGTTTTTTAAATTTTTTTTTAAAGATATAGCATTAGTATCCATTTTATAGAAAAATCAATTTTTTAAGAAAAACATATAATTATGATTAAAAATATTCAAAAATACATGTTTTAAAAGTGCATAGAATAGTATTTTTCCCGTGTTAAATCACCCTTTCACTACACATAGCAAACTAATGCCTTTCAAATATATAACATTTAGAAATTTTAAAAAATTTAGGAAAAATAGTTTTTTTGTATTTTCTCCAAACTTTGAGGTGAAAGCGCGATCGGAAGATATTACCCCCCCCCCCCCTTCAATTTTTTTTTATACAGTTTTTCTTATCAAGATGTGTATCAACTTTTTTCACTTCATGCGTTTCAAAAATAAAAAATTATTTTCTTTTGAACCATCCTACTGTACATATGTCAAACAGAATGCTAAACTTTTATTTAGTTTTTTTTTAATTAATTTTTTTAATTAACTAATACATATTTTACAAAACTATTTTTAATAGGGTTACAGTTCTGAAATTTTCAACACAAGTAGTTTCGGCCTTCTAATTGCTAAAAAATTACTTTAACGATTTTGATTAAAATCTCTGTGTTAATGCCTCTTAAGGTGTTCTAATCGTCGCCACCTTCGAAATTCCCAAGTAATTGCGATAAAAGCGTAAAAAGTTGAAAAACGAATGCCTTTAACTCAGAGCTTTACCTTTGAGCATGGCTCATTAATGATTGATTTTTTTTTTATATTTAACGCTCAAGAAAAGATAATGTAATGTCTAACGTAT
This sequence comes from Linyphia triangularis, assembly GCA_963978545.1. NCBI lineage: Eukaryota > Metazoa > Arthropoda > Arachnida > Araneae > Linyphiidae > Linyphia > Linyphia triangularis. The sequence continues at coordinate 74,860,745 of OZ021730.1, forward strand.
AGCATAACCAATTCCCCCCCCCCCCCCTCATGCAAAAGTTAGAGCCAAAAATATCGCCAAACTGGCCATTTTTATTAAAATGAGTGAAAACATGAAAACGCTAAATAGCACCATATCAAATTTTAATGCAATGACGAACATAGTAGTGTAATTGAAAGTTGTGCGATGTTCCACACCCCTTTAGTTTTTATCTAAATGAACTAAGTGTGTTAAAGCTGCCTTTCCCACACAGTACTGTGTGAAATACATCCAGTGACACCAACTGGAAGACATATTTTATCTGAAAGTGGCACTTTTACGGAATACTAATAAACCAACTTGCCTTCATCAAATCGAGCTGAAATAGCATTTAACAGATAATTGAAAAACTCTTTCTAGTTACCATAACTGTTTCAATAAATATTAAAATTGTTTTGATCGGAATAAATAAGATACATTTGGATGCGAGTGCATGAGTTTAATTCATTTTTAAATAATCAATAAATTTTGGTACGTAATTAGCTGCACATTTTTTCCGATAGAGGTGTTATTAACATTTAAAATTAGATACAAACACACTCTGAAATCAGAAACGGCGCTATGTTAATGAAGATAAAAATAGGAAATGCATTTTAAGTATTTATATTAAAAACTTTGTTTTTAAATAAATAAATTACCACTCCAATCTGGAACTTTGCTGATCATTAAACATTAGTATAAACTAATTATTAGAATATTTTGAAGAACAAAATATTGAATTTAAATTTTTAATTAAAATTCTTTTCTTAAAAAAATTGACAACACAATTGCGTTGCATATTATTTGAAAGGGCACAAAAAATACTAAAAATTGGAATTTGAGCCACCCCTCTAACTTAAATGTAAAACCAGTTACGAAAATTTGTCCTTATTATAAGTCTGATTTTTAATGAAGAGCCCATTAATTTTTATATATCTGTGAACCTATAAGCATCTCACTATGAAACTTTGATCATTCAAACATTAGTATATTTTTAAATTCTAAAATTTAGTTAAACTTAGAAAAAAATTAAATCGCAACCATGTTACATATCACACATAAGGTCACACTAATGGCAAAATATTGGCACTTGACAAATGAAACAAGTGAGGTTATGACAATTTAAAAAACATGCCGATTTGCAATTTTTGCAAGGGTGGGAAGTGCAAAAGCCCAGTTTGAAGCAATTTCGGAGCATCAAAATTTAACATTTGGAGCAGAATAAGAGAAAATGTAGCAGCAAAATTCGAAGATATTAGTAGCAGAAATGTAATAAATTGTATCTGATTTAATTTTTCTACATAAAACACATATTAATAAATATAAATTTATAAGATATACATAAAATTACAACAAAAATTATAATTTGTAAATTCCAAAAAACATTTATACTTATTAGCATTTGACACTTCACGAACGGGTTTGCTATGCAAAACCAAGCTCTCTTTACACACTAAAAGTTTCATTGTAACACAAACACAGCTCTCTTAGATTTCTGAAAAGTTTAATTGCTACGCAAGCACAAGCTCGCTGAAAATTTATTGCTATGCAAGGAAAAGCTCGCTTCACTCTCCTAGAAGGTTCATTAGAGCCCCCTCCCCATCGAGAACCGAAAAATGTGCCCGTCGATACAATAGCACAACCCCAATCACCCCTCTGAATTATTTTTACAAATGTTTATGAAAAGCAAAATTAGAAGGCAAAAACTACTTATGTTGAAAATTTCAGAGCTCTAAATCTATTAGAAGTCGCTTTGTAAAAATATTAATTAAAAAAACAAAATTAAAATTTTAAAATTCTGTGTTTCAAAAGTCTAATTAAAAGGCCAAAACTACTTATGTTGAAAATTTCAGCTGTACTTCTATTTGAAGTTAATTTATAAAAAAAAATAATAAAAAAATTAATTAAAATCTTAACATTCAGTTTGTTACAAATGTACAATTTGAAGGTCAAAACTACTTACGTTGAAAATTTCTGAACTGTATCCTTATTAGAATTCGTTTTGATTTTTTTTAAATAAAAATTAATTAAAAATACTTATTAAATTTTAACATTCTGTTTTCAAAAAGTTTAATTAAAAAAAGGCCAAAACTACTTATGTTGAAAATCTCAGAGCTGTACCTATATTTTAAGTCGCTTCGTAAAAATAAAAATTTTTACATTCTGTTTGTCAAATGTACAATCTGAAGGTCAAAACTACTTATGCTGAAAATTTCTAAGCTGTAGCCTTATTAGAAGTCGTTTTGTTATTTTTTTTTAATTAATTAAAAAAAAATTAGTTAAAAAACTAATTAAATTTTAACATTAAAAAGTTCAACTAAAAAAAAGTCTAAAACTACTTATGTTGAAAATTTCAGAGCTGTACCTCTATTTGAAGTCGGTTGGTAAAAAAATAATTAAAAATTAACTAATTAAAATTTTAACATTCCGTTTATCAAAGGTACAATCAGAAGGCAAAACTACTTATGTAAAAAATTGTATGTTAAGTTCTACACCTATTTTAAGTAGCTTTCTACAGATCCACACGCTCTTTGTTTTATTATTATAAGACTCATTTGTATAAAAATAGCAATTCTTATAGCAATATAGTAAAATTTATACAAGAATGTTTCTAAATTTTTGTGTATGTTCTAAAATTTTGTGAATTTTTTTTGTTTTCCTAATCGGGTCAAATTCTGCGTCAAAATGGCGATTTTACCCTACATGCCGTTCTATAAACTTATAAAAAAAGTATTATTTTTATTTTTTTGAAATCGGAAACATTCCGGGATTTTGATTACATTTCTGTGATACTTTATTTCAAATGTAAAACGGACGTTTAAAAGTTAATTACCAACAGCCAACAAGTAAAAATTACAAAAACAACTCTAAATTTAATAGAAGGCATCGTCATTACGCGTGTCCGAGCGGAAATGTTCTTTTTAAATGCTTAGTAAAAACATTTGATGGTTATACACCCTTAACTTTCCAATTCCTTTCTTCTTTATTCTTTATTTAGAGCAAGAGGATGTGATAAAAATCCAGCGAAACACACTTAATCAAGGTACGTACGAAATGGTCATCCGTGCTAATTAGAAATCGGAAATTTTGAGGCTGCCCCTTAAATTCTATCTAGCAATGACGCACGTGATATCAGCACTCGGCGATTTCAATTTGTCCCGGTGCAAGACGCGTTTGAACATGAATGCGCATGCGTGAATGCCGATTTCAGAGATTGCACGTGATTTTCCACATATTGCATTCTGTTGGGGGGAAAATCGAATGTTTTGCAAATTCGTGAGAAAACGGCCCTTGAGGTTGCCGTAATTTCGTCTCCACATAGATGACATGCGCGAGATGGTTTGGCGCTTTAGCGTGCGCGTTTAAAGGAAGATTTAAAGCAAAATTGGCGCAGAATTGTGCTTAAATGTGGTTTTGTAGCAGGTTGGCGCAGGATACCACTTTTGGCTCGTGCTGGCGCAATTGGCGTAGAATTCCCACCCCTGACTTTTTGGCTAAATTATCAAAACGAATTGATATACTTAAAAAAAAAAAAAATGCAATTTTTTTCAATCCTTTATATTTCGATTTTTTGTGTTTGTGGGATATATCAATGGCGGGGAAGTCTGCGGAGAGCTAATTAAGTCCCCTACCATAATCCAATCGTTCTGAAACTTGGCAGAAAAATTCGATGACTATGCATTCCATCAAATTTTGGGACTAACTATCACAAAGAGGTCGTTTTTACGTAATACTGATTAACCAACTCGCTATCATCCAATCGCGCTAAAATAGCATTTAACAGACCATTGAAGAAACTCTTTCGAGTTGTTAATTATTATTTTATAAATAAATAAAACAGTTTCTATCAGAATAAACAGATTTTTTTATGCGAAATCATAAATTCACTTTCATTTGTAATAAATAAAATTTGAAACGCACATTTTGCTAATAGAAATATTTTTGATATTTAAAATTGGATGGAAACACCAAGCACTGTGTTGACTTAAAGTGGAATGACCGTTGGATTTGGGATGGGGGGGGGGGGGGGGGAGAGGAGGAAAAAGGGGAGGGGGAAAAGGGGGGGGGGAGAGAACATTTAGATTTTTTTTCATACCTACTCGTTATGGAAAGGGTCGAGTTAAAATGAAACAGGGGGAAAAAAAAAGTGGTCTAGAAAAAATGTGAGGTCAGCATAACTAACGAACGGATTGATCTACGATGGTTCAATTTTTGCAAACGGGTTAGTATGCAAATTTACCTACCATTGAAAAATTATGTTTTTTTTAACAATTATCAGAAAACTGCTCTGCCTTTTGATGCGCTCAAAACATCCCCACCGAAAGCATCGCCCAGCAATCACCATTTCTCTTCGGCGTCACTTAAAAAAAGATAATGTAATGTAACTTTTAAAAAAAAATTTTTGTCGCTAATTTCGCCCTTTTAGCGGGTTCTTTTTTTGTTTTACCAATGAAATAATTCTCGCCAAACATATCGCCAAACTGGCTATTTTAAAAAAATGAAAATAAAATATGGAAACGGTTAATTACCGTAATCCACGGCAAATTTAAATGCAGTGCCCAGCATTAATTATTGTAGTTGAAAGTTGGGCGATGTTCTACACAACTAATTCCTTCGAAATAGTCGTTTCAGTAGCCTGTTTAGTCCATCCATTTAAATAAACAACTGGATAGACTGCTTAACGCTGGGAAAATGAAGCCGTTGCCAGATGCCTTTGGTGGGATAAAAAATACGGATTGCCGAGGATTGAAAATAAAATGTTAGGTTGTACACAGCAGAAATGTCAATACTAAACCTTAATTAGTAATAATGTGCAAAAAAATATATACTCTTAACAAGGTATTTCGCATTCCCATCCAACTATAAAAGTGAACTGGGATTGGTTAATCTTCCCACCAGCTTCGCAATCCCCGGCGCGTTTTTCTCTTTGCATTGACAATGGAGCAGTCTATACAGTTGTTTATATCAATGGTTTAGTCACCACTGGCAGCCACGATATCCTATGAAATCCACAATGGATATACGTACAGGGTGGCCACAAAACTCAGGAAAAAAGGTTCCCTGATAATTCCCTGACCAATTTCTAAAAAATTCCCGGATTTAGGGCAAATTTTTTTCAAATGTCCCCATTTTCTTAGTTTTTCCAGATGTCTAGACACCCCGATTAAATAAAACATGTATGGTAAAGCGATAATATGCAATTTAAAAAAAAAAAAAAATAGTTTTGCTTGTAATGAAAAATTTAAATTATTCCGTAACATTAAACTTCTAATGGCTTACCACTACAAATCTCCATGAAAATAGCGCCAAAATATGGATGAAAGTGCCTTAAACAATACAAAAATTCCCTGATTTTCATGAAATTTTAAAAAGTTCCCTGACATTTTCCAGAATCAGAAAGCTCCCTGACATTTCCCTGATTTCCAGGTTTCCCCGGTTCTGTGGTCACTCTGTACGTCTACGTTGAAAAAGTATTTCAGATGCACGAAATCCTGCTAATCTTACATCCGTTCCATATCTAGTTAAAAACTAAGAAAATAAACAGGAAAAACAAAATCTTACCAGTCCTTAAAGTAAGCCAGTTTTCTTCTGATGTATAAGTACCAAGTATGTTGCCAGCTGATGACCTTTCCTCTCGGAAGTCCAGAACAGCAAAAAAGGAAGAAGAACATACTTTAATAGTTTTTGACAACGCCTTACAATATAGTACCCATTTTTTAAATAAAATGTCGTTTGCTTGGTGATAAATCTAATGCTTGTGATTGACATCAGTCGAGGTATTTTTCCTCCCCCTCCCCTCTTTCTTCCTCCCTCCCCTTCCCCTGACCATTGTCTATCTAGTAAAATCATTTATACTTATGGAACTTATAGGATACAGCTTGAAAAGAAACCGACATTTTTACTACTAAGAGAATTTTTTCTCGAATTAATTTTCAGAAAAGTAATTTCTGAGAGCTGAGTGACAAAAAAATTAAAGTTAAATTTAAAGAAAGTTCTTATACCATTAAAAAAAAAAAAAAAATAAAAAAAAAAAAAATATATATTACCTAAACATTTATGTACTTCAAAAATGGACAATTCCAGCATTTATTATTATTATTATTCCATTCTATTTGATTGGAATAGGCCATTAACAAAAAATTCTGCTCATTGCGCTTTTTTTTTTTTTAATTCGCAACCAAAGTTTAACTGTTAGACTTCGGCAAGAAAAGATTCACTCGGCTGGAATTGATGTGACGTCACTTGACCTGAAACAACTTGGCTCTAAACGCAGCAGTGATAATTGCAAGTTTCTCGCAAATCGCGCCAACCTGTACGGGATATGGCAACTGTTTACAAGAACAACGCCAACCAATCGGCAGAAACCTCACGATAACCATAAAAACGGAAAGCTGTCGTGACGTCACAGCTATAACGTAGTGTTTTGATCGGACTGCGATTTAAAAAAAAATTAGTTGTAAAAAAATTTAGCAAAGAACTTTTGTTTGAATATCTGGAATCGAAAAGAAATTCTTCGTAAATATAAACTCATTTCACTCGTTTTTAAAAACTGCGGGAATTGTTCATTGTTTTTTGTTCAGTCAATACCATCCAGGGGAATCAACTTGCTTTTACATATTGATGGCAACACATCAAAAACTGCTGGAGAGAGCGCATTTTCTTAAAAAAAATTGGGTAGAAATTTTAGAGACAATTCCTCAAATTTCAGGAACGTTTGAGGGATAATTTCTAAAAATTTTAAGGGTAATTTCAAACTTTTCAGGGTTAACAAAAAAAATAAATTAGGACTGAAATTTTTTTTATTTCTTTTAGAGCTGACATAGACTCTTAACACAGATATTCTTTTCAAAGCACATTTCAAGAACGGGAAAAAACTGCAATTTTTCAAAAAATTAATTCTAAAGGAATTACCCTCGTTTTGGATAAAAATCGAGGTTTTCCATTTTTTTTATTATAGAAGTGTTTTGATCGGACTCTGTTTCAGGGCATTTTCTGTTCTTAATATTTAAATAATAATTATTATTATTATTTTTTTTTTAAGAACTTTTGTTTGAATTTTTAGAATTATAAAGATTGGTTGGTTGTTTTCAGATTATCTGGAGCCGTCAGCAACACGAGAGCTATAATGCGCCGAAACATTCGTCATTTGGAATCAGAAAGAAATTCTTCATAAATGAGTGAATTTCACTCGTTTTTTTAAAAAAAGCGGGAATTGTCCGTTGTGCTTACTACTAATTAACCTCTATAACAGATTTTAAGAGTGGTTTTCTGTAAGCGAGGTACGCTTGTGATATTTGACATTTTTGATTTTGCTGAAATTTACACCGGATGTTCTATATAGTGTCTTAGTAAAAAGTGAATCAGCGTTTTTGGGAATTTTTTTTTGTGTGGCCAAGTTATAGTTGTTTTTATAAGGATGGTAAAGGTCGTTTTCTTGCATTATAGCTGAAATACGGCAACATATAATTTAAATTTCTGGAGAACTTTAGATAAAGTGCCGATAATTTTTTTTTTTTTTTGCATTATCTACTTATATAATACCAGTACTAAGTTTTACAATTGAAAATTTCTTGGCATATTTCCGAAGTTTGCAGGAAGGACCACAGAGGGTCATAGACCACAATGTCATAGAAATTCAGAAGTTATGAAGCAACACATAAAAAGCTACCTCCACATTGTTCATGATACTATTTCATCGTAAGATATCTTTACCGCACTTCTATATCTAGGCGGAGTAAAGAATTTTAAGACAATTCGTTGCTGAAATTCTATATGCTGAAGGTTTGGTAGACAAGACAAATTTGAAAGATAACAACGTATCACTCAGCAAATCTTCAGAATGACTAAGGAATACGTTTCTGGAACTATCATGGCATTGGCTCAAGAAAATAGTCATTCGAATTCAGGATATAAATAACTTGAAATTCAATACCATTCAACCATTTTTCTCGCACTTCCCAACTGGCAAGGCTCCCCAGAAGAAGAAAACACAAGTACCAACTCTCTCCTGTCCTAATGGAATGTCTAATAATTTAAAATTGTCGAAAAAATTCGACATTCATGCACTTGATGGACAGAATACAATTGAAGAAGTTACTGGTGTAACAAATGACAAGGTAAAGATGATCTATGCCAAGAAAATGGAAGCTAAAAATTTAACGTTACCATCAACATCAGTGTAAGGAGCTTTCGCACCATATACATCACATAGAAAGGTATTTATGATGGTTTTATGAATGGAGAATAAGGCGGTAGACAAATTAGTCCTTAAACTCCAGTGAAAGAAATGAAGAGTCGAAACAAATATGGCGATAAAATTCAGTGTTGATGAGTATTTGTCGAATACCGTACGATGTCACGATTTTTCATGTTGAAATTACACAAAAAGAAACAGACCCTGCATGCTTACTTGAACCAAAACAATCAAAGTAGATGTCAAAATGGATTTGAACCAAAAAGAGGATGAGGTTGAGGATGAGGATGAGAATCGATAGTAGAAGAATGCCATTACAAAAAAATCTGCAAACCATATGTGATAAAAAGCATAATTTACTAATGGAAGAAATTCCTATTCAGTACCAGCCGAAAATAAAACAATATAAATATGGTACGTACTATATCAAAAACTGTTACTTAGAGAATGTTATTTTCTAGGGAAGACACTGTTACTAGAAAAGGAGTCGAGATATTAAAACTATCATTAAGAGCTTTATTATTTTTTGGACCAGTTGAAATAAGTGGAATGTCTCCTTTTTACCTTTCCAACCAAGAAGAGAAGGGTTTATAGAACTCAAATCAAAAATTCAAAAAATGTTAAGAGATCAACGGAAAAATGAAAACTTTTCAAACTCTTATTTCAGCAACCAACTTTCGACAGAAAAATAGATCCCATGTAAATTAAATTGGTAACTGTCACGTTTTAAAACATTAACAAAACACAGCCTAAACAAATGTAATTTTTAAATACCATTTATGGGTTTTGTGAATGATAATTTATAAATGTTATTAGTATTACATTGTTATTTGACACTGAAGCATTTGCTGTTCTGACATAATTTAGTAATTATTTTAAGTGTTGAAACCTCATCATTAAAATAATATTAAAAAAGTCAAATGAAAAATAAACTGCAGTTGTTTACTTTCCTTCTGAAAGTTTAGGATTCTTCTTATACATTGAGTTCTATGAAATTTGTTATAATTATGATTTTTAACAATTTTATCTCCATTCAGTAAAGTTGTAGTGAATAAATACACTCATGTCCATAAATTAAGGATAATTCAGTTTTTTCCTTATAACTTCTCAGTGGAGCAGCGTAGACACTTGAAATTCACTTCAAAGAGACATCTTTATGCAACATAATGATAATTAAAATAATCCAGTCGTAAATTGAAATGCAAAGTGTACAGCGGGGGCATATGCAAAAGAATGGAGTACCATTAGTGTGCAGTTGTACAGATGCATTTACATTAAAAATCATTCAACTCGTGGAGTGGACTTCTACTGTGAGATATGATCTCCACTGTCATCAGTGTTTACTTAGCACTGTATTCTCATATTTAACATGAGCTACTTGATGAATTGTAGTGGCTAAATTGCTCGCCCCACCTTTTGAACTGTTTGTAAGTGATGGAAAGTTCCTAATACTTCAAGTCTCAACACAATTCATATCGTAGAAGCGTCCCACACATGCTTGAAGAAATTTGGATTAGAGGAGTGACCTGACTTACTTATAGGGGCGATATTCATATTTTTTAATAGCTTATCCAAGGCAAAAGTGGAATAAAATTTGCCATAAGTATCAATAAATACGATTTAGAAAACTATATATCACCATTAAAAACTTGTCTAGATCAAGTTAACATAATGACAGGGAAAAAGTGGAACTTAATTATCTTTTGGTCTCTTGGGGAGCTTATGTAACCGACTCAACATACTGCCCCCAAAGATCAAATCTTTTTAAGATCAGATACTATTTACTGAAAATAATTTTGTCAGTCTCATGAGTAACATTGGACATCAGAGGATCTGTTGAAAGGCAGGAACTTGATATTTCATGGTAAATGCCAGTTCAAGATAATGATTTGGTGGGAAAAGAGTTTTGGTCTTTATACTCAATTTGTTGAATTTGTTTAATAAGCTCCCCAAGAGCGCAAAAACTAATTAAATTCCACTTTTTTACTGTAATTACGTTAACTTGATTTAGACACGTTTTTAATTGTGAAATATCAGTTTCAAAATCGCGTTTATTGATAGTTATGGTTTATTTTATTCCACTTTTGCTTTGGATACAGGATTAAAAATATATCGCCCCTATAAGTAAGCCAGATCACTCCTCTACTCCAAATTTCATCAAACATGTATGGGACGCTTCTACGATATTCATTGTGTAAAGATTTAATGCATTGGGAACTTTCCCTCACTTGCAAACATTTCAAAAGGAGGGACGAGCAATTTAGGCGCTAGAATTCATCAAGTAACTCATGTTAAGTATGAGAATACTGTGCCAAGTAAATATTGATGACAGGGAAGATCATATCTCACACTAAAAGTCAACTCCATGTGTTGAGTGATTTTTAATGTAAATGCATCTGTACAACTGCACACTAATGGTACTCCATTCTTTTGCATATGCCCCCGCTGTACACTTTGCATTTCATTCTGCGATTGAGTTGTTTTAAGTATCGTTTTGTTGTATAAAAATATATCTTTGAAGTAAATTTCAAGTGTTTATGCTACTCTACTGAGATGTCATTCGGGAAAAACTGAATTATCCTTAATTTATGGACATGAGTGTATTTAAAAATTCAGATTTATGTCGACATTTAGAATTTTTTTTGGATGGAGGAAGGAGGGTGGCTTCTCAATCCCATGTTGTAACAAAAAAAAAAAAGTTCAAACGCTTCTTTGTAGTAAAAACAAATTTCGTTGTGAAGGGGAAGGGGGGGGGGGGGGGTTGGCAAGTCTTTGTGTTCCCGATAGCTATGGCTTTGCCCATGTCACATATTTGGTATTGATTACTTTTTTTTTTATGTAATGTGAATTTCAAATTGATATAAAACTATTGTCAAAGTAATTCTAGGTTTCTATATTTAAAACGCAACACTTAATTAGCCGTTTTTGAACATATTGATAGTGACATAACCCCGATTTACGAAAAACCAGGGAAGAGTAACAAGGAAAAAATAATGGGATGATATTATATAGCAATTATAATATATTTTGGTGATAATGTAATGTTAATTAGAATCTTAAGTTTTGAAATACATAACTCTAAAAATGACAAAATTTGGAGGAGAAAAAAATCGGTTTTTGACGTGAATTTATTTGGGTTATCAAAATTATTTTCATGCAGTAATAACCTACATTATGCTAAAACATAATTCATATCAAAAAGTTTGGCACCTGTTTAAAGTTTGCAGAATTTTAGCTTCGAATTTGATACTACCGTTCACGAAACCCTAATTTTTTTTTTGGGGGGGGGGGGGGTGCTTTCTGCAAATTTTAGAAAGATGCCAAGAAATTGTCACTTGTAAAACTTAGTATTGGTATCATATAAGTAGATTATGCAAAAAAAAATCATCGGCACCTATCTAGAGTTCTTCAGAAATTTAAATTATATTTTGCCGTATTTCAGCAATAATGCAAGAAAACGACATTTACCATCCTTGTAAAAACAACTATAACTTGGCAATTTTTTTTCTTCTCATTATTATTTATCTGGTGAGTAACCAGAACACATGGAAGCATATTCGATGCAAATTTCAGAAAAATGTCAATTATCAGACTCCCATGCATAGGAAGTGTACCTCACTTACAGAAAGCCACTCTTAAAATTGATTTCTAAAACAAACAATTAATTTAAAGATTTTTTTTGTAGGGGACTCAGTACCACCTATATACCTGTAATGTTAAATTACATATTTTTTATGTTTCCTAGATACTGCTTAATAAACAAAAGTTAGAATTTTTTATATAAATAAGTTAAATAGGTTTTATACTGTGGTTAAAGTTTGATAAAAATATCGGAATATATATATTTTTTTAAATTTTATTAACCTTTAACTGCTGTGGTTGGGTGGTTTGAGGTTTGTTGCGCAAGAGCTACACATGGTCCATACTGCGCCAAACTAATTGGTGAACATCAGTTTAAAGTTTAAGAAACATAGTATCAGAAAAATTAATATAAAAGTCAAAGATGCGATATTTTAGGGGATGGAAGCATTCCACAAAAAAAGACTCGCGGTCTGTCAGACCGCTTACAGCAGTTAAAGGTTAAATCTTAATTTTTTTTCTTTCAGGAAACCTTTTTTTACAATGATTAGGTAGTTAAAAATATTAAAATAACTGCAAAATTTTTACCTTAATTTAATCTATAGGATGTTTTTGATAATTTCATAGGTTGAAAGTATATTGGAGTTTGAAATATTTATTACGTTTAGAGAAAGTTAACCCTTTGAGTACTGAATTATTCGAAGATGCCTATGGGACGGATTTGGATGGACAGATGACGAGTCTCACTCGTCAAATGTACCCAAAGGGTTAAACGTAAAAAAAAAAAAGTCTTATATAGTTAATAATTGACAGCTTGCTTTAATAAAACAAATTATAACACACTTCTAGCTTAGAAGAAACTAAATTAATACATCAATGAAAAGGGGAGGGGGGGGGGGGGGCATAAAATATGACATAAATCTTACAATCGATTTTTTTTAATTAATATATAGGTACTGAGTCCCCTTACATTGTTCAGCATTATCCAAAACTAGTTCTAAAACAGGGGATAAGATTTTTTTAATTGCTTTGCTCAAGACCAATACAATTTTTAAATGCCACACAATACCGAAAACATTGACTTAGCGAGAAACACGTTACCGAAGACCACTACGTAAACCCAATATAATTTAATCTATAATTAAAGCTAAGTAATCAATTGTAAATTGACAATAACAATTCGCACCCTTGCTATAAACAAAAGTGGCAGAGCTCAAAAATTCATTATTTAGATTATAACAAAATCGCACACTACGAGGACTTTAATTTGGTTGAACAAGTCATACTCCAAGAGGCGACTGGAAATTTAGGTACCTTTGAACATCATGAAACCACTGGTCTGCCGGAGCAAAAATGGCCGAATTAATCCAAAAAATCGACTCTGAATGAGTTGAACTAAATACAATTGCCAAATATGGCATAACTAGCCAAATAATGAGCATTCTTTTTGTCTAGTAACCCTCAACTCTTTAATTAACAATGAGGAAAAATGCAGACGATATTAACTTTGGCGAAAGATACGTCCAGCTTTTTAAAAGTGAGCCAAGTTGGCCGTAAGTATTACGTCGCTGATGACGTACTTATTGCCAACTTGGCTCACTTTTAAAAAGATTTAAAAAAAAAAAGAAAAAGAAAAAAGACAGGAAAGACAAATCGTCTGCACTCTCCGTCATTGAAAATTAAAGAGTAGAGAGTTACCAGAAAAAGATTATTTAGCGAGTTAACAATCTGATTTAGTTCAACTCTTTCACATAGTTGATTCTCGAATATTTTCGGCCATTTTTGACCCGGCAGAAAAGTGGATTCATGATCTACTAACGTTCCTTCGCATTCTATAAAAAAAATAAAATTCATAATGATGTTCTATAAGTTACCTAAACTTCCAGTCGCGAGTCTATTAGTTTCAACTTGAAAACAATCTTGTGACGTTCAACCAGTTTCAAGTACTGTCTGTGCCCGCTTATACTTAAAAAAACCCCCAAAAAACAGGGCAATTCCCTGCTGTAAGCACAAGACATTTTAGCTCTTTTTTCTACTCATAAACAAATTAGAATTCTAAAATATGGCAATTATGCTTTTGTATTATATCTTATTACTTGGTGACACCGTGTCCCGTGTGTCAGAAGATATAAATGCATATTTGACTAGTTAAAATAACTTTTCTATATAACTGTCACCAAGTAATAGGATATAAAATAAAAACATAAGAATTATAAAATTAAGATGAATTTAATAGTTATCCGTTTACGAGTAGAAAAAGAGCCAAAATGTCCCATGCGTCAGCCAGAGAATTGCCCAACAACATCTCTTTAGAAATATCACTTTTGTAAGCAAGAGAACGAATTGATCATTCTTTTCAAACTTCGGCACTACCCCCCTTGCTCGCTAGGTCAATGCGTGGCTTTAAAAGAGGAAGAAGTCCTAGTAAGGACCATTCCCTATACTCGCTATGTTACTATCTTCTAGTCCAGTGCATTTAGAGACTACTTTCTACAACAACCTTGAAATTTGGCGAGTAGGTACGACAAAGATCACCCAATGAAATGACATAAATTGTTTTCATTTAATGTCTATATCTATTATGCATGAAAATTAAAACAGCAAAAGACTGGGGCAGGTGGATATGCATTGACGTAAGAATTTCAAATATAAAATTAAATTTATTACGCGCTATTTTCCGAGTTTATAATTTTTCGTCATTTCATCAAGTGATCATTTTCGTATCTAGTCACTAACTGTCAAGGAGGTTGTTGTACAAAGTAGTTTCTAACTGCACTGGGCTAAAGGATTGTACCATAGCGAGTATGGAGAAAGATCCTTATTAAGATCTTCCTCTTGAATCCTGAGTCATCTTAAACAATGTTGTAATAAAAAAGAAACCCCAACCTTCATTACAGTTAGACCGCAGACACACCAAACGGCACAAGCCACCCTTTTGATGAATGTCGAAAGGGGAGAGAATGCACTGAAATCTCAAGGAAGGTGGGATTTGTAAGGGGGAGGAGTAGCTGTCCCAATTAAGGTGGCAGCTTATTCCAACCCTTTACAAATCCCACCCTCTTTAAGATTTCAGTGCGTTTGCTGCCCTTTCGACATTCATCAAAAGAATGGCTTATAGCCGTGCCGTTTGGTGTGTGCACGGCCTAAAGCATCAATTCCAACATCCGACAGACTTGTCCCCCATCCGTAATTCAAAAAGAGATCAGGCTAAGTTTTACTGGCTTGCAAAAGGGAAAAAATGCATCTTTAAACACACTGAGAAAGGGTTTCGGCTTATGACGTTACCCACTGCAAACAGTTCCCCCGTCAACGCTCTCCCGGAAAGCCGAATAAGCGAGTTAATGTTGATGAGGGTGGAGAAGACGACCGAGCAACGAGTCGGTGCACGGAAGTGTTTGGGGGTGAAACACTAGTGCTTGCTCGTCACTGGCACCGTACTTGGTCTTGGTGCATGGAAACCATTTGCTTTGTTCATTTAGCCTTATATCTCAGTGTTACATGGCATTGGGCACTTGGTCAATGTCGTTGAAGCATTGGAGGGTTGTGGTTCGCTTGTTGGAAGCAGTCTCCACCATCGATATAGACAAACAACTGGATAGACTGCTCCATTGTCAATGCAAAGAGAAAAACGCGCCGGGGATTGCGAAGCTGGTGGGAAGATTAACCAATCACAGTTCACTTTAATAGTTGAATGGGAATGCGAAAAACCTCGTTAAGTGTTAGAGTATATATTTTTTTACACATTATTACTAATTTTAAGGTCTACTATTGACATTTCTGCTGTGTACAACCCAAAATATTATTTTCAATCCTAGGCAATCCGTATTTTTTATCCCACCAACGGCATCTGGCAACGGCTTCATTTCCCCAGCATTAAGCAGTATATCCAGTTGTTTATCTATATCGATGGTCTCCACCAGTACCCAGTCGGAATAGGGTGTCCCCAAATGATTCATACAAATTCGATAATTAGGCGATATTTTTTTTAACTGGTTGTAGAAATAATGCCGTTATTTTTTTTTGTTCCCTACGAGGCGACGGATTGTGAAATTTTTTCTTAGAAATTTACCCTATAAGTAATGTATAGGATAACTTAAATATTGCATTCAGTAAAAAAAATGCTGATTCCCCCCCCCCCCCCTCTCTTTCTACGCATCTCGGAACTAGGTAACTGCCACTGACACATTTATGTTTTTCATAAAATACCATAAAACGGCTCAAATAATTATAATCAAAATCAATAAAAGTAAGCCTTTTTTTAAGGTCTTCTTAACGTTATGCCGTCAGATCGTCTAATCATGATTTTTTCATTTAGCACCGGTAGGACTGAAACAGATCATTTGGCCTACAGTCAGAGGTTTTTCGAGATTTTTCTTCGCCAGCATTCACATTTACCTTTAAACATTACCCATCAATAGCCTGTTTCACTAACCCGAAAGGATAATGCAATAATTATCCCCAAATTGAATTTTCTTAAAATAAAATTCAAACGAAAAAGGTAAATTGCACCAATCCATGACTACTTTCATTGCAGTATTAGAGTGACACTGAAAGTAGTGCGATACTCCATACTCCGAGGGTGATTTTTTCTTTATGAATTTGTACGGATCATTAGGGCACCCTTGAGGTCGGTATTTTGGTTTTATACAAAAGTTTCGACTTCTTTCAATAAACAATAAGTTTCTTAGGGCGAAAATATTCATTCCTGAAAATCATAAATACGTTATAAGATTATTTAATTTAAAAAACTTGAAAAAGAAAAGAGACT
This sequence comes from Linyphia triangularis, assembly GCA_963978545.1. Lineage (NCBI taxonomy): Eukaryota > Metazoa > Arthropoda > Arachnida > Araneae > Linyphiidae > Linyphia > Linyphia triangularis. Next base: position 74,877,283 of record OZ021730.1, read on the forward strand.
AAAATAATAATAAAAAAAAAAAATTCAGTTCCTTTCTTTGAACCTTAGAATATATTGACGAAACAAAATTAGAACAGCGAAATCTTCATTATCACTTACTAGCCTTAATGTTTTTCGCTCTACATAATCTAATTGAGCTTCGGAATCGGAAATGGAGAAGGGGAAGGGTACTTTTCGGATAAGAAATATATACTCCTTTAATAAAATTATAAACAAGATACACTTACAGAGGGCGCAATGAGTTTACTAAAAAAAATTAGTTAGGGATGATTCCTAAAATATTTAGGGCTAATTCCAAGCATTTTAGGGACAATTCAAATAAATTTAGAGATATTTCTTTTAAAGCTGACATAAGCTCTTAACACAAGACTTATTCTTTTCAAAACATGTTTTAAGACCGGCCAAAACTGTCAATTTTCAAACATTTGAACATTAAACAACTTTTCAGCAAAAAACGCTTCTATTTAAAATTGTTTATCGAGAATTTAAATTTTATTAATTAAAATTACAGAAGATAATTTCTCCTCAAGGAAAATCGATACATTTTTTTTTTTTTTAATTTTTTTTTTAAGGAAATAATAGAAAAATGTAACAACAGTTCTAGGTTTCAGGAATTTTCGAGTTGCACCCCTGCACTTATGTATTTCTCATTCTTACTTGTTGGGTACGTTTGATCACCTGCTGTTCGACCAATAGCTGTGTGCAAGTTCCACTTTTGGGGGAACAATCTTAATTGTTTATGTACTGTTACAAAAATCGTCTGTATAAAATTGTAAATAGCGACCGACTTTATTTTAAAGTTCAATTTTATCTCATTTTATTCCGTATTTAATTGTAAATAATGACGCATTTCTTTTAATGTTCCATTTCATTTTATTTGTAAATACCGATAATACAGATTCGAAAAAGGTGGCAACACCTAAATCAATCGGGAAATTTCTAGTCATTTCGATCACGCGATTGGTCAACTGGATTTTGCTAGAAATTTCTGCAGCGAGATTATAAAAAGGAAGCGGGAAAAATAGAATTCGGGAAGACAAGTATTGCATGTTGTTCGGAACTTGTTTACTTTCGCTGAGCTTGAATTATCGCTGTGTTCGAAATTGTAAGTACAGAAGCTCGATAGCAATTGTTCTGTTGTTCGGAGAAATTTTGTGAACCTTCGAAGAAAAAATAAATTATAGTTTTTATTTAGTAAAAAACTGCGTCATCGTTTTCTCAGAGAAAATTTCGTATCAGTTACGTTGTAGCTCTATGCAATTAATTTTACTTTTGGAAATTTTATTCCAAATTGTGCCAGTACTTTCGACACGCTTCCTACTCTTATTGAAGAAAAAAAAAAAGTCCAAGAATTTAAAAGGGTCATTTTAAGAAAATTCAAGGACCATAAAATTACGTAAGATATAAAAATACAAAATGGAGAAGGGAAAAAACCCGGTGGCCGAAATTCTCAACAGTCTCTTAAAAATTCAAGAATTCTCAAGGACTAAATTTCATAAAAAAAATTTAAGACTTTCCAGGACCTTCAAGGACGTAAGAGCCCTGGTTTGATCACCTGCTGTTGGACCTGTATGCAAATTTTATTTAAATCATTCCACCAATCAAGTAAAATTATTCTTATAAGCAACCCGTTTTTGAACCCCTTAATAGGAAAAGCTAAAATAGATCCAAAGGGGGGAGGGGGGGGGGGGAAATACCGAGGGATTTTAAAGTGAAATAACTTTATGTAGAAAATTTCAGAAACAATTTATTTTAAAAAGAGTGCTTTAAAGTACCTTGAGTAACATTTTTCTTAAATAGTTTTTTAAAAAAAATCATATATAATTGTCAAGCTTTTTCAGCAATGTTAGCGACTTTGTTTAGAATAAATATTTCCTTAAGTCGGTTCTGGCAACACAGAATTCTGCGTATTTTACACGTCAAGAAGAGATCAATAGCAATGCAACACTTTTTTTTTATTATTCATTTCCATTTTGCTAATATTTCCTAAATATTTGACAATTTAAAAGGCTTTATTACTTGAAGATAATAGTTTAGATGTTTCGTTAATATTTAGAAGTAGTATGTTTTAAATATTTAGAAGTAGCCTAAGGATTGAGACTTGATTGCTTGTTGTGATCGCGAGCAATGGGGAGACAAATTTCTTATTTTGCTGGGTTTGTCTTTCAGGGAACGAAGCGAGTTTTTTTAAAAAATAGGTAGTAATTTTAGGGATAATTCCAAAAACTTCAGAGATATTTCTGTAACATATTCCTTCGAACTCTCGTTTCAAATACAGGCAAAAACTGCCAATTAAAAATAATAAAAAATAGCGCCAAAAAGCCTTCTAGCAAAACTACAGTTATATAATCTAACAATTATGCTATTTTGACTAGCATGTGAAATTAATTATATCCACTTATTCAATTTTTAAGCAACTTTCTAAGTACTTGAAAAAAAAAAAAAAAAAAAAAAATACTTTTAACTTTCATTGTTTGTCAATAATTAAAATTTTAATAATTAAAATTTCAGAAAATATTTCCTGCGGAATATCGTGTTTTGGAGGGAAAATGGGGGAATTTTCGGAGATTTTAATTTGTTTTTGGGGAGAATTGGCGAAAAATTTAAGTGGTTATTTTAGGGAGAAAAAAAAAATTAGGTTAATATATGGAATTTCAGGGCGAATGCGATCTCTGGTCTTAGGGAAATGTTTCAATTCCAATAAAAATGTAACCGTTTGCGAACTTTTTATTGGGTGAAATTTTTTTTTTCCCGAAAAAACGAGTCGGAAGTTCAGAAGGAACCTTCCCGTTGGAATTCTTCACGTGCATGGAGGACTGTTTTGAAGGGCCAAGGGAATCCGTTTGGCGAAATTTCCGTCTCGCTAAAAATCGGTGGGTTGGTTAAGTTTAAAAGCGCAACGGCAACACCAGGGCCATACTGAGCTAAAGAAGTCGGCGGGATAATGCGCAATACAAATATATTATGACCTCACTCTCAATTAAAAAAACATCATCGAAACACTCAACTCATTGCAATGGAATGCTCCTTAAGTCAATTGGGAACAGTCATTATCCATTGCTTCGCAATATCAATTGGTTCACACGGTTGAGGTGACAATCAAAGGAGGGCAAAAATTATAAAATTTCACGTTAAACAAATTTCGAAAAGAGAAGATATCAAAACCAATTATACAAAATCGGACATTGATAGAAGACAACAAAGGAGAACGGTATAAAAAAAAATATTCGCAACATCAAAAAATTTGTAATATTCAGAATTACAGGGAAGCCAGTCCAAGACAAATCAAACCATTTTAAAACATTGCTTAACGATAGACACTTCAAAGTCATGTTATGTAGAATGGAGAAAATCATAAGACACATAACTTCCGAAAAATCTGTGCACATACAAGGACCTTAGAAGTTCGAAAATTCAGACCTTTTAAAGAATGAAAGCATGGTGAACAAGACGGTCAAATACAAGTCAAACCATTTTAATAGCCTTGTATTCTTATGTCTGCTGTTGAACAAGATTCGATGGAGACAGTATGCAAGATTCGATACAACTGGATTTTTTTGTCGTGTGGGTTTGTTGAATAAAACTTAATGACGCAAGTTGATTAAACTGTGCAAAGCATACCTTAAAACTAGAATTAACCACTTCTGGTGAAGATACAAATATTCTTCCCTAAATAAAACTAAAAATCCTGTATCTCTGAGAAGTAGTTTTTCATTCTCGAGTTATTATTTAAAAGATGTGTACGGTTAAAAATTACAGTTTCAAAATGGCGTTGTCGTCGAGTACTGAAAACAGAGCATTCGTTTAAAATATGCTCGACACTCAATATGTCCGTTATGCATATTGGTGTGGGATCTGATTTCTGTGAATGAGGAATGTGATGTGTATGTAAAAATAGCGACAAACGCTTAAGTATTGTTTTACTTAAATGATAAGAACTGACTAATTCAATACATATATTTTTACATCAGTATTAATCGTTGGATTAGCTGTGATTCCCTGGAGTATTTTCCCGTTCTAATTGAAATTGAACGAATTAAGGGTTTGGACAATAAAACCTTGACTGAGCATTAGAAAGGTGTAGAATGGCGCTGTGGTTGTAGAATGGCGATCAAGTGAAGGCTGAAAATTTGTATGGGAATTATTGTTAAATTCAATTCGGAAAAAAAAAAGACCAAATTTAGGGAGACACAAAAATTTAAGGAATATTATGAATTTTAGGACGAATGCGACCCCATTAAGTTGTATTACGTTGTTGGATTCACGTGGATTCGGGAGCAGCAAACATTCGAAAACTAGAGCACACAAACTATCACAATCGAGCTGTGATTGTCAACTGTAGAACAAAATAATTCACAGAGCGATTTTCTTCAGTTTCTTCAAAAACAGGTTAATGACATTCGTATTTGGCAAATAATGTAATTATTCAATAACACAAGTCCAAATATAAAAATACGTGACTTGTTGTCAGACTTGATCCAACATTTATTTAGATACATCGCAGAATTAGGGAAAGTTTACGAAATGTGTTTTGACTTCAATTACAAAACAGCTAAAATTGAGCAGATTAGAATAATTAGTCCATAAAATGACGTTTTCAAACTTAGATAAATATGGTGATTTGGAACCTATGCAAATTTCCTGCATTAATATTTTTCATACAGGTTTTGGAAAGATTTTGTTAAATAAGTACGATACATATTATTTCGCTATTATGCAAGGTGGCCACAAAATTCAGGGGGAAAAAAGTTCCCTGATTTTACGGCACATTTTTTTCCCAAATTTCCCAGGTGTGCAGACACCCTGGTCGAAAAGGACATGTATGCTAAAGAGATAACATACCAGATTTTTTGAAAATAGTTTTGGCGGTGTTGAAAAGTTTAAATTATTTCGTCACATTAAAACCTCGAACGATTACTACCTCAAATCTCCGGGTAAATGGCGCCAAAATACGAATGAACGAAGAAACGTACCGCCAGAAGGCACAAAATTTCTGATTTTCGTGAAATTTTAAAAAATCCCTGACATTTCCAGCATCAGAAAGCCAGGTTCTGCGGCCACTCTTATGACAAATTAATTCTACTCCTAAATATAAATTCTTTAGCTACGGTTCCCCTCTTAGAAGTCAGTGATCTTTCACTGGAATGAGGTTTTAGACATGTAGCATCATCAAATGCAATCTCGTAGCTAACTTAACAACTCTAGATATACGTAAAAATTATTTTCCCCCTTAAGTAATTTTCTCAACTTAAATATCAGAACAATCCTTATAAGTCTGAGGTGTCCGTTTAGATTAACTTAAGGGAGTAAAATAAGGTGCCATGTACAAATAGTTGTATTATTGCATCAAATCAACTGCGGTACATATCACTGTAATAAAGCTTCTTCACCATGGTAACTTTTCCCAAAATGCTTATAGTTTGCCATGAATAAATATACCTAGTTTACATAATAAGACAAGGCCAGAAAAACTGGAATTTAATTTTAGAAATATTACAATAGAACTTGTTGTAATTTAGCATTGCTTGGGGGGGGGGGGGGAAGAAAAAAAACACACACCCTTAGTAGTTAAGAGTGGAAAGAAGAAAATAAGCAAAAACTCTCCCTCAAACTGTTTATTTCATGTTCTAAGCAGTATTTTAAATCTAAGGCGTCCTTTAAGATTACCTTGAGCGAGCTAATAAGGTATTATGTACAAATAGTTGTATCATTTCATCAAATAACTGCAGTACATACAACAATAACAAAGCTTCTTGAATACGGTAACTTTTCCAAAATATGATGCTTTACCTTTGAATAAATATAGCTAGTTTATACAACAAGACAAAACTAAAAGAATTGAATTTTGAATATAAAGCCATTGAATATTTCATCAATAATTTAAATCATGTCCCATTACATGAAAATACTCTTTCACATAATTGGTTTTAACTCTGCGCGATACTACTGTTCTACTAGAATTAAATTTTAGACGTATTACAATAGATCTTGTAATAACTAAACATTAATTGCAATAAATAAAATTTGAGTAATCATGAGTAAAATAAGAAAATATGCTAAAATTGTTGGTCCTCCTCCCCCCCAATCTAATACATTTCATATTCAGTGTGCAACATTTTAATTCTTAATCGCCCATTAACATTATCTTGAAGAAGTGAATAATATGTCATATACCAATGATTGTTGTACATTTTAAACTACTGCAGTATAGATCACAATAGGGCTCCATGAATATAGAAAATTTTACAAATTTAAATTCAAATCCAAACTGTGAATAAACATACCTTAATTATACGATAAGTAAGAGAAGTGAACTGTTCAATATCACTGATAACACAGTTGACAAAATTCATATTGATTATGTAGCTCAAACTAATATCGAAATCGAAAGAGTATTGTATAATAAATATATCCGATAGTAAAGTGCTTTTTTATTTTTTTATTGATAAACACTTCCTTATTTAAAACGCATTAAGATTTAGCTGTATTTTAAAATTTTAATTTTACAAATATAAAACTTAATTTTCTATAATAGGATATTTTAATACACATTTTATTTCTAAACTACAAGTAAAATTTATCTCAACCCAAATATCAGTCTCTTTAAAGCGCGAGGTCAATCTTAAGATACACAACACAACTGCCTCAGAAGCCAAGCTCTTTCATTCACAGTTGGTTCCAAGGTTTTGTGTCGAATGGATAAGTGGCATATATTCAAATTGTTTTGCCATGTACTAATATTCTTCTATGTTTTAACGGTTAAATAATTCACTTTTGAAACATTTTTTTAATCTTATCAAAATTTCAGATAATCGTTAAGGATATCCAAAACGTTAGGATGTAAAATAGTAGAGGTAGTTTACAATAATCATAAAACGGTTAAGTTTAAAAAGCAAGGAAAATATTTAATGTTCTTTCGTTAATTTTAATTCTAACACTCGATTGATCAAAATCTTTTACTTTAAGTAAACAGAATTGTTTTCGCAAACTAAGGATAAAGATTAATCAAGGATATTTAAAATATTAGGATATCAAACAATAGCAATATTCGAAAAGCAGTTTAACAGGCAAAGCAGCCAGACAAGAAAAATAATGAATGTAATTCAATTAAATTTCATTTTAATATTCGAAACTTTTTAGTGAAGTGATATTTTCTCAAACTAAACATTCTGAAAAGGATTTTAAAAAGAAACACAATATGCATTCGGAACAACTACGGGAAGTTTGAAGATCAACAAACTTAGAAATAAAACTGAAGCTGCAAATTTTCAACTCGAACCGTTAAATCAGTCTTACTTTCTGGTAGGGTAGACGATAATGGAACCTCAACAGGAAAACAGAATCTCGTAACTGTGAATTGTATGACAGAAAAAACATCAAACTCGTAACAGAAATAAGAACACAAAGAATCCTGGATTGGACATATTTTGAGGATACTTTTGATGGAGGTTTGAGGCATATTTTGACACCGCGTTCGAACTGCTTTGACATACACCTCCGATACGAAAAAGAGAGGGTCAACGAAATTGACACGCCAAATGCCCGTAAAGGAACAAAATCTTTTAGAATAGTCAAGCTAGGGAAATGAAAGAGAAGCTAAAATAGATCGACTGGTTGCTGAAATGTGACCTTATAGGACCACATAGGCATAAAAGAAATAAATCAAGATCAACTAACTTGCAAATAAAACTGCAGCTAAAAATTTTCAACTCAACAGTTAAACCTGTCCTACTTTATGGTAGGGTAATCGATCATTGAAACTAAATGGGAAAAAACAGCATCGACACTTTTTTAAACCAAATTGCCTTATAATTATCTCAAGAGATTTTATTATGTCAATCTTTCCTTAACATGGGCATCTGATGGTAAAAAAAAAAAGGGGGGGGGGGGAACCAAACTTACGTGTTCAATGGCCATTCACATTGGGGCAATGTAAAACGACTTCTCTGCCATTTTCCTTAAGGAAACATTTAAAACTACAACTAAACTGCAAGACATTGCACACCATAGATATTTTGCTGTCCAGTCCTCTTTATATAACTAGAGATTTAAACCGAGTATTAAGTATTGTATTAAATTGAAATATTAGGTTCGAAAATTATGCAATATACACTCCCCACTCCCTTCCCCCCACCCCCAACAAACCTTAACAGGTAGATAAGATAGGATATTTCTGGCACTCAAAAGCTACAAGAGGTCTATACTGTGCCGAATCATCATCAGATCAAGTTCTGCAATAGTCAGCAATCCACATATCAAAAGAAAAATGCCTTCCAGGAGGATTTTACAATGGGAAACATACCCACACCAGGAGGCGCAGTGAGTTTCAAAAAAAAAAAAATTAGGCAGGAATTTTAGAGATAATTCCAAAAGTGTCGAGAACATTTTAGGAGAAATTTCAAATAATTTATAAATAATTCTAAAAAATTTAGGGATACTTTTTTTAAAGCTGACATAGGTTCCCAACACAGACATTCTTTTTTAAACATGTTTCAATACCAGCAAAAAAACAGCCAATTTTTTAAAAAAATTGAATATTTAATAATTGAAATCTCAGAAAAGATTTTCTCTTCTGCAGAAATAACTGGGAGGTTTCGTGGGTTTTGAAGAAAAATCGGGTATATTTCGAGGTTTTTCATTTTTTTTTTTTTTTTTTTTTAGGAATAATCAAAAAATGCAAGTACAATTTATAAAAATTTAGGGATAAACAAAAATGTAAGGAATAAACGGAATTTTAGGGCGAATGCGACTCCTGCCATACTCAAGTTCAAACAGGACAAAACCCTGTCAGAGGGTCAGATGAGGTCTTGTGATCTCTTTTACATACAAAAAGTTTGTCTCAAGGACGCAAGTTCTGGAGAATGGTTATTTTATGGTCACTTAAGATAAAATAATGGATAAATCAAAATTCAATAATAAAAAAACAACATGGAAATTGCTAAATTCTTTGCCAGGTAGCAGAAAAGGCACTTGAAGACAGCATAGTGGAGAAAGCCGTTTCAGTGCTAACTACTCCAGCGTAATTCAATTGTCTTAAACTGTTGGTACGCAACATGTGGAATCATTTGCTGAAGAACAAGTTTCTTTAATAAAGGACTCGTGTTCAAAGATGCATGCATTGGCATTACATAATATTTTTTTTTAACTCCAAGATAAACAAAATTTAACAAGATTGGTGGTACTACCGAATAGAATTGCAAAAAAAAAATTGGACAAATTAACTAATATCTAGAGAATGGATGAGGAGAAAATAGGGTTAAGCTTTAATAAAATGAAAATACAATATTTGTCTTCCAATTAAAACAGGTAAAAATTCACTTCCTTCTCATTTGGCACCACTAACATTTTTGAACTACATGGAAGCACTTTCTTAAATTTAAAGAAATTTATTGAGCAATTACATTCAATTTTGGATTTGTTGACCGAAAACTAATTATAAAAAAACCAACTCATTTTACTTAAAAATTAATAATTCATTTTTTCATCACTTTTCAAAAGAAATATTAAGCACCTTAGCTGAATTGAAATTTACAATAGCCACGAGATTCGCTCTTACACAACTCTGAAAAGCTCATAGGTAACCTTTAGTGATTGTCGTCCAATACTTAAATAGCAGACAAGCCTATTACAATAGAGCAAAGAGATCTACTACAATGGCTGTAAGCCATCATTATCATTCAGCAAAATAAAATTAATGTATAAACATTATTTTTTTTTAATTATTATTTTTGATTTTAGACTGTCCCAAGATTTTGTGCTTTTAATTAAATACTAAAGTAAGTTTTACACGTTACGATGTACGGTCCGTCTAAAAGGGAAATGGCTCTCACCAGAAAGTCAAGTCAGTGTAAGTTTGTCTTTAAATTAAGACTAGCAGATAAATATTTTTTTTTTTTTACATTTTATCGAAAAAAAAAAATCTCATTATAAAGACTATCTTGACCCATACCGTGTTCTCAACTAAATGTTAGACTCACATTTCTATGTAGATTTTTGCAATTCGTACTTCAAAATATCTGTGATGGTAAAGTTCTACTTTTGATCTAATTATCAGTAATAGCTAAATCAAAAAAAAGAAATATTTATTCTTTTGCAATGGGTCCAATTCACATAGTAACCAACTATATGTGTATTCTGTAAATTAATAAATTTTTTTTATTTTAGTTTGAGAAATTCAAAGCGTTTTAAATGATCAAATTCTTCCTCCATAATGACACTCAAGATGTTTAATTTAAGTATTATTATGTAATTAGATAAATATTGTTAAAAAAAATTACTTTAATTGGCACAATTTAAATTTTACATTAATTATGCCATCCTGAAGAGTAAGGAAGGAAAAATTATGTCAAAATACTTCAAGACTTTTTAGTATATTATACAACAATTATATAAAACATTTTTTTTTTTAATATAATAACAGTGATTTCAATTGAAATGAATAAGCTCCATGTTAAACAAAGTTTCAATAAAAAAATTTACAAGTATTAACCATGCATAGTTTCATAATAATTAAAATTGTAGCCTTTGGCAACAAGATTTTGTTGCTGTAGCGAATGTTATGAAAATGTTTACATATTAAAAACTGAAATTTAACTTTATAAGAACAAGGTGTCAACACAGAAAATACTTTAGGAAAAAGCTTGGAATTTCAAGTACAAAAAATCTTTTTGAAATTTAAAAAAAAATTATTAAAAGTATATTTAAATAAGAACTTTAATTTTCTTACTTCAAAAATTCAATATTTCATTTTAATTCCATAATTTGTAACTTTTTTTATTTAATTTTTTTCTAATGTATATAAATATATATTTGAATTTGTTAATATACATGCATTTTTTTCTTCTTTTTTTTTTCAATATATATATGTTTTATTGTCTGTCAGCCTAAGACAGTTGGGACATTAATCATTGAGTTAGTTTAGTTTAGCGAGTGGAGAGTATAGTAGTGGTAGAATTGAACCATAACTCTTGCAGTTGCAGAGAATTGTTTGCGTACAATAACTGTTTCTTAAGTTAGATCACTTCAGGAACTAATGCTGAAATTATAGTTCAGGCACTACTTAACGAAAAAGACACTACTTCTTACAACGATTGCACAAGGACTAATAGGTTGGGGTGCCCATTCAATTATTGAATGCTTGGAAAATCTGCATAAGACAACTTTCCTTAAGAAATATGTGCATTAGAATTGTACCATAGTGTTCAATGATACGGGGACTGCACAAGATGCAGACCGAAAAGTTCAAAGATTTCTTTTTAGTGATTGTTCTTGCATTTGGAATGATTAGTAGATGAGTATAAATGTTTACTTCACCAGAGGCATCACTGAAAGTTGACCCTTCAAGAGATTCACCATCAATACACACATGCAAAGCAACTCCGAGGTGTGAAATTGAAAATGTCACATCAGCACAGTAGTCACACAGAAGAGGAGCATCCAAACATCTACTCAGTCAAAATGGGCACTCGAAAGTAGAGATTTCCTGAAGTTGCACCATCATATTGAAGAGGGTTTGGCAAGATTCGCCCACAGATCACTTCTCTGAAACAAGCTGGGTTCCAGAGTAATTGCACTGGCTGGTTGCACCACTGTAGAAGATGGCATCACTCAATATAAAAACTGGCCCTATTCCAACTTGGTTAAGAAACTGAATGGTGCAGTATTGCAGTGCACCATGAAGAGTAATTCACCGTGGAGATGTGGGGACTTGAAGAAAACCTCCACAATTGATACAATATTTCTACTTGGATAAGAAATTGCAGAAAAGTTGGTCCTGATTTACATGGTAGAGAATCAGTCTTTGATTGATGAAATGGCAAAGACATGACAAACCAATGTAACTGAACAGCAGTTCCATGCCAGCACTAGAAAGGTTAACCAACTTTAAGTCTGTGACACAATAGCAATCGAGATAAGGTGTAGAACGTCTGCACAGGTTTCCGAGGGGAGAAGTAATATCTTTAAAAGTAGAATTGTTCATGACCAATAGATAAATCTGGTTAATCCATAGTCAATTTTATTGTAGGATTTCATTGGCTGCGTGATTTGAAATATGAACCGATAGGAACAAAAGCAAATTGTAGTTTCACACAACACTTGCACTTTCAATTTAGTTTAGCGTTTTTGCCAAATGCACTGAAGAGAACTTATGATTGAGATGTGTACACCAAACTTGGACGACTTGTTCAGTCTGAAGTCAAAGGTCAGTTACTAAGAAATCATGCAACTGGCGCAGGTAAGTCAACTCAGTTGGTTCAACTGGCAACTTCTAGAAGGTATGACTTGAATTACACGCAGTTGTCAATATGCTACTTAGCATCGAGGAGGTTGCAGCAATAGCTTATCACAATTCAGGATGCACTGTGATTTCATGGTCAATGATGATCTCCTGGATGGATGAGGGCACATGTTCAATTCGTTTTATGCCAGTAATGAAAAAGAAATTTAGTTCAGTAAAAGTTCATTTCTTTGGTCAATATGAAAATGGGAAAATGGAGTCTCATCAAGAGTTCATCACATTTTTTATCGTTAATTACCAGTTCTGTTCTGAGATAATATTTGGCTGCAGAAATTAGTAATAAATACAACAGAATTGAAAGCACTAGATTAGTTTCAACTGTTGGAAGTGTCAAAAAGTTAGTACTGGTTACAAGGAGGAGCAATGACGACATTGAGGTGGAGTTCATACACAGTAGATTAGAGCTACTCTATGGTAAAGTCACTGTTGAAGAATTGCATTGCCTGCCTTAACTGGAGAATGGCAGCAGAAAATGCAGGAAGAGAATTTCGATGGTTGAAATTGTTGAAAATCTTGCAAAATCAACACAAAGTAACACTTTAGTTAGCACTTCCAGTTCAGTTAACGTTTCACCAAATTCACTACAAGGCCACTTTTGATGAAGATCAGCATATCTAACTTTGAATAAGTCGCTTGTTAACTGGGGACATGTTAGTTGGGCCACATAAGAAAACTGACAAGTTCTTGCACAGCTTTGAACTGAATGTCCACAGGCAGCTTCTTGTCGAAGATGTAGGGGTAATTGCAATTTTTAGTTCATTGTGCAATAATTGGATATGCATCCCAGGTACAACTTTTTCACCACTCGTTTACTCTCCACATTTAATTTTCTGATAAGCATATAGTTAATCCGATTTCACAATCAGCAATTGAGTTGATTTAATTTTTTTTTTTTTTAATGCTACATTCAAATGGATAATTTGATTTTTATCTCGGCAATCGAGTTAAATTTAAACTTTGAATTTAATTTTTATTCTTAAGATTTTTTTAATGTTACATTAATATAGTATAATTAAAAAATATAATTACAACTATACACTTTACAAATTGGCAAATTGTATTATTTAAGAGTAACATATTGCCCATTGAAATTTTAAAGAAGTTTAACTTGTTTCGGTTTTGAAATTCCAAGCTGAACACTGAATTCTTCAAATGCAGATGTTAGAACCACACATGTTATTTTTTTTTTTTTAATTAAAGTACACCCATTTCAGTTGGTGAGATTTAAGAAAATGTAATGTAATCTTCCACGAATCTATTTAAAATGCATTTATGAAAAGGTAGCTCAGCATAAAAAAAAATATTACACCAATTACAAATAAAATTTGAAATCCATTTAAAAAAGTTTAACACATGTGTTGTTCTTAAACTCCTGCAAAGCATGTTGAAAAACAATACTTTTGATTTTCCAGATTAAAATGTAACAATTACTATTATACTAGAATGATACTTTAAAGTAATTAAGTTTACATAGCTAGAAAAAGAAATAACTAAATACATGCATAAAGGTATATTTCAATTCATATTAATTATTTTATAATGCTTATCCGTTTTCTTCTGCGATGACCTCATGAAAATTAGTATATATTTTTTTAAAACTCATTTGGAGTGGTACTGCACTAAAATATTTTACATAAAAAAAAACTAATTAATATTTTTATTTTTAATGAATGCCATTCAATAAGGAAAATTGTAAACTTTTTCCGTCGCAGTTTTTTTTTTTTTTTTTTATTTATATATCTAGAATTATTCCTTAAAAGTTTCAGTTCTTATTTCCAAGCAATTATTTTAATATAATAATTTCAACATTAGGTAGAAGAATAGATAAAATGAAATTCTGGAACAACTCCAAGAAAAACTACAAATTAAGAAAAGAATTGCAGAATAATAAAAAGAGTATACTCAAGATTATAATCCAATTAATAGTTAACCTTGCAATGAAGTATAAAAGATATTGCAGTTCAACAATAAAAATTTAAAATAATAAAAACTTCTATGTAATTGAGTTTCAAAGAACATGGTGTTAACACAGAAGATACTGATTTGAAAACAGCTTGGAATTTCAGATACATAATATTTAATTTAAATTTATACGTAACGCAATCTTTTTTTTTTTCTTTCAGGCAAATTTAATTTAAGTGAAAATTATGATGTAAAGTTTTTTTTATTTTTTTATTATTTTTTTATTTTTTATTTTATTTTATTTAGTTTTTGCTTATTAATTGTGTGCTTGCATTTAGCAGCTTGAGACTATAAAGCTCTCATAGATACTATTATCATTCTTTTGAAATTGTAAGTAGAGAGTTGGAGAGTAAAAAGTAGTTTGGTGCTTAAAAGACAGGTTTACAGAGAACTGTAAATATGCTGCCACATTAGCTTTATTAGTTCGTGAACTACCAACTCAAAACAAGTTCAAAATCCAACTGTATTGGAATTTCTTTTCTGTTTTCACAAGAATAAGTAGATGGCCTGAAGACATCACTTGATACCAGTAGCATGTTCACTTCAGGCTTGGTAAGATCTCCCCTTGATACACTGGCTGGAGAGAATTAGCACTGGGTTTAACTTGCACTGTGTTTACTGCTGGGGATGAATCAGTAATTCTACGAAGTTTCGATATGAAAATAGCTGAAAAGTACATTAGGAACATCAATATATTCTGTGGAAGTGGCTTGAAGGTATCACTTGATACAGCTCTACTTTGAAACTAGCAGCAGGAACGAAGTCGGCTGATTCCATGCTCAGATGTATCCAAGTAAAGTTGCTAATGTCATTATACTGGCTGCTGTTAAAGTCTGCTATAGCATTATATGACAGAAATGACAATCCAAAGCAACTGAATGGATAATGTTTCATTTCAGCACTAGAAATTAAAGTGATGAAATTGTATCTTTAAGCGTAAAAAGTGTGCACTAGCTGCAGAGAGGAAAAGTGAGTCTGTGCTGTAGCTTGGAGAGTGACTTCAGTTAGTCCATTATAAAGTCTTATATTATGCAATTGAGTTGTCTTCAGAAGCTGGAGAATGGTAGAAAATATAGAATGCAGTTCAATGGAGCTTGCAGCAAGATACTTATAGCTTCAAATATTAAAGTTTTAGTAAAAAATCGTACAAGATCAAACATGCAAACATGTTTACTTGAGAAAGTTTAGCAAGATATGTCCTTAGTTAACGGGCTCGATTGGTTTTGCACCGGGTTGGCTAGTAGTGCATTGCCGAGGAAGCATCAGTAATTCCATCAAACCAAAAGTAGCTCGATTCTTTGTAGAGGAATCACATTGCAGAAACTGGAATATAGTAGTAAGAAATGCAGCTCCAACAGTCTTTAATTACTGCACGAAGATATTTTCATCAAGCATTGAAGTTGTAGAAAATTGATTAAGTTCGACAGTAAATACATTACACTTCCAGTTCAGTTCGATGTTTCGGAAAATGGATTCCTGCTTGGAATGGATTTGTTAGTTCTGTTCAGTGCCGAGGAAGCATCAGTACTTCCACAGCACTTGGTTAAGAAAGGCACTGGTGTTGAAGTACATCAGTCGAGTGTGTGTGAGGGAGTAGAGCTTGAAAAGATCCCACTACTGGAAATGAAACTAGTTGGTGGGATGTAGTTGGTTGATTTCATGCTTGAGTGTATCCAACAGGTTGCTTTTACATTTATGCCAGCTCTCTTATGGCACAATAGTCTCTCCATATGATGAGTTAGTATCCATAAGTGCCAAAAAAAGTCTACTAGTTGCAGAATGGAGCAGTGACAACTGCGAGCTGGCGTTTCTGTACTGTAGAGTAACTTTGTTTATTCCATGATAGGGTAAACTCCATGGAAAAGTACTGCGGAATTGCACTGTTTGCAGGAGAGGTAGATTAATAGCAGAACAGTGAGGAGTTCAAGTATTTTTCAAACTCACAAAGCAGTGATGTTGGTTTTAGAAAGAGACAACACTAAAAACAGTTGCACGTTAAAGCTAATGTCCACAAGTCACTTTTGAAGAGATGAGTACACGAAACTGACCACTGATTTAGTCTGCCGTAAAAAGAACCTTATGCAATCAATTCATACGTGGCTCAACTGACACATTCTTTAGATGCAAGTCCTTTTACAAGCTTAAAATGAATTTCACACAGTCCTTGGCAATGCAGTCTTTTAGCAAGATTGTGCAGAGAAAATTGTAGTTTTAGCTTCTTACTTTAGCACAACAGTTTTCCACACAATTCAGATTTGATGCACTAATTTTGATCACAAAATCTTTTCTTGATGTCTGTTTACGATTTAAAATCACCCCACGGTACTTCTTTTGTGTGTGTACATTAATGGGGATAGAAAGCTTTTGCTCATTCTTTGCCAGTTAGGTAGGAGCTTTAATTGAAATTTAAAATTTTTTAGAATCCTTGCTTTTATATACTTATGAAAAGGTATTAAGGATAAATTCAATGTCAGGTTAATAACACCTCTAGTTTGTTAAAGTACACAAGATACCACAAAGTGCCACTTTATTTACTCTCCACTCTGATTCAGATAATAACAATTGAGGAGTTTTTAACTTCAAAAACTAGTTCATGAAAGAGGTTAATTTAATTTAATAAAAAACTTTAAGTTGTATTTTATTGTCAATTTTTCAAAATTATAGTTATAAATTAGTTATTTTATTTCTATCCTTATTAAACAATTAAATATGCATTAACATTGCTTAAATTGAAATAAAATTCTAATAATATAAAATTATCAACATTTCTACCAACTTAAATTCCGCGTATTTTTTAATGAAATTCCAAGCTGAATAAGTACTGCAATGCAGATAATAGATTTGCGCATGCACACTTTTTTTTTTTTTTTTTTTTTTTTTTAATATGTGCATGTACAAAAATTCAAAAAACTTAAATTACTTTTGTAAACATAAAAAGACACTTAACATTTTAGTGAGACAGTTTTTTTTTAATAAATTCTCATAAAATTTCTTGATAACAGAATTGAAATTTTACAATCACTACAAATATGCAAATATTTTTTTCTAAAACAAATTGTTATAGGCAATTAAAAAATTAGGTACAGGTACTCATACATTTCCCATCAATTTGTATATAATTCAATTTAATTCTGTGCTGACATGAAAAAGCGATTTTAAATAAATATATATGATATAATTAATATTTTAAACCAGTGTTATAATACATTAAACTACGCAACTTTTAACAATAAGTATTTGTAAACTTTTTTTTATATGACAAACTCGTGGCGAAAGTAACACTTTAGCAAGAGGCATACAGTAAAATATTTTAACACACTAGTGTCATAAAGCACTTTATCGCACGCCTTGTACTCAAAGTTAAATTACTTTGCACATTATAGAAAAAATAATGTTTGAAAAGTATTTCGCAACTAGTAGGGAAATTACTTTTTCAAACTATCTTATTTGACTCGTGCTAACGCTCTCGTCAAATAAGCATTTTGTCTCAGTTAAACAAAGTATTACTTTCGCAACTATTTGCACAATAACTATAGTTCAGATTTACCGTACGATGCATCTTAGCGACTTTTTAAAATTTGGCTATTTGGCGCCGAATTAGGCAACCCGTCACCAACTTAGTTTTTCGGTAACCCTTAAGATATTTTGTATTTGTAAACTCAGCGTTTTGGACGCCATTTTGTATTTGGCGACATAGCCTTTTAACGTCATTTTCAACTTTACCGAGGTTTTTGAAAAGTCCCCAAGAGGCATTGCACAGTAAATCATAACTGTTAACGCAATTAACTTTTAACTATTTTAATTTTAATTATTGGATTTATAATCGATAATTTGAGTGTTACATGGAGGAAGAATATGGGACTCACTAGTTCACAAGTGAGGTTTCATTACTCTAAGATAAGAAGGAAAAAAAAATACTGGAAAAATTTATTATGTTAAACAATACCCGCAACTTTTTGATAGATGACAGGCATTCAATTTTCAATTCTTCACATTTTGACAGTTAAACAAGACAAGCACTTTAATAATTATACTTTAAAAAAGAATATTTTATTGATTTTCGTCTTGTCCAATATCAGAAATGCAATCAACTCCATAAAAATATGACTCTGATGATAAACAAAAGGTGAGAACAGTTAAATGTAAAAAAAGAGGAATATGAGTGAACAGAACATATAGGTGTAGCCAGAAATTTATTTATGACGGGTTTCGTAGCAAGTTGAGACTAATTTACAAAAAAAAAAAAAAAAAAAAAAAAAAAAAAACTATTAAGTTTATTAAAAAATAATAAATTTTTATTCCTGGGTCAAGCAATAAGCATTTGGTCTGATCAATTAAGTCATTTTCCCATAATCACTAACATTATTTTTAATCTTTAAATAATTTTGCATTGTAAATACTATTGGTACTTACGTATTATTCCGTCGACCGTTGCCACACTTTATTTGCAGGTGACAAAAAGTTAAAACCGTCTGGCCTTCTCGGAGGTCCGCCTAAAACCAGCATCGAGGCTTTCCTGTGCAATGCCTCGTATGTGCATCAGGCAGGGCATCCGAGGGACCAACTGCTTTGACGGACTAATGGAATCCGTTTGGTGAACTTTTTGTCTCAACTACGAAAGACGGGATAATACAAAAGAACCATATTTTTTAAACTAACAACTGAATCGACGTTATTGATCTAAAACTCTAAAATAAAGAAAGTGTAACACACACAACAGTCAGTAAAGGTTCCACTATTGAACTTCTCAAAAATGCTTTTATAAGTTTGGTGTTGAAAAACCGGAATATTGCAAGGAAATTCCGTTTTGATCATTTGGGTATAAGTTTCAATCCTATTTTTGACATTCTAATTATAGATCTTTTATCCTTATAAAAACTAAGAAATGTTTAAATTTAAAGTAGAAAATCCATTAAATAGTTTTTTTTTTTTAACTACTTCCCGAACCATCTGGGATGAAAACAGTCAAACTACAAAAAAAGAGGAAAATATTCTCAGCGTCCTTTTTAACTATAAAAATAGCTGAACAAAAATATAATTGTGTATTAATGTGCTTACAGAACAATGGTGCATCTAGATTTTTTTTCTGAGGTGGTTTAGGCCAGTTTAGTCTGATAAAGCCCTATAAAGTCCACTAAAAGTAACAAAATTGTAGAAAAGCGGAACTTCTCAAATAAAAAAAAAAGCGGAAATTCGCGTAAATGCGGTAGACTTTCACCTCTGCAAACATGCCACAGCTCCAGAAATATATGTAAAAAAAAAAAAATGCAGAAATCTGAGCCTCCTTAGAATTGTAGCATGTCTACATTTTGTGGATTAAAGGAAGATAGCATAAAAATCAACTTTAGTTTAAAATAATTAAAACACATCTAAACGTAAAGTATCTCATTCCCCCCCCCCCCCCCCCCCAAGTTTAATAATTTACTTTAACTGAGACATTAGGAAGACAAATATTGGACTTCTACTTTTTCATTTTTCTAGAAAACTAATACATCCATCGTGTTATTATCGCATTTTCCTATAGAGAACAAACTTAGATAAAAATAATTAAGCGTATCTACTTTTCGGAAAGTTAGCATTTTAGATAAGAAAGTTCAAAAGAATGCACCAATAAATATTGAATAAGTAAAGCCGCAACTGTCTAGGTATTAAAAAAAAAAAGGAAGTAAATTTATACGTTAAAACGAAAAATGCCAATTCATACATCTTTAAAAAAAGGTCTTCTATAATTTTTATCAAGTTTTGAACTAAGATACCCACAACAAATGAAATATGCAGGAGTCGATAGCCAAGGTTAAGTAACTGCCCTAGTTATAGAAAAAAAAAGAGTAAAATTTTACAGGACATATGAAGAATACCAGTTCATGTCTCTTAAAAAACGAGTTCTAAGTATTACATATCATACTTTGAACTTAAGAGGTTCACAAGAAATTAAATATGCTGAACTAGATGCAGAGTTTCCACTCTTTTGCCAAACTAAAAAAATTAGGTTTTTCTAAGAATTTTTTCAGATTCCCCCCAAAAAATGTACAAGAATCTATCGAAAGCGTTTTATAAGTTCTAATGCAAATAAGTGCATCAATCACCAAGATTGTACTGAAAATTTTCTGGCTCAAATACTTATACTAAGGCAACAGTTTAATTGAAAGCGAGATGTCTGTCGCAGAGTCCGAAATGTAAAAGTCAATATACGCAGCGTTATTTTGAACTACAAAAATAGCTGAATGAGCATGTAATTGTGTACGAATGCGTACAGAACAGTGGTGCAGCCAGAAATTATTTCTCAGGGGGAAGAGGGGGGGTAGACAAGTTTAGACTGATAGAGTCCACTAAAAATAGAATTATAGAAAAAGCGGAACTTCTCGGGAAAAGAAAAAAAAGCGGAAATCCACTTAAAACGGAAGATATTGGCCTTTGCTCTCGAAAGTACTCGCAAGGGTATTGAAACCCTTGTTCAGCGTATTGAAATTTAGTGAACGAAACTTTAGAGGGACAACAAATTTTAAAATTGTAATAAAAATTGTAAACAGTTTTAAAGGGGGGAGGGATAAGACTTTTAAAGTCATAGGAATCTTGAAATATTTATGGGGTTCTTACAGCTTTTGAAAAGTAGAAAACAAGTAGTTTTTAAAGTCTTGAATTTTTCAATGACCTCCTTGTAGCGACAAAAATTAATTGTTTAATTACACATGAATTCAAAACATTCCCATTATAAAACAATCAAATATTAGTTTAATAGAATTTTATCTATAACTTGGGCCACTTTCTTTTATGTCTAACTGAAGTCCATCCACACTTGGAAGTTAAGTGTTCATAGAAATAAGGCTATTCCTAGCAACTGGGAAAATACGACTTGCTTTCACCAATCAAAGATGGGTCCAAACTGGTAGAAAGGGGGTAATACAAATGAAATGCAGATAGTTAAAGAAAAGTTTTAAGGAAACAATCGAAAAATAAGGACCCAAGATGATAAAATACAGACTAATGGCCTAATGGCCCTCTTTATAAAGACGTACCAAAAATAAGTTCTTTAGGACTTATAAGGACTGCACGAACCTTGACTTGGCAATGCATGATGTCTTTGAAAGCAAAAAACAACTCCCGGAAAGGCCAATAGGGAATTCTTCGTTACAAATCATAAGGGTAGAAACCCAGAGCACTCACATTAGGAAACAGTACTATTTAAAAAGAAATAGGTAGAGCCTTACTGGATGGCCATTGTGTTTCTTTCTAAAGCAATTTGTCAAGTTATGTTGCCAGAGAAATCCTGAAAGGCTTATAAGATTCAATGCTTTGCTCTACTTCTCTCATCAAAAATGCAATTTTCATTTAAAACTTGAACCAACTAAAACCAGTTTGGAATCGACATAAAAATACAACCACTTTTTAACAAATATATATATATATATATATATATATATATATATATATATATATATATATATATATATATATATATATATATATATATATTATGTATAACTGCAATTGAATGTTTGAATGTGCAATAGCAAGTAACTAGGTAAAATTAAATAACTAGTATTTGAATATCTGATAATACAAGTTTATAAAAAAAATTCAGTAAAATTTAAATAACTGCTTCCAAATTTTATACAAAGTTTAGCGTTATGATTAAGACTCAAAATTAAAATTTATAAGGTGTGTCAAGGTAAGTTATGTAAGGTATTGCTTGCTTCCATGCTTAGACTATTTTGAGTTGAGATCAATTTTAAATGTATTTCAAGAATTTTACGAAGGCATGGTGATAAAACTAATTACTAACTATCAGAATAATTTAAGGATTAATTTTTCGCTATAAAATGTCATTCTAGATATCTAACAGTCCAAATGAAAGTGCTGTTTTGCTTTTTTATTACTTAGAAAAGATATCCTATAACAAATATATTAATACAGAAGAACTTCTATTATCTCCACCCTTCTTTTACCTGGAGCTCTGTTAACCGACTTTCCTTCAGGGTGGCTACAAAATTTGGGGGGGAAAATATCCTGATTTCTCTGACAGATTTCAAAAAAATGCTCTTATTTTACGGCATACTTTTTTTCAAATTTCCCCAACTCTTCCCAGATGTGTAGATCAAACAGAAAATTTATGCTTATTTTTTTAAAATAATTTTGGCAGTAAAGAAAAGTTATACCGTAACAACATACTTCTAAGGATAACCACAATTCTCATGGAAAATGGAGCCAAAATATGAATGATCGGAAAATGTACCTTCAAAAAGATTTTTTAAAAAAATTCCCCGATTTTTACGAAATTTTAAAAATTCACGGACACTTCCCTGATTTTTTTATATTTTTTTACAGAATAAGGAAGCTCCCTGACATTTCTCCGATTTCCAGGTTCTGTGGCCACTGTGTTCCTTACGTCAACAACCCCGAACGAGTAATAAATCACTCGCCTCTTTTAAAACAGAAATATTTTCCCTTTACTTTGACCTTTTCACTCTTAAGAATGTTTCACCATTGCATTTCAAAGAGATTTTCAAAACTCGACTTTTGCTTCAATTCCAAGATATGAAAAATGCAATGTCAAATTATTGACAAGCGTTTAAACAGGGATCAAATCAATCCTGAAATTCAAATTGCAACTGATGACGAAATTATTTCTCAAATTCTGATCGAACGTGTTTGTGGTTATAAAGGAAAGCGACAGCGAGTAAGTCAAAAACTTACAATAAAACAAATAAGCAACAGTGAGGTCAAGAGGAACTGTTAGTACAATCGGATTCAGACCAATCTGAACTATTACTTTTAAAAAGATTTCGTGACAGAGGCGTGAAAAACAACGATTGACCACAGCAAAAAACTCGCATTTCAAATATTAAAAGTCCTGCAATTAATAAATGAAAACATTAATTACTTTATTATTCTTTCACGATTCTCTATTACCTGGAATTTTTCGATTATCTGACCTACCTCCGAATTAGGTTGCGTAATGCAGGTTCTATTGAAAAACCAAATGACATGCCCAGTCATTAAAAACTTCAAAAATCTATTTCCGAGACATTAACGCGGTACCGACCGCAAAGTAGCTGCAATTAAGTCAATTAAGTGAACGGATTATTTTATACAGCAACATTGGTTAACAATATTTTAGATTCACTTTAATAGCAAAGCATCAACAATGAAATTAAGCATACTGCAATAGGTAACACTACTGGTAAAGATTTATTACTACTATACTCATCAGTACTTTGAGATTGCAATAAAGCTATTTATTGGTACACAAGATTACTATTCACTCCCTCAAGACAAATTAATATGAACACCCTGAAAATAGTAATGACTACAGAAATGCAGCAACATTGAATAATAATTTTTGCTACTAATGGTAAAGCTTGATTACTAATGTACTATGCAGTATTTTGATGATAAAATAAACAAATATGATACACAACATCTATTCACTCCCTCAAGAAAAATTAATATGACACCCTTAAAACAGTAATGATACTACAGTCAAGAAGCTGCAATAGCAAAGAAATAACACTAAATAATGAATATTGATACAGGTAACAATATTGGTTAAGTTTTATTTCTACTACACTCTGCAATACTTTAAAGTTGATATAAAGAAATTGTTATTAGTACCAAGGTTACCGTTCGCTCTCTCTAAAAAAAATAAAAAAAATATGAACACCCTCGAAATAGTGACAGGACACTACATTAAAGCAACACCGAATAATAAATTTGGTAATAGGTACTACTGGTAAAGCTTTATTACAAATGTACTCTGCAGTATTGTGATGTAAGACATTGATGCACAAGATTATTATTCACTCCCTCAAGAACTATTACATTAGACATCCTCGAAATAAGGTTGTTTGAAATTTACTGGTGCAAGGGCAACGCTAGGGTCGAGCTGGGACGCGAAATAAGTTAAGATGCTGCAACAAATCAACAACAATAGCAATGCATTTTGAAGAATATGGAGTAAGCAAATATGGAGGTTCACATAATTAATCATTTTCGCAGGATGCATGTTGAAAACTTTTGGTTTGTACGAATAGTATAAAGCTGGAAATTACGTTTAACTTGACGGTATTTAATCTTAATGATAAAATTCACTAACACCAGGGTTTACAGTGATCTTGTTAAATGCTAAATAGCTGAAATAAAATGTTTGCTGCTCCAACTTTCCAAGTCCCATAATTAAGAGATGTGGGGAGTATAAACCAGCTCATGAATTGTTTAGAGCTTTGGCTAGATAACCGACTAAAGTCAGTAATATATGTTGATTAGGATGCAAAGACAACCAGAAGAACCGACACAGGTAGGACATAAAATTGCAGAGCCTAATTATTTTTTGAAAAAATCCAAAAAGGAATAAAGGTATTTGAAACGGAAGTCGTAGTATAACAACTTCGAAAATAATATTTTTTTTTATAATTTATAAATATTTAAGTCGGAGGTGCTAAATCAGAGAGGGCAAACTTTAATATACATTTTTATTAATTAGGGGCAACAAAGTGCACCTACATTTCAGAAACAAACCATGGTTAAACCTTGCTCTCCTATATATTTGTAGAATATTACTTTTTCAATTAATCTGAAAACTTAATGAAGCTCAATCATGCTTACAACTAAAACAACGAAAATTCAGTTGAGATTTTAAAATAGTTACATTTGCCCGGTTTTAATGTTGAGTGTTCCTTTGACAAATTACTTTAAGCACCTAATCAATACTTCGCCAAAAAATCACTAGACTTGTGCATCTATTGGATTCTTAAAATGTAATGACTCTTGATTTAAGAACAGTCAATGCAATAGAAGGAAATAGGGTTTTGTTGGTAAACCATGATTATGACATTGCAATACACGTAAGATTGTTATCTGATTAATCCTCAAATTGCAATTTTTGTTCTTGTGAAGAATAAGAAGGTACCTGCTAGTCTTGTCTCTTATTGAAAAAATTTCAAATTTGCGACTTGCCTTGCACGAACCAGCATGCAGAAGATCGTGCTCCAAAGTTACACCAGTCCCGGTACAAAAAGTGTGTGCTACTGGAGGTGCAAAATATGGAGATTAATAAAAAACTCGGTTGTAAAATGTAATAATTGTGGTATGGAAATATTCATTTGTAAACTACACAAGATAAGTTTCGGCAAACAACATTCTACACAACTGGGTAGATTTCAGGTCGCAAAAGCCAGAATTAGTTACGACGCAACGTGTCGAACGTTGCAGAGCTACAGGGAAAAAATCAGAAGGGACATAACAGTGGAAACCTTCGCCTTTCAACTAAAAGCAAAAAATCAAGTAAACGGAATCGTGCAGAGAGACCAAATGAGTGCTTCTTGACAAGAATTTCGGATAACAGAATCAATAAAAGAAATTATCAAAGATGAATCTTCAATTTTTGAATACTTGGAAAAATATATCGAAGGAACGAATTAAGAGCTACAGGATGCAAACACTTAAAAATTAATCACAGATATGACTTTGTTGATTCTGATAATAGTAGCAAAACTAAATACAGAAATTTCCCAAATGCACTGTAGCCTGGCTTTCATTAGTTGGCGGAGGGGAAAGCACAATTGGATCAATTGCTGGGAGTAAAAAATAGAATAGTACCTCCAAATCAAATCAGCCAAAGCCAAGCTTAATACAATTGTGTGGCTATTTTGAATAGCAAAAGGACAACATGATTGTTAGCAAGTTTCAACTTACGTGGTTAATAATTATGCTACCAAAATATTCAAATTTCTTGTAAGAATGAAATATTTTTAAATGCAAAAACTGAATCCGCTTAAAAGATAATGTTATATTAACATTGAAAACTGTAGAAAAATCATTGGAAAAAATGGTGTCCACTAAATAAGAAATAAAATTAAAAGGAACTAACTTGCAGAACAAAACAAAAGAATTACGGGAGAAATATTATAGTATTCTTAATATTACGGAAACGCAAGTTTATGAAGTGGACGTTATTGAAAGTCATTTTGAAATATTATAGGTAAACGTTATAAATATTATTAGTTCTCTAAAAAGTTCTTCCAATTCAAATATAACAGTTTAGAGGGAATGCTAAACGTACCTCAAAGCAAGCTGAATGTAAATCTGATAAAACTAGGATGCTGCATAATTTGAAAAAGGGGTTTTAAACAGAAAGTATTTTATTTATTGAGAGTTCACCGCCCTTAGATAACATACTACTTAAACTAAATTAGTTTCGAGATATGCTTCTGGCAATGAACAAACTTAGTTTAGCTTTCTACGGAAGGTTGCTATTGAAATCTTCTTGCGTAGGAAATTGTTTTTCAAAGATATCATTTTTTAATTATGAACTAAAATATGCCATTCCACACTCATACAAGGTAAACATTTAATATAAGATCTTGAATTACAAACTAAATGAAAATTTTAATTTTGCAACAAGCAAAGGAATGAAATAACTCGTAAGCAGAAACACTACTTGTGTCAAAAATAATTATCCAGATAAAAATGTATCTAAAGCAGAATACATTTCGTAACGAAAAAATTTAGTTATTAAATTCGGAAAAGTCGAAGTGAACTCTGTTTAAATTGAACTCTGTTCCATTAACTTCTTAGTGTGGCGCTTCCTACAAAGTAAAGCGTAAAAAATATTCAACCACTCACTAATTTTTTATCTACATGGGACGCTGTGAGTTTTCTAAAAAAAAATTAGGTAATTTGGGAATAATTCCTAAAAATTGTAGGGATAATTTAAAAAAATTATCGATGTTTCTTTTAAAGTTGACATAGGCTCCTAACATACATTCTTATCTAAGCATATTTCAATGACGGCAAAAAAACTGTCAATTTTCAAAAAATTCAATAATTAAATTCTTAGAAATGATTTTCTCATGAGGATTATTATTTTTTTTTTCTCTCCGCGGATTTTGGAAAAAAAATCGGGAAATTTCGAGTTTAATTTTTTTTTAAGATTTATCGAAAAATTTTAGTACAATTTTAGTAAAAATTTTCGGGAATATTAGGAATTTAAGAGCAAATGCGACACACGTTATCAGTACCCTGTTATAATATCCGCAACATACAGAGGTGGCAACAGCAGGAGATCTGTTATTTAGCAATTTTCGTCAGAGCCTCAATTCAGATTTTGTGTACTTAGAAAATTGAATAAAATGATACTCTATATTTTACATTATTTTCAAAACTAGTAAAATTTTATGTGAGGTTGCAACCAGAAAATTACTATGGAGGAATTTTTGACCAAGTAACAAGTGCTTAGAATAATAAAAAAAAAAATAAAAAAAAAAAAAAAACGTCATTTAACAGCTTTTCCATACAACAGATAAACAATATTTTTTATTTAACGTATTCGTGCTAAAATATTTGGATGACTTTTGGCCAGTTTTCAAGTTACAAAAAATACCTCAAAATGGAACTTAACATCAAATTAATGTAAATCTTGATTTTATTATTTTCTGGACTACAGAAGGATAAATTTGAAATCTTGGTTTAAATTCAATTTGTGAAAGAGTAATACTTTTAGATAAGCTGACAAATTCGGATTCATTTTTATAGATATTTATTGCGCCAGAAATACATTAAGACGATGTCGTGTAATACTGAAATACTAAAAATACTTAAACAATGGAAACGTGAATAATTTTTAATGAAACATCTCTTTTTGGATCTAGGGAAGAGGGGCGGGGGGGAGTTATGACCCTAAAAACCCTTCCCCTAGTTGAGCAGTTGTATTCAGGCATTCAAAGCTCTAACTATAAAAAACCCAACGTCAACATTCATTGTTTTTATTAAAAAAATTCGAAAATATTTAGTTAAACCTAGAAATTATAGTTTTACCCTAGGTTGTGTGCAATCAAAAAATCACTTTGGAGTGCGCAATATTTTACAGCGGAAACATTTTTTTTGTTATTGGTGAAGAAATTCCAAAATACTTGAATTGAGGAAGTATCAAACATTTCTTTATTTCTAAGGCAGGCAAAGATGGCGACAAAGCTGTAAGTAGAGAGATCTCTCGGGGCACGCGTTCTGCAGGGTTAATATGTAGTTTGGATACAGCCCTGGACATATCCACACGAAAGAAATCTAATTGTTGGTAGTTTTGGCAGTTTCAATACTTTCTTACACATTTAGTCTTCATCATTCGATAAAAAATATTTTAGAATTTAAATAATACTATTTTGGTTGAAGGAGTTTTAATGTATTATCCTAATTAGGAAGGTGCTTGATTTTTTAAAGTCACTTAAGCCCAGTACACACAAACACAATAGTACTATTACTCCAACTATAAAAATAATAGTCAACTAACTTTGGAAACAATTGCCGAAATCAAAATGCCTAAAAGTATATTTTTAGGGCATCATTTATGTTACCAATTTTTTCAGAAGTGTTGGATAATTTTGGTTTGAAGATAATGGAAAACTTTCTTGTAGTTTCGACATAACGCTTGTAAATTTTAACAAATATGTAAATATAGAAAACAAAGTATTCCTAATCTGCTGCTGAAACTTCAGTAAAATACCATAGGGATTTAGTTAATGGGGTCACTTGAACTCAATTATAAAAAAAGAACATAGATTAATTGTAAATGGTTCAAAATGATTGGTTTTAACTTCTTATACGGTGAAAAAAAAAAAATTATTATTTAACAAGAGTGAACATAAAAATAAAATGTCTGAGCAGATTTTTTTTTTCTTTAAGAAATTTCAGAATGTCTTACAAGGAGACCTTACGGTCTCGGAAATTCAGATCGGGATGAAATTTGGCAGATTGATAGTATACCTTAAGGGTATCCACACTGTAAAGTAATAAAGCGCACTAGCCAGAAGATTACAAGAAAATAGGCTTTAAAGTGTTACGCATAGCTTACATACTAGTAAAGATTTCTGATTCCCAACTCCCGGTGGCTAAGTGGTCAGCGTGATGGGTTCCCGTACGGGCGATCCGGGTTCAATACCTCGTGAGGTAGTTTTTTTTTTTTTTTTTTTTTCAATTTATAAAGTGACTGTTACAGCTAATTGAAATTTGAATTAAAGGTAATATTTTATTTTTAAATACGTAATGTATTTTTAATGAAGGTACATTAAAACTCTATTTACTATTTTCACAAACAAGTGATTATTAATTGAGATATTATAAGATCTAGAGAAGTAAATGATTTTCCCAAAAAACATGAAGAACCAGTTTCTATATGGAAGAGTAAGAATATTGTCCTATTGTACCCAAGCAGGTTGTCAGAAATTTTCAAAAACCTTACGGCACTTTGCGACGTCTATTTTTATAGACAGGTAAAGAATCTACTAAAGCGTATGCAAAATTGCGCGTATCTGGTTGAAAATAATAGAGAAATAAATACCCGTGAAGACTGCATAAAAATACAATCAATAGTCCATGATCAATTTTTAATAAAATGATCCGGTATGCCTGGTATGCTTCCTAGTTTTCTGACGAAGGATGTACTTTCATGAATGTTAATGAAGTATGTTTTCCAACGAATCTTTTACAAAAAGGTTGTTCCTGTAAACAATCTTCCTTTATAAATTGCGCAAGATGTCAAAACAGTTTTTGTTTTCCATGTTTTTATGATAAGTGTCATTCTGGTGTATGTATATAAATAAATAATTGACAAATAAAAACTATACGTCAAAATCCATAGATAAATTAAGTCCTACCCTAATTTTGTTGCCGTGGTAATTAGAATTTTAATTTATATCTATTTAATTTATCTCTATTTTCTCTATTAAAAATACAATACGTATTTAAAAATAAAGTATTATCTGTAATTCAAATTTCAATTAGCTGTAACAGTCACTTTATAAATTAAAAAAAAAAAAAAAAAAAGTACTACCTCACGAGGTATCGAACCCGGATCGCCCGTACGGTAACCCATCACGCTGACCACTTAGCCACCGGGGAGTTGCAAATCAAAAATCTCTACTAGTATGTAAGCCATGCGTAACACTTTAAAGCCTATTTTCTCGGAATCTTCTGGCTAGTGCGCTTTATTACTTTACAGTGTGGATACCCTTAAGGTATACTATCAATCTGCCAAATTTCATCCCGATCTGAATTTCCGAGACTGTAAGGTCTCCTTGTTAGTAACAATTAGGCATATTTCTGTCTAGAGGTAACTCACTATGCAAGAGTGAATATTAAACCAAAAACCTCATTCCAAATTTTATGCAATGCAGACATGGTACAGCTCACAACTTAACGCAAAAACAATAAAAAGCATAAAATAATTAAATTTTTAATAAGATTTCAGAAATCAAACAGCTTTAAGCAACTGTACTATATTGATTCACACTTAATATAATTAAACCCAGTTAATAAATTTTTACTTTCAACTACCCATATGTAAACGTAAGGTAATGAAAATATTGAATTACGTAAAAAAAAAGAAGCATTTCTTTACGTTTTGGAGAGTCTAGAAATAACCACATTCACAACTTAGTGGTGACCATGACAACTACCATTCAGGTTTTCATTACAATTAAGCATGCGCGTTAAGTAGCTGCTATTGAATTATTTTTTTTCGGAAATTGCCAAAAAACAGCTCTAATGATTTTAATAAAAAAAAGATGTAGTAATGCCTAAAGGTGCTCTGAACATTACCACTTTCGAAATTTCGGACAAAATTCAATAAAGGCATGAAAATTTGGAAAAACAAACTCTTGAATGCAGATTTACCTTACCTTAAGCATTTCCCTTCAATGAAAGGTTTCTACTCCGTTTCAATTTATAACAGTTATAAGTTAGCATGGAAAAAATCGCCATTACCATAAATTTGACAGCGTTTATTTTCTTACTTTTGCCAATGTAATAGTAATCCCTACCAAAAATACCGCCAAATTGGATATTTTCTACAAGTTAAGACACCTGAAAATGATAAAGGTATCTTTACACCACCCACGACAAATATAAATGCAGTGATAGCATTAAGTATAACTGAAAGTTGTGTGATATTCCACACCCCTAGTTTTGCTGCATTCTGAGTCAAAAAGTTTAAATCTGTATTTCTGTGGAACTGTACCATGCCTGGCAAAGCTACTGTCAAGACTGGTTCCAACAAGTGAACTACCCCCTTCCACGCTTCAACAATATTGGACAATTTCCCAATGCCATGTAACACTGAGATATAAGGCTAAATGAACAAAGCAAATGGTTTCCATGCACCAAGACCAGCAAGGTGCCAGTGATGGGCAAGCACTTGTGTTTCACACCAAACACTGCCGTGAACCGACTCGCTGCTCGGTCGCCTTCTCCACTCTCAGCAACATTCCCTCACTTATTAGGGTTTCGGGGAGAGTTTTGATGGGGGAATTGTTTGCAGTGGGTGACGTCATAAAGCAGAAAACCCTTACCCAGTGTGCCCGATGCCATCTTTCACAAGCTAATAAAACTTAGCCTGGACTATTGAAGTAGGGATGGTGGAAAGTCTGTGGGAAATCGAGAAACGCTTTGTGCAATAGAGGTCAGGCCAATTTTGATAAAAAATTAAAAAGTTACTATCAAAAGAAGCCTTTTTTTTTAACCCACTGACGGTCATGCATGTATATATAGTACATCATTTGACCCCCAGTTTTTCCAGCAATACACAACATTCTTAAATTTATAAATAAAATTTAAAATAAGATATTTTTTTAAATATTTTTAATAGGATGATAGTTTATAACCTATCTAAATGAAAATAAATTAAAATAATTAAAAAAAATTATCTATTTGAATTAGAAATATAATTTAAAAATTAATGCAGGGAAAACAACTGTAGAATTTCGCCCATTCCCATGACCGTCAGTGGGTTAAAGAGACAGTCCTAGTAAGGATAGTTCCCTGTACTCGCTGCGTTACGATCTTCTAGCCCAGTGCATTTAGAAACTACTTTCTATAACCATCTTAACATTTGGCGAGTAGATACGAAAAAGGTCACTTAATAAAATGACATAAATTGTATTCATTTAATATGCATCTATCATTAATGAACATTAAAATACTAAAAGACCATTGCAGGTAAAGCCACTGCAAATTCGCTAATGTAAAGTTTTCAAACATAAAATTAAATATATTGGAAGCTATTTGAGTTTTTAATTTATGTCATTTCATTATGTGATCTTTTTTTGTACCTAGTCGCCAAATTTCAAGGTGACTGTAGAAAGTTTTTAAATGCACTGGGCACCAAACTTCAACTTGACATCACTAGACGGTAGATCGTCACAGTGCTCATAGGTATTTAATCCATTTTGGCAGCTTGAAAGCATAATGTTCGCCAAACCACAACCCTGTAGAGAACAAAAGGCTATAAGGTTTGGCGAGAATTATATCTTCACTCCGGCTAAAATGGATTATTTGCCTATGAGCACGGTGAAGATCTATCATCTAGTGATGTCAAGTTGGAGTTTAGTAAAGATTGTAACATAGCAGGTATAGGGAATGACGATTACTAGGACTTCCTCTTAATTGTATGGCATTTGAAATTATATGGTCATGAGTGAACACAGGGACGTACTATCCATAGGGTTATCCGGTACAATCACTGGTCTGGTCGGTAACTGTAATTAATGGGCGGTCCAATAATAAACATACTAGTTTTATACCAGGACATCTTTTTCTTTCCCCAATATTGTTTTTTAAGTTTTTTTTAAGTGTTTTTGTAAGTATTTTTTTAAGTAAGTTTGCTCAAAAGGTATGAACAGTAAAAACAGAAAACAATTATTTAAATTTACTCATTACTAAAACAATTTAGTTATTAAAATTAATTAAAGTGACAAATTGCTGAAACTAATTATTAAATTTAAATATTTACATAATAAAAGATAATTATGAATAAGTATTTCATTATTAACTTTTATATGTTAAAAACTTTTTAATAAGAGGCAATTGAGAAAACTACTAAATAAAATAAAAGAATAATAAAAACTACTCAATAAAATTATTTATTAAGATATTGGAAAAAAATTATTAAGTAGAATTATTAAAATTTGTTTAATGATGGTATTGAAAATTTAGGCTGGCAAAAATCTAAATATCCCTGAGTCAATTCTATAGTCCCAGTACGCCGCTGAATATACAGATTAAGAAGTAATAGTTTACAACTAATTTGGATAATGCTGTCTACTAAAGCATAATCAAGTAAAAGTACTTTTATCAAAGGAAGAGCTCAAGTCGGAAAGTCTTTGTATGCGCTAGATAAGGCACAGTAAAATAAAGTCATTAGTTCTGCCAGACCTTATACACACATCTTACATATTTTCTCATCAATAGATAATAAGCAATAATACATAGTCACTCATTTTCGTAATAGTTGATTAGGTAAAAAATTCCTATGCCAAGACAATGTTGCTCATAATATGACAATTTGAGAAATGAGGCAATTAAAAAAAAAAAAAAAAATGCTAATTGAAATAACAGAAAAAGAATTTTGAATTGAAATTTAACTTTACACCCTCTTGATCTTTCAAAGTAAAGTCCCATAACAGTTACAGCAAAAAGTGTGAAAAAAAAAATTAACTCAAGACTTTTTCCTGTACAATCACCATCAACAGGGGCATACTGGCAATAGGGTTGTCCGGTGCAATCACCGGGCCAGTCAGTGTCTAAAAAATGGGCTGGTTCAATATGAAAGTTACTATTTATTTAGTTTTTCCCTTTTTATTTCAATATAAGTAGTTGTTTTCCTTAAGTTTTTTTAAAGAAAGCCCAATGCATTCAATTTTATATTTAGAAAATAGATGCACTAAGATTTATTTATAAAAGTACTCCCAGTTTTTACTCATTTTATTATTTTTAAAGAACAAAAAAATAAATATTTTAATTTCGGATGTAATTTTGTAATAACCTAGGCATTCTTTATTTTGCAATTTAGGCTTTTTTTATTTAGTTTCAACAGCAAACAATAAAAGGTAAATAGAATCAAAGTTCACTCAAAGAAGTTATAAATAGGGTGAACCTACCAGTAATTGACCAGTTAGTGCAAGTTTCTACACATTTAATTTTTTTTCTTAAAAAATTATTAACGGAATGTTATGAAAATTTCCCAAAATATCAATTGATTAATGAAGTTCAATAATAAATTAACATGGTGTTCCAGTCCTTTTTACAATTTAAAATATCATCAGAATTTCTTACCAAAAGCAATTTTGCCAGTAATTGACCACAGCTATGCTAGTAATTGACCACTTCCATTTCCAGAATAAAACCAAAAGTTAATTGTTAAATTCTGTTATAAAATGCTCTAATATTCATAAATTAATGAATTAAAAAAAGTAAAAATAAATATAATCAATTTTAATCCATGAAAATACAGGAACATTAGTGTAAAATATAGTATGATGGTTTTATAAACTTTAGTTATCAAAGTTAGTTTTACTGGTAGGTAATTATGCGTATTTTATTCAAAAAATTAAAACAAGAAAATCAAAATAACATAGAAAAGATTATCTAATCCTATACTTTCAATTCTGAATAAATTTAGATGAAAAGAATCGAATGTAGAGGATATTATTTCTTGAATAGTTTCAAAATCATCCGTTTTTCTAATGGAAATCATTTTCTTGCATTGGTATTTATCCAATTACATAGAAGAGTTTCTTCTGAGGATATAAGAATTGTTGAGGGCCCATTTTTCTAAATTCTGGGGTTTTCCCTCTTAGCTTATTAATCAATGTAGAATGAGGAATGTTGTATTTTCTGGCAGTTTCTCTTATTTTCCCAATATTTTCTCTTGAAAAAGCGTAGATTTCAAGACCTCTTCGGTGTACTTGAGAAAGGATTTCTTCCCTTCCATGAGTGTTTAATTTTAACGATTTCAGAATTCTTATAGCCTAGGTATATGCTTAAACCTATAAAAAAAACTTCCTTAATGATTTATTTAACTCAATTTCTTATCAATATTTAAGTTAATTAACTACTTTAATTTTTTCCTGTTCATATTAAAAAAATATTACTAAATATATATCTTATTCAATTAAGGTGTGAAAAGTAATTTTGATATTTACAAGGGTGTTAGTGATCTGTAAATTTTCCGGCTTATCTTTGACCAATGCTTTTCTCTGTCAACAGACCATTTGATCGGATTTTTTGAATTTTTCAAGAAATAAAACAATTTATAAAATTCTGACATTTTATGTACCAGAGTGTTAGTTTAAATAAAAATTGTAAGTAACCTACATAATATTTGTGTAGGGTAAAGTGGAAGTATACTTAAAATTGACTTTTGACCATTTCTTGACTTTAAAAAAAAAAATTATGTTAAGAAAGTAAGCCTAGTATATTTAAAAATGATCTAATGTACACATGCAATAAGAAAATCCATCTTAGAGTTTAAAAATGACTTACTTTTGTATTCTAAAGTTGAAAAACTAATACTTAACACGCTTATCGACACCAATTAACTACAATGGTCAATTACTGAAAAAATCAATTTTTCTGGACAAATAGTAAGTGAAGATTGCAATAAAAGCATAAACCTTTG
The DNA here is from genome assembly GCA_963978545.1 of Linyphia triangularis. Lineage (NCBI taxonomy): Eukaryota > Metazoa > Arthropoda > Arachnida > Araneae > Linyphiidae > Linyphia > Linyphia triangularis. Next base: position 74,912,985 of record OZ021730.1, read on the forward strand.
TTATCACTTTGTTTTTCCCCAGAAAATATGCAAGTAAATAAAAATTTAGTAGTTGACCATTTTGGTCAATTACTAAAAATATACCACTTAGCCTGATCAGTAATTGACCATCTGTTTTTCATAATTTGTTTATTAGTTTAAAGAAAAACTACTTGTATATTAATATAAAACAAACATAAATGATCTACATACATTATTTGTATTAAACCATTTAGGAATTATTCATGTGGATGCTAAAAAATCAAAGAGAAGCTAAACCACCCTTCACTAATAATGTCAGTCACTCATATGAGACCCTGTGACATACCTTTGTGTTTGTTAATTTTTATCATCCAATTGGAAGCTTGGTTACCCCTATAACTTTTGGCATTGGCTTTCATTAGTTATTGGATATATTTTAACCAATAAAAATTAGAATACCATCACAACAATTCTTGTTTACTTCCTTTTTGTGTCATTTTGGTCAACTACTGGCATGTGGTCAATTACTGGCGTATCACTAGTAGAGACAATTTGATGTAATTAAACTAATTATTAAAACAAATCAATTATTAAAATTTTAAAATTATTGAAAACGGTAATAAAACTAATTATTGAAAATAATTATTAAATATAAATATTTGAATAATAAAATACATTGATTATTACAATTTGTTAATTGTTGGAATTATTTGATTATTAACTATAATTACTAATATTTGATTAATGATCATATTGAAAATTTGGGCCAGTATAAATCTAAAATCACCGGGCCGATATTTAGTCCCAGTACGCCACTGACCATCAACAAACACCTTTGTTTAAAAACTAAAAAACAAACCGACAAGATTCTTAAAATAGCAATGTAAACAAAACAAAAAAAACTCAACAAATAACTTACCGCGCCTCCTAAAATCCCACAAAAGTTGACTAGGTGAAGAACGCAATCGCCGCTCACCATCCTTCAAGTTCTGAAATAGAAATTTCAATTAAAATAAATTTCATTCCAAGAAAAACTTTCAGATTTTATAAGCAACAGTGGTTGAATAAATTAGTAACTGTACAGCCCCCAAGCGAAAAACGTTAAGCATCAAACAAGAACAATGCAAACCAACAAAAAAACCCATCAAATTATCACAAAATTTCAGAAGTCCAACTACTGGAAACGATAACAACGTTTCGGCTGAACTGATGCATCATGTTTAAATTACACGCATTGTCTATTTTAGAACCAGGTAATATTATCATTGATTTCAGTTCATCTACAAGTATTGCAAGTTCAACTAAACACTTGGATTCCTTTTCCAAAGAAGTTTTGGAAAGCATGATAAAACTACAGTTCACTTAATTAAAAACTACCCTAGTATTTTCTACGAGAATAGGTAGCCTTTCCAAGTTATTTCAGAAGCCTATTCGAAAAATAACTGTTTTAAGTAAAAGAGGAAAATACAATGCAGCATAAAATCAGTGACACTTCAGAAATCAGTTTCCAAAACGAATAACAACACTAAACAAAGATAAATTAATTCCCACATTATTTGCTACAACTTTTCAGACTTTTTTATTACAGAGGCAACGAGAACCATATTCCTGGAAAAATAGGATGGCCACCAAGGTTTCCTTTGTTTGATGATCACTGTCAGAACTCGCAAATCAGAAAAAACAAGTTATACACTTAAGGGCGCTATCTAGTCAAACCGAAACTAGAAAACGATGTCAGCGCCTCTACAATGGGTGGAGCAGTAGGCGTGTGCAAAATTAGCCGAATCACATCTTCAATTTAGGTTAGGTTTACCCACCCCCGCTACTAGTAAAGAGTTCCGCATTATAACGGTAGTTTTTTCTTGATTAAGTCTACTATCAAGTATTCATTTCACAAATATTAGTCAGAAATTTTTTTCAGTTCCATTATGACTAGAAATAGCTATGGTTATATTCTTTATTTAAAATACACGTATTGAAATTTGAACGGGAGAAATCCATTTAGTATCTCTTTCACTATAACCAGAGCCAAGGCCACTTCGAAAGCGTCATAATTCAAAATACAGCTGACTGCAACATCAGCATTTTTGCTTCTTTATATTTTATGGCAGTGTTTTCCAAAATGATCGCGCTGTTTTAGTTAAAGGAAAAATAATAATTCCAAGCAGATTGACAAGTAATAGAAATAGTGATATATCTAAAAAATAATAAGTGTTTTATAGAAACAACTGAGAACGGATAATTAAAAAATTACAAAATAAAAAAAAAGTTTTAAAAGTGGATTTTTAATAATTTTTTTAAGAGGACAAGTTTTTAATTTGTCTTTCTGATCAACATTAATTTAAACATGAAAAAAACTGAATCTGAAATAAAAAAAATTTAAAGTATAAGTGAAATGAAAATATTATACAATTGTCGGATTTGCGTAAAAAAAATTGTAATTAATTTCGATGAGGTAAAAGTCGCCCATCCAAATAAAGTTGGCCCTGACCAAGTATTCCGCCAACTAATAAGGAAATTAGACACTGATTGGTTCCCAAAAATAAAAATCAAGCCCCCCCCCCCCCCCTTCTTCTTAAATTGCAACGATCCTACAGTTTATCTTTTCAAATATGTATTACAAATCAGTCCTTCACAGGTCAAGACTCACCTTTTTAGAAAGGTGAACAATGGCGACCCACTTTTTCACTACATCATTGATTTTAACATTACTTTGGATTACCCATAAAATAACTTAATTCAAATTGTAATTTAAAAAAAAAAAATATTAAATGTCTTAATTTTTAATTACTAAAAATAATTGAATTAGTTAAAATTACTAAATATATCTCCAGTTCTTAAAAGTAATGCACACTTATTGTATGGTTTGAAAAAGCGTATAATTCAATGGTAATTTTTAAATTGTTTTTTAGTTACAAAGTGGTAAGAACTGTGATAAAACAATTTAGTATTGATAGACGTGTCACAAAATTATCGCTCAGCCGCTGCTTATTAAATCACCCCCCCCCCCCCCATTTTGGTATTTCTTCTAACTTCCACTTTAAGTATATGAAAAACTCACAGGTTTAAAAACTACTATCGTATAAAAAATGGTTCACGACCCATCAATAGGTCTCAACCTACAAAAAAAAAAAAAAAAAAATTATATATATATATATATATATATATATATATATATATATATATATATATATATATATATATATATATATATATATATATATATATATATATATATATATATATATATATATATTTTACAATCTGTTGAGTAATAATAGACTGCATACCGAGAGTAATAAAATAAATAAAAATTTATCTCTAGATAAATGTCAGTCGATTACTCAAATAAAATTAAGTAAATACAAAAATATTTCTATAAATCACTGGTATTGCAATTTAAATATTTTTACACAAATATTAACGAATATTTTACTTAGTAATCAAAAGTGGACAATATTTTAATCTTTTTGAAAATTTTAATATTTCTTAACAATTTTCGAAGTGGATGTTAGAAGAACTACTGAAGCAATAACTGTCCAAGCCCTATCCGATACTTCATATCTATTATACACGTTCTTGAAGAATGTGCCTGGAGTACATCGTCACTGTCCAAATGACTAGATTCAGATAAAGTTGAATCATTATAGGCTTCTATATGTTTACTTTTTGAAGCTGAAACTGTGATTTTTACTTCAGAATTTCCCTTCTCAAAGTGTTCTTCATTTTAACCATTGCTAGTTTAATACCCATGCTTCGCTACGAAATTTTAACATGTGCAGTATTTTAGTTAGCTGTGAGGTCTCGCGTTGCGAAAACCTGTCATTCGTGTATAGGTCCCAGTTTTTGACGCTTCGCCCGCATGATGTTTCATCGCTACGCAAAATCGAGCTCGCTTCCTTCGCTCAAAGGTTCATTGCTGCGTAAGCATAAGCTAGCTTCATTCACTAAAATCTACTTGCTACGTAAAGCCTTAATATTGGAAGCCTATCCCTTGTCGAGAAAAAAAAAATTCCCCGTTAATACAATAATACAACACCTCTTTAAGATTTTTTAACACGTGTTTGTGAAAAGTAAAATTAGAAGCCAAAACTTATTATGTTGAAACTTTCAGAGCTCCAAGCCTATTAAAAGTCGCTTTTTGTGAAAAGAGTAATTAAAAAACAAATTAAAATTTTAACATTCTTTTTGTCAGTCTAATTAGAAGGCCAAAGCTACTTGTGTTGAATATTTCACAACTGTAGCTCAATTACAAATTTATATGTAAAATACTTGTTAATTAATTAAAAAAAATAAAAAAAAAAAAAAAATTTAAAATTCTGTTTTTTAAAAATCCAATTAGATGGCCACAACTACTTATGTTGAAAATTTCAAAGCTGTAGCCCTATTTGAAATCGTTTTGTAAAATATATATTAATTAATTAAAGAAATTTACTTAAAAAAAAAACTAAATAAAAGTTTAAAATTCTGTTTTTCAAAAGTCCAATCAGAAGGCCAAAATTACTTGTGCTGAACATTTCAGAGCTCTACTCCAATTTTAAGTAGGTTTCTATAGATCCAGAAACAGATAGACAGACACACAGCTTGTTTTATTATTATAGATAGCAATATCTAAGTCTTCGACCACCATTTTGATCGATTAAGAATCTTAATTCTCCGACTGGTACATTTTAGTGCCTGGGACAAATGCACTCATAAATTTTCTTAAACTTGCAGGATAAAATGTCAAACAATACTTACTAGTCTTCTAGAAGGATTTGGATAAAGTCTTCTAAATTCTCCTTTGGTATTTAAGAGTGAGACTTAAAAAAGGTGCGTTTTAAATTATGCGCCTTCAACATCATGTTTACTCGTTTGACAGTAGGATATGGAAACTCTTGACCATATTTTTTTGGTCTTTGCCACGACAATGTCCTCTATTTCCATATACGAGGTTTTTTGTTAGTTTCATTATTACGTTTTATCTTATGCCGGTTTCAGTCATAGAATTTTCTAACATCATCGTAGACTAGTAACATAATGCATTTAATATTACTTAAATCACCAAAAAATTAACATTTTCACTTTGAAAGAGTTCGATACACGATAATTTTTTTTTTTTTTTAAAAATGACACAAAACCAGCGCAACACAGCCTTACCTTGTTGCAGGCGGAGCTATACGGGAAACACAAGCCCCCCTACCACATCACCACCCACACTTCGCTAGGACATCGGAAAAGATTGACATTGCAATTGAAAACATTTAAATCTATAGCTGAAAATAATAATAATTTTTAAAAAAAGTAACAAGAAAGGCTACAGGCTTCAAATAGTGGAGGCAGCAAAAATAATTTCAAAGTATATTCCCTTTCAAAAGAGACTGTATATTCTTTAAGATTGTATCAAGTAGAGTTGTGTTTGCACTTAAAATCTGATTTAGTGCAATGAACACATAGCTCGCAAAAAAACAATACACACATTGGGTGCGAGAGATCGTAAGTCTTATTCTAAACTCGTGTGCTCTTTCATTTTTGGTTTTTAAAATTTTATAGCTTATGAACAGACATATGAGCAGTTAACCGAAAGAGACTGCAACATTCACAGGCGGCCAGCAAACATTTTTTAATGGAAGTCAATAATATGCATTGTAAACTTTTATGTGCAATCGCAACTTATTTAAGCGATTTTGTGCTCAGTTCGAGTTTTCCTAGGGTTTGATCACTACTAAGAAACCACAGATTCTTTGCTATGGAGTAACTCTTTTTTGCACTATCACCGGCAACGAATCTAACTACCAAGTTTCAATTTGATTGGATGATAACAAGTGAGTTTAGCCATCCGCAAATTTCCCGGCCACAAACAAACGACATCGAATTTAATGTAAAAGGCTTTAAAAACTGGGATTATGGAACACCGTACAACTTTCAATTACACTTAATACCAGCCATGGTGCAATTGACCGTTTTTCATTAATTTAAAAAAAAAATTCAATTTGGTGATAATTATCTCATTGACAACCGCTTCCCAAAAAAAAAAAAACACCGCCTAAATGGAAATTTTTACAATAAATAGATAAGACTTTGATGTAAGTGAAACAGAGGAGAAACAGTCGTTGATGGGCAATGCTCAAGGAAAAAGACCTTTGTGAACTCATTTTTTAACTGTTTACACCATAATCGAAATTCTAATGGGATTTTGGAGGTGGCGGATGAGATTTAGTGCACTTACTTGATTGAAACCGCTAGGATCAGTTTTTTGACAATTGTTGAAAAACTTAAATTTATCAATAACAACTACCTTTTGCACATGCGCAATTTTCACGAAAACCTTAATGACATCAGGTTCCATGGCCACCGCTAACCCGTATACAAAATTTAAACATCATAGGTAAATCCATTCGGGAGAAATTTTGACCTCGCACACACACACAAACACATCGGACACTTTTCTAGACCACTTTCTTGAACTCAGCTAAACGTGTGGTATTGCAAAAAAAAAAAAAATATATATATATATATATATATATATATATATATATATATATATATATATATATATATATATATATATATATATATATATATATATATATATATATATATATATATATATATATATATATATATATATATATATATATATATATATATATATATATATATATATATATATATATATATATATATATATATATATATATATATATATATATATATATATATATATATATATATATATATATATATATATATATATATATATATATATATATATATATATATATATATATATATATATATATATATATATATATATATATATATATATATATATATATATATATATATATATATATATATATATATATATATATATATATATATATATATATATATATATATATATATATATATATATATATATATATATATATATATATATATATATATATATATATATATATATATATATATATATATATATATATATATATATATTAATAATAATCGATTTTTTTTTTTTTTTTTTTTTACCGAATGCAATTCTTTCATCAGTATGTTAACGTATGAGCAATTGAAAGTAATAATTTGCCCTAAAAACAAAGTTTTTAAAATTAATCCTTTATTTAGATTGCCAACTTTTATGTGCAACTAATTAAAATAATTTTGAACTCAGATCGACTTTTCATAGTGTTTGACCACAATGTAAAAAAAAATCATTCATTCCATGCAATTGAACTGACACCTTTTTGCCTCCAAAACTTAAGAAAATGCATTGTCATTGATAGCGTGTCCATCAGCCAAGTTTTATCTCGATTGGATGAAGGCAAGTAGATTAATTAGTCCTCCGAAGTGAAAATGGAAACGTGTGTAAAAACTACCTTTTTAAACGATAGCACCCAAAACGATAGAAAGCAAAATGTCATTGATAACGAATTCATCCGCCAAATTTAAGATCGATTGGATGAAGTGGCCCTTAACCCTACAAAGCAACAATAACAGCTTTTGTAATAGCGTCCTTTTAGTGAAAGTCTCCAAAACTTGATAGAATACATTCTCACCGAAAACGAATCTGTCTGCAAAGTTTCGGTTTGATTGAGTGACAGCCCAAGGCGGTTAATTAACTCTCCACATATTTATCTGCCACAAACATAACCACACACAAAATAAATCGAAGTGAATATAAAGGATTTAAAAAATATTGTTTAAATTATTTGACCAAAAATCACATAAATAAAATTATCCAATATCGTATTCTTTAGATTTAGTCACTTCTTTACAACTAGCTAACAATTAAAAAATAAAAGAATAACTAAACTCCATCCCAAGCGTAGAGCGTAGTAGAAATCGTAGCGTAGAAGAAATATTAAATATACTTGTAAACATTGAACACTTCGTGTCGGCCTAAAAATGCAATAAGAAAAAAAGAAGGAAAAAAAATAACCCCAAATGGTGCCTCTCGTTCCATGAATGAAAAAGACAAAACAAACCTCATTATGTTTATACTTTTCTTACAACTGAAGCCATTATAAATCACTGTCACCTACGATGTATTCATGCGCGCATTCAAGAAAATCATAAAATTTAGAGTAATTAAATTGTAGTCGTTTAAATACAATTCTTAAAATTATAAATTTTGGACCATTTGAAAGAAAATGAATAATTCTACAGATTGCTGCATTTATTTTTTTCTTTTTGGTGTTGTAAAGAATTTTTATTAGCGTTTGAACTTCAACTTGAAAAGATGGAATTTTTTGAAAATATTTAAAAAATACTTCTCAATAAAATACTAAGCCATCATTACGCATCACCTTAAAAAACATTTCGAATTTTTTTATGGTGAAAAAATAATTCGAATATTTAAAATTTTTTTAGCATAGTGGTGTGATTATTTATATGAAAATCTCCTATACTTTAACATTGAGATTCAAAATGTAGGTGGCGTGTCGATAACAGCCTTAAATATATCACCACGTTATAAAACATTACAAAGCACGCTATAAACTTAAATGTCAATTTTTATAAATTAAATATTACTCACTTTAAGCATACATCTTGTTTAACGCCTTTGTTCCAAAAATAAAGGGAGAAGTACACACTTCCCAACATTTCAAGCGAAGAGGCATTCCAGAACTCAAAAGAAAGATCTCGTTTCTGCGGCAAGTATTTCCTACACTACTGCGCCTGCGCGAGCGCGCCTAAAAGCTAGAGCAGAAGGTAATTGGTCAAGCAGGCGCGCGTGTTGTTATGGAAGAATGCTTAAAATATAAATTAACATAGAAAATTGCTGACGCAGCTGATCTTGTTAGTTGTTGGACCGACTTATTATTAGTTTTAGAGGGTATATGGGTTTTTTACTCTTGTAGGGAGCTTAAAACAGACGGCGGCATTTTATTAATATGTGTATAATACTAGCTAAATACCCTTGCTTCGTACTGAAATTTCACCATGTACATTTTCGCAATCAAAAGACATTCATGTATTGCTCATTTCAGACGTTCGATCCCGGCAAATTGATTTATCAAAATAGGAATACCTTACTTTATCTATACTTATCCTAGTTGACAATTGTTCCAAAATTTATATAATTGTGAATATAGTGGAAATGAGACATTCGAAAATCCCTCCCTTTTCAATTAGTTAATCGAAGATTGTTATAGTTTATTGCGTTTATGTGCGCTCTTAGTTCTAAATTTCAAAGTTGTATAAATATATTGGAAGTGAAACATTGAAATATTCCTCGTATAGTTTGAATGTTGCATCGACTTTTTACCCCTTAAAAATTCATTGATCGATATTGGATTTTGGACTACTTTTTTCTATATTTACCCTTCTTAACATTTGCACCAAATATTAGAATTGTGACTATATTAGAATGTTTTTTTTTTCCTTCAGATTATCTGGCACTGTCAGCAACACGAGGGCTATAATGGGCCGAAACATTCGTCATTAGACTAGCCAACATACATTTACAAACGCCCATGCCTAACAAGAGACTCGAACCCGCAACCTCGCTGTCTAGAAGCTAGCAGTGACTACATTAGAAATGTAGTCCTTCGTTTGGAACGTTTAACCCCTTGCTATGAATTTGGTTTTTAAATACAGGAAAATGTAAATATTCACAAATTTTAGGTCATGGAACTTTTATATTAGCCAAACAGAACACAGTTGCGCATTTTGTTTGACTAATATAGAAAAAAGCCAAAGGGTGAAGTTTAGTCATCAGCTTTTTATTAAATCCTTTAAAATAACTTCGATTCTGTGTGTGTGTGGGGGGGGGGGGGAGAGACATGTTTGTGCCTGCCGGGAAAATCTGCTGAGACCTAATTAACCAACTTGCCGTCATCCAATTACTCCCAAAATTTTATAGATGGAATGCAATTTTATCGATAGCGAATCAATCTAATTTTAGAGGTTTGCACTGTCACTAAATGGCCACTTTTACATATGCTTCTATTTTAGAGATACTAATAAACCATCATGCTGTCATCCAATCACTCTGAAATTTGACAAATGTATTCGTTGCTGATAAGGTTGCATTTTATCACTTTTTGGGATTGTCACTGTCACTAATTAACCGCTTTTACAAGCTCTTTCTATTGCTGCTTCAGAATACGAATAAATCAACTTGCCGTAATCCAACCACTCTGAAATTTGATAGATAGATTCGTTATAAGATTGCTTTCTATCAAGTTTGGGGGCTGTCACTGTCATTAAAATGTCACTTTTACTCGTGCTTCTATCTTCGGAATACAAATAAATCAACTTTCAGTCATCCAATCCCGCTGAAATTTGATACGTAGAATTCGTTGTCAATACGGGTGCACTATATAAAATTTTGGTAAGTGTCACTGTCACTAAAAGACCACTTTTACACATGCTTCTTTACACCGTTTCGGAATATGAATAAACCAACTTGCAGGGATGCAGTTGTGCTGAAATCTGAGAAATACATTCTTTGTAGATAAAGATTGCATTCTATCAAGTTTTGGGGGCTGCTACTGTCAATAAAATGCCGCTTTTACACACGCTTTAACTGGGGCTTGAATTACTAATAAAGGTAATTCCCGTCATCCAATCGAACTGAAACTTTGAAACTTGGATGTTACTTTCGTTGTCAATGATTTTTTTTCTTTTCTATTATCAAGTTTTGGGACTGTCACATAAACGCCGCTTTTACACACTTTCTATTGCCTTACGTCAGACTTGTCAGCTTTTACTCTCGTTCTATTATCCAGATACTAAACTCTATTCAAACGTGTTCAATTTGGCGATTTTTAATGAATGAAACCTTCCCTTACTAAATTTGACGAGCAAGATCTTCGCATAGCGAATCAACTCATTTGCTGTCATCTAATTGTGCAAAATCTTGGCAAATAGACTTGTGGTGGAGGATGATGTATTCAGTCAAGTTTTACGGGCAAAAATAAATTTAGTAAAATAGTTTAGAATTTATGTTTTCTTAGTAGTAGTGAAACACTATCAAAACTATCTCAGCCCAATAAGTTGCAAATGCACATGAAAATTAGCAATGCATAAAAAAGGTTGATAATAAAATTTTGTTTTTTAAAGGTTAAGTTTTTAATACTCTACATTAACTTCAATTTTATATATATATGTATATATATGTGTATGTGTGTGTGTGCATACCTGCCTGCCTGCCTGATGCTGGACAAATCTGATGAGACCTTATTAACCCACTTGCCGTCATAAGATCGATCTGAAACTTGGCATGTACATTCGGTGTCGATGAGAACGCATTCTATCAAGGTTTAGGGGCTGTCACTAAAAGGCTGCTCTTACACACGCTTCCATTTCGACTTCTGAGGACTAGTTAACCCACTTGCAGTCATGTAATCGAACTTAAATTTGACAGGTAGATTAGTTGTCGATGAGAATGCAGTGTATCAAGTTTTCGGAAATGTCCCTATTCGACCTTTTTTATACACACGACATTTTAATTACGGTTTCGGAGGATTAATTAACCTACTTGTCGTCATCCAATCAAGTTGAAACTTAGCAGGTAGATTAGTTTCCGATGAAAACGCATTCTGTTAAGGTTTTCGGGCAGTCACTAAATGGCTGCTTTTACGAACGTTTCCACTTCACTTGGTTGGTTTGTAGGCTCAACGATTTATTTTTATGCAAAATGACAGCTAATCAGGCCAAGACCTATAGCTTAACGTGAATTCAAAACCACAACGAACATCCATGCCTAATCAGGGATTCGAACCTGGCTACCTTTGACATGCGAAACCAGAGCGGTAACCACACAGCCATCAGGTGGACCAACTTGATACGGTATAATTTGTCGTACAATATTACACACACAAAATACATACGTACAATTTGATATCTACATGTGCAATACCAATTTGCAATACTTATGCGTACAATACCTTCTTGTATTACGCATGTACAATATCTATTCGCAATACTAGTGTACAATACCTACTTGCAGTACCCATGTGCAATAACAATTTGCAATACTTATGTGCAATACCCATTAGGAATACTCATTTGCAATACACATATGAAATACTCATATGCAATACCTATTTGCAGTACTCATGTGCACTGAACATATTCAATACTAGTGCGCTATACCCATTTGGAACACTCACGTGCAATACATATATGCAATACTCATGTGCAATATCCATCTCTAAAATATTTCCTCTTTGACTATTATATATAGTTTTCCAATACTATGTTTTTTAAATTTCAAACCTATGTTCACCAATTTGTTTGGCACAACATAGCCCACCTGTTGCCTTTGCGCCAGAAATATCAAGCCACCCAACCACAGCAGTTAAAGGTTTAGCTGTAGGTCACTGCCTGATTACCAGTCAATGGTGCATAAAAATAGGTCGTTGAGCGTACAAACCAACCCAACAACTTCAACCTAATAGTTACTTTAGTGTGGTACGGTAAGCAAATTCTGCCCGAATAATGGTGGATTAAAAACATTGTTTTGAAATTATATACGATTGCTTAGTGTTTTTCTTACTCAATCGTAACGAAACACCGGAATGTTAGGGATCCTAGGGAGGGAGGGGGTTCTGACCTGAAAACCCTCCTTCTGAAACCGCGCCTGGTGGTCCCTCCCTTGTTACCAGCGCTGCCAGATGTAGTATTTTTAATACTAGGCTGTTGTTTTCCCCACACCTATATTTCAACATAGTGCCTTACTTAGTACTTTTTAAAGTGCAGGTAGTCTTAGTTTTTGAAGTGTATACTATTGATATTTTAATAGGTAAAAATGTGATTAAATATATACTACGTCCAAAATGCCATTGTAAAAAATTGCCCTTTCAGTTCCAGTGATGCCAATTGGAATCACAACATTTACGAATTTTTTTCTCCTCACCTAATACTCCCAGTGAATTCGAATCAACGTTTTTACAATAATTAAACTATTCTCTGCCCAAATATATTTTTCTTTTTCACTAATATATGGCTGCACGGGTTCTGTTCATGAATAAAATGAGACTTTTTTTTATGTTTTCTCAATTCCGAAAAAGATGCCGAAATTAATTTAATTTTTTAATTAATTTAAATTAAATAACTCTTTCAAATATGCTCGCATTATTTTCTTTAATATTTAAAAATTGCATATTAACCATTTTTAATGAATAAATATTTAAAAATTTAACATTTGCAATGATTGAAAAGTGATGATTTCATTTGGCATCAGTGGAAGTTGAGTACAACTCAACACCTTTTCCCTGCTATATTATTTATTTTAGATTCATACTGTTATTACGTTTATTGCTACTTTTTTCTAGCAGTATTCACTACGTTAAGATATATTTACGACTGAATTGAAGATTTCAAATTTTATTTGATTTATTTAGAAAGGCCGAAGCGAAATAGCTTAGACTTGCCCGATACCCAATGCCCAATGATGCCATTTGGAATCATTTTGAATTTTAATTAAAAAATTAAACCAAAAAAAAAATTGCTTTCAACCCTGTTATTCTGGATGCCAAATGAGTATATTTTATAAATGTCAGATTTTTAAAATGAAAAATAAATCATTGGGAATGAAAGGATTAAGAATTTTAGTCAGAGGTCTGGCAACGCTGCTGGTTACTATTCCAGGCGTCACTCCAAAAAGTTGGAAAGGGGGAAAAAAATCCCAAAAGAATAAAGATGAAACTACAATGTGTTTAACATGCACCACAATTGACTGTTAAATGTGTGTATGTCATTTAATATTTTTCATAATGATTTTCAGACCAACAGATTTCACACGGAGCACAGTAACTGAAGTGCTTCTTATTATTTACAAGGTGTTAAAATCAACAATGGCGATATTTCTTTAAGATCTAAGCTTGTTTGTTTATGGATCATGGTATGAACCCATTTAAAATAGATTGTGACACTTTCCGGGAGGTCTTGTTAGGGGGGAGGGGGGATTGGAGATCATGAGTGTAAAGTTAGGTCGTTTAGATTCAACACTCTAAACTATCGCAGACCCCTGAGAATTTATCTACAACAACTTCATCCCCTCTGCCAATCCGCCTCTCGTATTGAAGTGTAATAACGCGTCTTTGAAATTTCAACTTAGCGTTCTGTGGATTTCATCTGGAATTGTGTGAACGGTTGACTTTGATCAGAAGCTTTAGGCATTCCTAGCTACTGGATTGAACCGGTTTTTCTTCGTTTAAACGCCACTGGATTTATAGTTTTGAATCCATTGCCGTTTCTATTAGTTGGGTTTTCTCATTTGTACGCGGAGGCAGGTGCTCGTACACATAGTCCTTCCTTTTCCGCCCTCGCCGACCAAACGGTATAGTGGTTAGCATGCTGGCTTCTAGACCGCGAGGTTGCGGGTTCGAGTCCCATGTAGGCATGGGTGTTTGTAAATGTATGTTGGTTTGTTAAATGACGAAATGTTTCGGCTCATTATAGCCCTCCTGTTGCTGACGGCGCCAGATAATCTGAATACAACCAACCAACCTTTTCCGCCCTCATTGCGGGGCTTTAAGCTAGAAAAATGCGTAGCATGCGAAAGGTCTCGAGATCGAGTCTCTGTGTTGGTGATCAGCAATCTCTTATTTCGAAAATAAATATACACGACAGCGATTGTGACCTATACGTAGGAACAGTTGACCGGAATCCAAGACCGTCTCGCCGACCAAACGGTATAGTGGTTAGCGTGCTAGCTTCTGGACAGCGAGGTTGCGGGTTCGAGTCCCGTGTTAGGCATGGGTGTTTGTAAATGTATGTTGGCTTGTCTAATGAAGGATGTTTCGGCGCATTATAGCCCTCGTGTTGCTGACGGCGCCAGATAATCTGAAAACAACCAACCAAGACCGTCTCTCATGCAATATCATTTCAAAAATTAGTATACACGGCGGTAGTTGTGACAAGCGTAGACAATTGTCGGAGAAGTAAGCCCATCTGATGGCTATGCGCGGTTAGCATTCTGGCCTTACATGCCAAATGGGCTGGGTTCGATTCCCGAGTTTAGGTATAGAAGTTCGAATTTGTTGTCTTTTGGAATCCACTTTAAGCTGTAGGTCTCGAGCTGATTACTCGTTTCTGTGATTTAAAGATAGGTCGTCCAGTGTACAAACTAAACAATCGAGCCAGCAGAGAGGGTTTACTTCCGTTCGAGACACAAATGCGTCAAGTTTTCCTTCGAAAGACCTTCCGGAAGTAATTCTCTCTTTGTTGATTGGTTGGTTAAGTTTTTCTGGAGCAATCAGGGGTGTAGTGGAGCGGGAACGCGTGGGAACGGCGATCCTTTATCTTTTTAAAAGGTGAAACGGCGTTCCCTCTCCTAATTTTTTTTTTTCATTACGTGATTTTAAAAGCAAACTCAAAAAAGAAAACGAAAAGGTTCTTTAGTGAGAACTAAGCTGTCGTTTTCGATCTGCACCTGCAGAGCTGAGCAAGCAAGTTCAAGTATTTGCAAGCAATTGAAAGAGGTGCGGCAACCCACGCATACGGCCATTCCATCAACAATCCGACATATGCATTCGACTCCCCCCCCCCCCCCCACATCTCCTACATGGTGTTGAAAGATATTAAGTAGTCTTTCAATGTTTCAGTGCCCCTTCATTAGAACTATGATTCATCCACTACAGATTATCATCTTCGTCATCAGTATTTGTGGATGAATTCCAGACGTTAAAGTTGCATGGTTCTTCATACACAAATTGACACCATCTCTTTCCATTTTTAAAAGAACAAAACTGCGGTCTGGCAGTTCTTTGCACCCTTTCATTGAAGAATGTTTCTCTTCTAATTTTAACGGGAACGCTAATCGATTTCTCAACAAAAGTGATGTTTTTTTTGTTTTTTTTAAAAAAAATTTTATGTCACCCACGCGTTTTTAAATCACGGAATTATGCATTTATATTGGCTTGCCAGATATTGGGAAAATCAAACTGATACTTTGTTTGAACATGACAAAATATTATTCAAAACAGTATAGATTTTGTAACTCCTGCTTACTTTAACTCAATACATAAAAATAATGGAAATGGGTGGCCTCAGGAAGATGCATGGGAGGATGCTTTCATTCCCCTCCCTAATAGACTGATAGGCGACTGCAATTTTTGGACCCCATCGAACATCATTCTGAATTTTGTATAGAAATTAGAGAAAAGTGAGTAGATTACGAATCCACTGGTCTGCCGTGGCAAAAATGGCCGAAACTAGTCAAAAATGGACTTTTAATAAGTTGAACTAAATCCAGTTGACATTTGCGCCATAACTTGTCAAATAATGAGCATTTTTTTTTTATTTGGTAACCCTCACTCTTTTAATTTTCAATTAAGAAGGTTGCAGACGATTCAGATATCTGGCGACGGTCTACTTGCATCTATTAAAAGAGAGCCAAGTTGGCAATAAACATTACGTCACTGATGACGCAACTAATGTCGCCAATTTGGCTCACTGTTTAAAAATACTAGTTTTCCGAGCCAGAGATCAGAAATCATTTGCGCTTTTTCTCATTGAAAATCAAAATGCAGTGGGTTGCCAGATGAAAAAGTTTGTTCTCTTTTTGGCAAGTTGTGACATATTTGGCAATCGGATTTTAGTTCAACTCATTCCAAGTCGATTTTTGACCAGTCTCTGCCATTTTTGCCACGGCAGACCAGTGGATTCGTAATATACTCACTTTTCTCCAATTTCTATAAAAAATTAAGAATGATATTCGATGGGGTCCAAAAATTGCAGTCGCCTCTCGGACTATAATAGTTACTTAAATTTTTATAACAGTGGAGAAAAAGGCAAAATTCTCCGGAAAAAATAAACTGCACAATCAAAATTGATGGATGATGTACTATAATTTAATGGCTAAGACGTCTTTTTCTGGATAATGTAGTTTATTTATATTGTGTTATTTGTTTGAAAATCGAAGTTGAAAAAAAAAATAACAATCGGAAATAGCCCCAAAACATTGAAAAGTTGGGATAAGTTACAATAGATGGCAGCACTATATAAAAAAGAAAATTACAATTTAAGCACCTTGAAGAAATGGGTATCTCTCAACAATAGAATACAATATCTAACTCTGATGAATTTCCAATAAAGAATTTCGTCAAGGGAATCTTAAATACACAGGCACTGGCCACTACTTATCAAATTATCCCATATCACTAAATTTGACCCTGTATTGAAAAAACATTGCCGAGATATTATAACGACAGATGTAACAGAAAAGCACAGATGTGATTAAAGGAGTACATTTTCCAGACTATCTTTCGCCGGAAAAAAAAAAAAAAAAAAAAAAGAGCGAACCTACTTTCTCCAAGGTTTTCTGGAAAAAAAAAAGATAAGATATAAATGTTATTTAAAAATATACTCAAGGATTTGATATACTCTGGATTTTGATACAATATGTTACAAAGTGGATCAGAAAAGAATGACACATTTGAAAAATAAATCTCTAATACTAAAACAAAGAGTTAGTGCAAGGTCACAGTCTGTGTGTGGCTTTATCCTATTTTTTTTTATTTTTTTTTATTTTTTTATTTTTATATATATACATAGAAAATGACTTTTAATATGTGCAGAACTTTGAAATTTTAAACATACATAGCTTTGGGTTTTTATTTGTGCTTTTGACAAACACAATGTTAAAATTTAATTAGTTTTTTTTTTTAATTCATTTATCAAAAATTAAAAAAAAAAATAATAATAAATTATAAAATGACTTCTAACAGGCGAAGGGCATTGAAATTTTCAGCATCAGGAATTTTAGCCTTATAATTTTGATTTTCACAAACATTATGTTAAAATTTTAGTCCTTTTTAATTAATTAAAAAAAAAAAAAAAAATTACGTTTTTTTACAAAGTGACTTCCAATAGGCTTAGCGAGCACTGAAATTTTAAACATAAGTAGTTTTGCCTTTCACCTTGTATTTTTTTTTTTTTTTTTTTATTATTAATATTTTAATTTTTCAAAGTTTTTTTACAATGTGACTTCCAGAAAGCTTGCGTATAATTTAAAATTTTTAAACGTAAGTAATTCTGGACTTCTACCTTTTTTTTTTTAACATACAGAGTGTTAAAATATTCTTAGAGGGCTGAGGGGTGTTGTATTATTGTACTAATGGGGAAATTTTTTTTGTTCTCGACAATGGGGCTCTAATAATTAAGGTTTACAAAGCAATTTACATTTCAGCGAACCAATGATTTGATTCAATGAACCCTTCAGAGAGCGAAGCAAGCCTGTGCTGTGCTTAGGTAACAATGACCCTTTCAGCGAGCGATGCGAGCTTGTGCTTACTCAACAATGAGACTTTTAGCGAGCGAGGTGAACCAGAATTTGCGTCTATTGAAGGTTTTAACGAGCGAAGCGAGCCTGTGCTTGTTTAACAAGGAAACTTTTATCGAGTAAGACGAGCTAGAATTTGCGTATCAATTAATCGTTTAGCGAGCGAAGCTATCCTGGTTCGCGAAACGTCAAAGCAATGACTTATATACAATGATGGGTTTCTGAAAAGCTGGGCCATGCAGCTAGTAAAAATAATAAAGCGCAAGAAGTGTACCGTTTGCGGTTTTCTACTTGGGAGCGACGAAATTTTATCCATCAATTTTCAAAAATAGTTACTAAGTTCGCCAACAGATGGCAATGAAAAAAAAAATTATCTAAAGCTGTGTACTTAGATTTTTTTGTAGTTTTTAAATAAAATAAAAAATTTAAAATTAATTAAAATATTAAAAAATTATTTTTTACACTTTTTTAAGACGCTTAGGTATTTTTAAATACTACAATTTTTGTCGAAAAATTTTTCAAAAATATTCTTGGAACTATATTTTATAAGAATCGGCATTAAAATCTGGAATACTCGAAGTAATTAATAATAATATAAATGTTTATTCATAATAACACCACAAAATTCTATGAATCTGCAATAATTTTACTTTAATGTTAAAAAAAATGTAAACTACAAAATATGCTGTTAATTAGAATGCTAATTTATAAAATAGACATATTTTACAACATGTGTGTTAAAAGTTTCAGATTTCTCCATTAATTAGAAAAAAAAAAACCCTTAGCGTTACAAAAAATTTAATATTAATAAAAAACAAACAGTGGGAAAAATCGATTTAAAGTTTCATTTCTTAAGAATATCATCCTCTCATCCAGCATAAAATAACTCATTAGAAATCGTACATAGAAAAGAAAAAAAAAATCGAAAAGTTTTGCCATTTTTAGGTTAGTAACTTGAGTATAAACCAATATTTTAATGATTGCATCTCAAATTATGTGGGCATAAAAAGTAAAATGTCTAACTAGGAGATGTGTAATCTTCTAAGTAATTTAACGTTTTTAAGTTTTAAATTTAAAAACAAACCATGGAAGAAAAAAAAAATATAACTTGGGAGCTACTTAGAAAATTTATACGGAAAGCCCCAGGAATCAGGGCTTATTCTTTAATCAGGCTTTGGGTGATGGGTCAACTTAAAATTAACATTTCGTCATAATTCTTTTATTTTTGTATTTTATATAAATCGTTTGCGAAAGTGAGACAGTGACGTCAGAGAAACACGAGTTATCGAGTGGTCATGTAAACAAGGCCGCGCACGTGGTCTTCAAGAGAAACGAAGCCGTCTGATTGGTCCATCCTCAAGTTTGCACCTTCAGCGAAAGAAAAAGAGCGCGGTTTCTGGAGAAAAAAAGAAGAAGAAAACACATTCACTCGAATTCGGAATCAACTTACAAGCGGATTTACTAATTTATTTTCGTTCCGCATTTGGCGTGGTTTTGATTTCGACGAGCACGAGTTGTTATCGGAAAGTGTGTTGTTGTGAGGCACTGTACAAGAATTAGTGCGTCAAGATTTGTGATTGTCGACATCTGAACAAGATTTCGAAGTTGTGAGTGAATTTTTTGCGTGGAGTGGTTCTCTTTTTGAGTGGATATTTACTTGAGAAAATTGATGCGACACTTGGTTGCAATTTGTGACATTGCTCTTTTTGCACTTATAGTTTGTTTTCTTTTGTAGCTGACTGTAAATTTATTGAACATTTGAGCAAATTAATGAGACACTTAGACGTAATTTTGTGACTTTGCTCGTTTCTCATAGTTCGGAAAGTTTTTCTTTCTCTTCTGACTGTTTTTTATTGAACCGATCGGTTATTGTGGAACGGTTCGTTCATAACGTGGCGGTAACGTTACATTTTCGAACTTTCCCTCAAGAACGATCAGAAAAGAATGTCAGAACTTTCCCGCCATTTCACAATTCCACATTCCAAAAGGGAATTTCAAGAAACCTCGTCTGTTTACACGAGTGGAAGATTTTGAAGATTGTAAATTTTCCCAAAGCAGCCTAATTCTTTTTTTTTTTATAAATATAATATTATTTCCGGCAATGATCAGAAGATTTTGAAAGATGTCCAGCAACGTTGATCTATCTGTGAGTGGTCTTTGGCAGACACTTTCCCGCGATGTGTACTCGCAGGGGAAGACCAAGGACAGGTTCGAACCCCCAATCTCGATCACGGAAACGGACGTAGAAAACGTCACCGCTTCGCAGCCCCTTTTAGCAAAGCCCGGATGCCAAACGCGCAAGATAGGTAAGTGGCAATAAAATCCAATATATTTATATTCATAACGCAGTTTCTGTATATTAACCCTTTGCACCTCAGGCCTTTTTCGTGCAGAGAAACCAGAAACTCGAGACGTTTCCCGCCATTTTTGGATCGGTTCGGGGTTACAGATCCGCTTCAAACAAACTAAACGCAGTCATTGGCCTTGCATCGAATTATTTCCGCATCCAACCTTGTGGTTGCTGTCTAGTTGCGGCATCCAATCACGTGGTGATTGAGAGTCACCTCTGGAGTGCAAAGGGTTAAGAGTGATGATATATTTTTTCTCTACCGTATGAATCCAATGCAATAATATCCTAATGGCAGAGCCTGTTAAAATTGAGTTTTTAGAGGTGTCGTAATCTTCATATATTCGTTTTTAGAGGTGTCAAATCCCCCTAACACTGATGACTCGTCACCGATATAAACTCAGTTCAACTCGACAGCAGTTATAAACTCTGAAATTTGGTACAAATGTCCACAAGGATAAACATAGAAAATGTTAGCTATTCCGAAATTGATTGCCTAGTTTTGAGAGGTCGAAACGAGGAATATCCTAGTGCCCCACTTCCAATGTAATTATAAAATCTGAAATTTGGTGCAAATGTCAACTAGGATAGACCAGTGTTAGAATTTGGGCGAGGGGGGGGGGGGGGAGAGGGAGAAGCCCCAAAGTTGGGGACAAGTGCAACCCTCCCCCCAACGATAAATTTTATAATTTCCTACCTTATAATAAAATTATTAACTAGTAAGATAATAATTTATACTTCCTAACACTAAGCCGTCCAAACGGTATAGTGGTTAGCGTGCTAGCCTCTAGACCGCGAGGTTGCGGGTTCGAGTCCCGTGTTAGGCATGGGTGTTTGTAAATGTATGTTGGCTTGTCTAATGACGAATGTTTCGGCGCATTATAGCCCTCGTGTTGCTGACGGCGCCAGATAATCTGAAAACAACCAACCAACCAAACGGTATAGTGGTTAGCGTGCTAGCCTCTAGACCGCGAGGTTGCGGGTTCGAGTCGCGTGTTAGGCATGGGTGTTTGTAAATGTACTTTGGCTTGTCTAATGACGAATGTTTCGGCGCATTATAGCCCTCGTGTTGCTGACGGCGCCAGATAATCTGAATACAACCCACCAATAAAGAACTTTAGCTATTTTTTAATAATAATAATAATAATAAATTAATCTCTCTATATATAAGGCAAAGCCCTCACTCACTGACTCACTCACTGACTCACTCATCACTAATTCTCCCACTTCCCACATAGTCACAACTCTGAAAATCGGCACAAATATCAACAATGGTAAAAATAGAAAAAGTAAACTATTCCGATCTCGATTAACCCACTTTAAGGGGTCGAAAAGGGTGTTAAACGTTCCAAACGGGGGACATTCGAAAATCCTACTTCCCACATAGTCACAACTCTGAAAATCGGCACAAATATCAACAATGGTAAAAATAGAAAAAGTAAACTATTCAGATCTCGATTAACCCACTTTAAGGGGTCGAAAAGGGGTTAAACGTTCCAAACGGGGGACATTCGAATATCCTACTTCTCACATAGTCACAACTCTGAAAATCGGCACAAATATCAACAATGGTAAAAATAGAAAAAGTAAACTATTCCGATCTCGATTAACCCACTTTAAGGGGTCGAAAAGGGATTAAACGTTCCAAACGGGGGACATTCGAAAATCCTACTTCCCACATAGTCACAACTCTGAAAATTGGCACAAATATCAACAATGGTAAAAATAGACAAAGTAAACTATTCCGATCTCGATTAACCCACTTTAAGGGGTCGAAAAGGGGTTAAACGTTCCAAACGAGGGACATTCGAATATCCTACTTCCCATTTGGTCACAACTCTAAATATTGGTACAAATATTAACAATAGTGAACATAGAAAAAGTAAGCTATTCCGATCTCGATTAACCCACTTTAAGGGCTCGAAAAGGGGTTAAAAGTTCCAAACGAGGAATATTCGAATGTCCTACTTCTCATTTCGTCACAACTCTAAAAATTGGTGAGAATATCAATAAAGACAAACGAAGAAAAAGTAAGTTATTCCGATCTCGATTAACCCACTTTAAGGGGTGGAACAGGGGTTAAACGTTCCAAACGAGGGATATTCGAATGTCCTACTTCCCCTTTCGTCACAACTCTGAAATCTGGTGCAAGTATCAACAAAAACAAACGTATAAAAAGTAAGCTATTCCGATCTCTATTTACCCACTCTAAGAGGTCAAAAAGGGGTTAAACGTTCCAAACGAGGGATATTCGAATGTACCACTTCCCATATGGTCACAACTCTAAAAATTGGTACAAATGTCAACAATGGTAAACATAGAAAAAGTTAGCTATTCCGATCTCGATGAACCCACTTTAAGAGGTCAAAAAGGGGTTAAACGTTCCAAACGAGCGATATATTCGAATGTCCTACTTCTCATATTTTCACAATTCTGAAAACTGGTGTGAATATCAATAAAGACAAACGCAGAAAAAGTAAACTATTCCGATCTCGGGTGGATCAAGGGGTGGAAAAGGGGTTAAACGTTCCAAACGAGGAATATTCGAATGTACCACTTCCCATATGGTCACAACTCGGAAATTTGGTACAAATGTCAAAAAAGATTAAACATAGAAAAAGTAAGCTATTCTGTTCTCGATTAACCAACTTCAAGGGGTCGAGAAGGGGTTAAATGTTCCAAACGAGGGATATCCGAATGTTCCTCTTCCAATGTAGTCATTTTTCTGATATTTTTTTGCAAATGTTAAAAAAATAAGTCATTCCAATATCGATTAACGAATTTTTAAGGGATGAAAAGACGACGCAACATTGAAACTATACGAGGATTAACTTAATGTCTAATTAACTTAATTCCAATACAGCTACTACTTTGAAATTTAGAACTAAGAGCAAACATAAACACAATAAACTATACCAGTTTACTATTCACAATTATAAATTTCGTTTAAAATGTCAACAAAGGAAAGTTCCTATTTTGATAAATCAATTTGTCGGGATCGAAATGGGAGCAAACGTCTGAAGTGTAGAATACATGAATGTTTTTTGATCGCTAAAATGCTAATGGTAAAATTTCGTAGCGCAGCACGGGTATTCAGCTAGTCTTTATATGAAACAAGAATAGAAATATAACTTAAAAGAAAGTTCCTCCAAAATTAAAAGTTGATCAAGTGTAACACTATTTGTTAGTAAAAAATACTTTATCTTTTTTATACAAAGTAGTATATATATTTATAAGAGTATAATGTACCATAACTAGGTTTTTTTTTTTTTTTTTTTTTTGTACCTTTGATAACATCAGATTAATTTTTCTCAATGTCACTACATTTGCAGCTTAATATTATAAGGTTGCGGGTTCGAGTTCCGTGTAAGGCATGGATGTTTGTAAATGTATGTTGGCTTGTCTAATGACGAATGTTTCGGCTCATTATAGACCTCGTGTTGCTGACGGCGCCAGATAATCTGAAAACAAACAACCAATCAATGTAGTTATAAACTCTAAAATTCGGTACAAATGTCAACTAGGTCGAAGATTGAAAAGGTAAACCATTCCGAATATGATAAACCGAATTGCAAGGGTCGAAATTTGGATTGAATCATGAATGACTTTTTTCTTATGCATTTTATCAATCAAAAGTTCTTGTTGAGTTGAAGTGCTTAATATACATTTGGAATTAATTTATTTGAATTGTGCTTATTTTTCTTTTCTTTTAAAGAAAATTAAATAATTATATATATATTTTTTCTATCAAGAAAAATAAGTATAAGATCAGTTCTGAATTATTGTGTTCAACAGAAAACTAATCTGTAAATATTAATTAACTCTGTTGGGGACGTTTCGGGTTTAACAACCTAAACGCATTCTTGGTCGTCTAATTAAGGAACACGTCCCTTGTAGGGTTAATATTTTAGCAGAAAATCATTTCTGAAAAATCATGGTTTTAACAACAACAAAAAAACCACCTTGCAACTTAGTGCAAATAATCTTTCCAGCGGCCATGATGACTTAAAGTCTTTGCAGCAAGAAAATTCAACTCGACTGACCTAACAACGAAAGTGTTTTGGCAACCGCCAAGTTCAATGACTCAGATTTATCTTCAGAGAAATTTGTTAATGTGTGTCAATTACTCAACCGGACAATCAGTGTACATTACTTATCAGTCTATCTTTTATGCGTTACCTGAGAGCTGTGCACATCAGTCCAGTGGTGGTCTGATAGACTGATTACCAGATGATAATTATAATCTAGTATTGAGATTACCGTATGATACTAAACCCTTTTACTGCACAGATATCTTACCCTTGCTATAAAAGCGATACAACTGAAAATTCTTCAAAGTGTGTACTAAGTCATTGACAACACGTACTCGAAGTTGGTGGGTTAGTTTATAATAGTTTATCTACTTTTAAAAGCTGGAAGTATTTTTCGCCAAAGAACCATGGTCGCCCCCAGGAGGGTGCAAGGAGGTGCACTTTCACCCCCTAGCTCTTGAAAATTAAAAAAAATATGTATGAGAGAAAATGGGTAAATTACAAAATAAAAAGAAAATCACATATGCCGTTTCGGTTTTTATGTTACAATAAGCTTTTGCTTTTCTATTATTTAAGTCTTTTGTTTCTTTTCTATGTCGTTTTTTATAGCTACTGCCGCTTATTGTCTATGATTATTAGAGGCTGATGAGTAGAAGTATTTCTTTCTTTTATTGTATAATCATTTCCTGTGAAGTTCTCAAAATTCTAGGAAAAATATTTTGCTTTTTAAGTCATCAAATACGCTATTTTGAAATCTATTTTTAGAATTCAATTAAACATATCCAATACTGCTTTTGTATTTCATTTTTTTTTTTTTTAATTATTTCCATAACTTGGAACAAATATAATGTTACTCTTCTGTATTTTTGCATCTTTGTGTTCCTTTGTTCTAAACACTGTCTCTTGAATGCCGTGAGACGTAGTTGTGGATGATAAAAAATCGTTAAAAATATATTTTCTCAATATTTTTCTTTTTAACAGGGTTGCGCTTTCAAAAATATATACCATGATTTTTTTTTGAAACTATTATCAAAGAGTATAATTTAAAATGCATAACTATTAATTAAAATTTCTAAAAAATGAATGATTTTGATAAAAATCTAGTCTTGCACCCCCCTGCAAATATTTCTGCTGGCACCCATGCAGAGAATAAAAATCTTTTGCACTCTTCATCATTGAAAATTAAAGATGCATTGAAGTTGAGATAGACTTATGCCATTTGTCATGCAGCCAGTGATTCTGTACACACTTTAATTCAAAAATGAAGAATTTTGAGTTGTGCCACTTGTGTAGCCAGTTTCACATCGTGTTGGCCCGGGTGAGTAGACGAAAAATAAAGACGTAATTGTTAACATTGGGCAAGGGAACATGGCAAAAAATTGTTATAAGTAGCTCATTGAAATGATATTATTTTGGACAATGAAATGATATTATTTCGGACTAACTCTAGCCTTCCAAGTACTGATTACCGTAAAATGGGGTGAATAGGAACGAAACTTCATGAAATTACAAAGAAAATATTATTTTGCACAAATAAAGCAGTTTTATTAATTATATATATATATATATATATATATTTTATTTGGCTAACATTTTTGGAATCTTGGAACATGTTTTGTGGGGTTTTCAACACTGTCCTTTTTTTTTTTTTTAAATTTTTTTTTGAAACAGCGTCCTACAATCCAATGAGTTTTAACCTCTCCAAAACTTATCCCGTAGTTAATAACATATACCAGTTATGAACTTAATTAATATATTTTTAGATAAGTATAAACATTCACAACAGCATGTCATACTTAATTTAACTTGGTTTTAAAAACTTTTTATTTTACGAATTTTTATGTTTTTCCTCGTCTCGATTTTGAGATTTGCGGGTTGAATCGGAACACTTGAAAAGTGATATTAAAAAGCGGTTTTTGGCAAGATTATGTTCCACATAAGATTCAACGACTGAAGAAGAGTCTAATTACTCCCTTCAAGACAGTAATCAAGATTGCAGGCTTGAATAAATGTCAGAAGAGAAGCCTAGTTTCAGCATGGCAGAAAATCCGATTGTTCCAGTGGTTTTTTCCCTAAATGACTTCATTATCCTTACATTTTATGGAAAAATGCAAGAAGACTATGTATGCAAAGTTTTACACCCACAAGATTATTGCTATATAAGTGTGTTTTACAAAAAGCGCCCGTGAGCAAAGAGATTTTCTGAAACAAATGAGGATGCTTTTCTCCTTTCTCAAGATATTTTAAGGAATTTGCAGTCATACGCCACGCACACATAAAGTAGATTAAAAATATTATTAATTTTAAAGACTATTTGGATGAGTTATATAGGAGAAGAGTTGATACGCTTTCAAACATATGATTTGTTTTGACAATAATTAATAAACACAAATTTTATCCGTCATATTAAATGATTTTTTTATGATAATTTTGTGTTCCTATTAACCACAATGCATTATTACTTGTTTTTTGTCACCCTGTAAACATTTAAATAAGATCAGACATAAATTGTAACGAGTGTTCCGATTCACCCCTTTCTGCGGGGTGAATCGAAACACCATGAAAAAAGTCAAAATAAATTAAAGTTCTAGTTTTTTAAACATTTTTTGGGCTGATCCTCAAAGAAGAAAGCAAGACCCAAGTTTCAGTGTCAAAAATAAGTTCCTTAACGATCTAATTATAACCGATTTTGACTTTGAAAGTTGAAAAGTGTTCCGATTCACCCCATTTTACGGTACCTATGAAGTTCCTTCCAATAATCCTAATTGAGTTCATTATGTACGAATACCCTAAAGAAAATGAAATGCGGCCGCTTGATGGCAAATATTAGATTCCATAACTTTTTATGGCTGACCATTTTTCTTGTCGATTTTTTACTTTCAATCACCTATATGTTGTATAACATAAGGTAATGAAAGTATAGTATTCGGTTCCAAAAACAAAAAAAAATCGATTCCCCCCCCCCCCCCCCATTTCTCCACGTTTTGGAACATCCTGATTTCAGAAAAGTGATCTAGAAAAAATGTCTGTGTGTATGTATGTATGTGTGTCTGTGGTCAGCATAACTCCCGAACAAATTGACCTACGATGTTCAAATTTGGTGTGCGGGTTGGTGATGGCACAGAGACCTACCATTAAGGTTTTCGTCAAAATTGCGAATGCGCATAAGGTAGCTACCAATGAAAAAAAAACATGTTTTTCAGTAATTTCTAATAAACGGCTCTAACGATTTTGTCCAAAATGCCTCTTAAGGTGCTCTATACAGCCCCACCTCCGAAATTCCTGTAAAAATGCTTTGAAGGCGTAAAAAGTTGAAAACGGATGCCTTTACACAAAGCTCTATTTTCTTGAGCATACATACCTCATGAACTATCATTTTTTCTTCTCACCTCAGTTTCACTTATAATAAAGGATAATACAAGGATTATCGAAAAGTATATCGCCAAAATCACCCATTTTGAAAGGAGGTTGGCGTGTTTTTTTTTTAAAGACCTATACAAGAATTATGTGATAAATATCGCCAAATTGGCCATTTTTTCTAAATGAATGATGAAAATATAAAAACGGTAAATGACACAAATTGATATCAGTATTATAGTGTACTGGAAGGTTGTGCGATGTTCCAGACCCCTAGTTCCAGTTCTTTTTTTGGGACCTATAAATAATATATTTGCGTCTGTTACAGTTTTTGTTTTCCCTCTGACTCGTCAAAATGAGAACTTTTTTTGATAGGGACGGCTTTCTCTTTATCTCACCACCCGGAAACAGTTGGTGAAAGTGGGACATAACTGAGAAGACGAGAAGCTCAAAGTTTTCTTTCTGCTTGACCTGTCCTGATGCAGGTCAAGATCAACCGGTCAACATTATCTGTTTTTATCACTCCGTATGTTGCTAAACAGGAATGCCTGAATGTTGGAAGGGTTAAAGTACGCGTCGACAGTGAACGAACACTAGGTTAAGGTTTCAGTTCCTTTCCTGTTGCCATTAAGGAACAGTTACCATTTATCAATAACAGTAATTCCTACAACTGTACAGCCGACCAAATGGTATAGTGGTTAGCGTGCTAGCTTCTAGACCGCGAGGTTGCGGGTTCGAGTCCCGTGTTTAGGCATGGGTGTTTGTAAATGTATGTTGGCTTCTCTAATGACGAATGTTTGGGTGCATTATAGCCCTCGTGTTGCTGACGGCGTAAATAATCTGAAAACAACCAACCTACAACTGTACAGGGTCTTACAGAAAATACCAACTTCGAAATTATTGTGAAACAGTGACAGAAAGAAGAGACTAGTGTTGTGTCGGAGAGACAGGTGCGGAATGTTAAACAAACAAGTTTGCGGGACTCAGTATTGAAATGTGGTAACAAAAGTTGTTGTAACATCCGAATACCTTGGAATGAGTGAATCTTTGTAGGGGGTTTAAACTATTTATCAGGATATAAAATTAATAAATAACTGTTAATTAATATTTCATTAAAAAATCTAATCAATATAAAGAGAAAGAAAAAAAAAAAAAAAACGTTAAGCAGTCTTATATACCACTGAAAATAATCCAAGGGGAATTCATAATTTAAACGACTTTCTTAAAAGAGAAATGATTATATACCAGTAGAGTAGCACGCCATTAGACAAGCCAACATACATTTACCAACACCCATGCCTTACACGGGACTCGAACCCGCAACCTCGCAGTCTAGAAGCTAGCAAGCTAACCACTATACCATTTGATCGGCGATAAACAGTTAAGCAATAAAGGATTAAAAATGATTTGACGTCATTCCTAGTATTTAAGTGGGGAATTCGCAGCACCTAGCTTTTTTCAAATCCTGTTTCTGATGAGTAAAAATCAAAACTATTCTTGAACATGAAAAAGAACAGGAGCTCGAATTCACATCTATTGGAAATACTTTCTTCGAAATTGAATTTATTTTTTATACTTTATTTTTCAAGCAGTTAAAATTGAATATAGTTTCCTCAGTATATACTGCCGACCAAACGGTATAGTGGTTAGCGTGCTGGCTTCTAGACCGCGAGGTTGCGGGTTCGAGTCCCGTGTAGGCATGGGTGTTTGTAAATGTATGTTGGTTTGTTAAATGACGAAATGTTTCGGCGCATTATAGCCCTCGTGTTGCTGACGGCGCCAGATAATCTGAATACAACCTCAGTATATACTAGCTAGAGATTGACTCGAAACGACATACTATACAAAAGCTGCAATTTTTGCTAAAATCTTAGCTTGCATAAGCCAATCAAACGGTATAGTGGTTAGCATACTAGCTTCTAGACAGTGAGGTTGCGGGTTCGAGTTCCGTGTAAGGCATGGGTGTTGGTAAATGCATGTTGGTTTGTCAAATGACGAAAGTTTCGGCGCATTATAGCCCTCGTGTTGCTGATGGTGCCAGATAATCTGAAAACAACCATCCAACTTAGCTTGCTTAAATGATGTTGATGAACAAGTTGTTTCCCTTGATTCGGGACTTTTAACAATGCAACAAAAAACGAAGCACAAAACAGTTTTTTGTTACAAATCATACTTACGAAGTGCACTCGCCAAAATCTTCTTAAAATGTAGTTGCTAAAATATCTGTTGTGATGTTTGAAAATATGTAAATATCTGATCGTTAGAAAAAATTCTTCCTCTTTGGCTTTATTTACCAATTGTAAAATAAATAATCGTTTACTCAAGTGACAAGTATTTAATGTAGTCTTAAGTAATATTTACTGTATCTTAAGTAACATAATTACTTTGTGTGCCTAATTATGCAGGATATAGATTTGTCCCCTTTTGGATTTTAGAAATACAGGGTGTCACAAAAGGTCATGTCCAAACGGCACACATGGTTGTGTCAGGTCATGAGGAAGCAGAATTACATAGGAAAGGGGGGTCAGAAACGCGATTTTGACAGTGAAATTGCATCGTAACCGTCACGCAAAGAAAAGATAACAAACGGTGTAAATTTTTTTTATTTTACAACAAAACAGTACCAAATAAAAAAGAAAAATGCTACAAATCATAGTAAGTGCTCAAAATTGGCCCCATCAGCTGCGATGCATGCTTCACATCTTCGACGCATGGAATCGCGAACTCGTTCGAATTGGCCAGTAGTCTCCCGGACACGTGCCGCCGCTTCAACGATACGTGCGATGAGGTCCATGTCCGATGAAATGGGTGTCTCATACACCAGACACTTCAGGTATCCCCAGAGGTAAAAATCCAGGGGGGTTAGGTCCGGGGATCGTGGTGGCCACGGTACAGGGCATGGCTCTGCCAATCCAGCGATTTGGATACGTCAAGTCCAGGAACTGACGTACATTCCTGTCGAAATGTGCGGGAGCCCCATCATGCTGGAACCACATGTTGAGGCGTGTCGTTGTGGGAACATCCACTAACAACGTGGGCAATACTTCTTCCAAAAAAATGGCGTACGAAACCCCGTCTAGGCGTCCAGGCATTACGTATGGACCAATCAGCATGTCACCAATAATTCCAGCCCAGACGTTAACGCTGAAACGGTGTTGGTGGTTGTGAGACCGTGTGACATTGGGATTTACAATCGACCACACATGCATATTGTGCTGGTTGAGGACACCATTCCGGGAAAAGGTAGCTTCATCGGTGAACAGTATCCGTGATGGAAATTGTGGGTCTGTGATCCTTGCCTGTAAATATCAACGTGCGAATGCCACACGTTGGGGATAATCCGCATCGCTTAGCGCCTGCACCCGTTGTATGTGGTAAGGATATTGGTGATCTTCCCGCAGTATTCGCATAATGGTGGAGCGATCGACACCTAGGTCGCGTTCCACAACGCGGATACTTGTACGCGGATTCCGAGTAAATGCGTATAATAAAGAGTTCTCGATGTTCGGTGTCCTTGTTGTACGTGGCTGGCCGATGTGGCTGCTGATTCTGAACGATCCTACCTCCTACAATCGGCGATGTAATTGTCCGAACAGTCTATGGTCGGGTACACGTCGATTCGGGAACTGTTGTCGATACATGCGTACCGCTGCTCGTCCATTGCCATCTACAGCGCCATACACGTAATGCATGTCTGTCAATTCTGCATTGCTGTACTGGTTCATCCTTTCTCTGCAACGTCCGCGCTTCGATTAATCCGACTGCCCCCGCTTTCGTCTGCCAGCGCTTATTGCCCTCTAGCGGATTACAATCGCGTTTCCGACCCCCCTTTCCTATGTAATTCTGCTTCCTCATGACCTGACACAACCATGTGTGCCGTTTGGACATGACCTTTTGTGACACCCTGTATTTTTTATCTCTACCTACTCAGAAAAAAAGCATAGTTGGTACCAAATGTTTCTGAAACTATATTACAAAAGTTTTGATAATTGAAAAAAAAAAAGTTCATTTTAACATTAATAGTACTTAATGTAATTAATTAAAAAAATACCACATTTCGCATGGTTTTTCCCATTTTAAGTAAATTCATTGACCTTAAGAGACCTTTAAATATTTTTCTTTTTTTTTTTAATTCTGAAAAAATTCAAGGTGTTTTATATTCACAGAAAGAACATTTTTGGAGGGTGAGAGTTCACATTTTTAATAGTTGATTTTGGGGGTGGGGGGTGGGGTGGGGGATCTCGCATGCCAAAGGTGCCAGTTTAGAATACCGCGTTAGGCACATCGATATAGATAAACAACTGGATAGACTTCTTAAAGCTGGGAAAATGAAGCCATTACCGGATACCGTTGGTGGGATAAAAAATACTGATTGCCGAGGATTGAAAATAAAATTTTGGGTTGTACACAGCAGAAATGTCAATAGTAGACCCTAATTAGTAATAATGTGCAAAAAAAAAAATATCTACTCTAGCACTTTACAAGGTTTTTCGCATTTCCATCCAACTCTAAAAGTGAACTGTGATTGGTTAATCATCCCACCAGCTTCGCAATCCCCGGCTCGGTTTTCTCTTTGCATTGACAATGGAGCAATCTATCCAGTTGTTTATCTATATCGATGGTTAGGCATGGACGTTCGTGGTGATTCGGAATCCACGTTAAGCTGTAGGTCCTGGCTTGATTAGCCGTCATTGTGCACAAGAATAAGTCGTTGAGCGTTCAAACCAACCAGAAGTTGCTAGATACCAGGGTACAAAACCAAGATGTCACATATTCATCTACGAGCCAGGCTTCTTTGTTAAATTTTGTGACTAAATTCAGCTACTGGCTCGTTATTTAATTCATTACGAGTCATCCAACGGCTGAATTTAGCCACCTTTGACCTCATTTCCGTCCCAAAAAAAAGAAAAGAAGACTCGTCGTCTACCTTTGAAGGGCGGAATCGCTGGCTAAGGTCGTTTTTTTTTGCTCTCGTGAAGGACAGGTGATATTTTCCATTTTACACTCGGGCAACCTTTGCTGTCAAAGTAAAGTGCACGTTAGCTTTGTGGCAGTGCTTTAAAGTTGTGAGAAGAAAAACTTCTCAGACTCGTTTTAAGTTGTGGTGAAATGTGTAACTTCTACTACTGTGATTACAAGGCCGTGTGTGTAAGAGGAAAAGTGTAAACTCTTATTCGAAGTGTTAACCTTTAACTGCTGTAAGCAGTCTAACAGACCGTGAGTAATTTTTCTGTAGATGGCTTCCACCCCTTAAAATATCGCACCTTTGACTTTGATATTAATTTTTCTGATGCTATGTTTCTTTAACTTTAAACTGATGTTCACCAATTTGTTTGGCGCGGTATGGACCATGTGTAGCTCTTGCGCCCAAAACCTCAAACCATCCAATTACAGCAGTTAAAGGTTAATAAAATCTTACAACTTTGCAAGACGGCGTTGAACGAAGTCGTGTATATAGGCGGTCA
This sequence comes from Linyphia triangularis, assembly GCA_963978545.1. Lineage (NCBI taxonomy): Eukaryota > Metazoa > Arthropoda > Arachnida > Araneae > Linyphiidae > Linyphia > Linyphia triangularis. The sequence goes on from OZ021730.1 coordinate 74,946,366, forward strand.
ATAATGTTTCCGTCTTGACGGCACCCGAATTTGTTTTTATTTCTGAAAGATATTGGTTTTACTAACCAGATATGAATGTTTTGTTAAATGTCTTTTTTTAGTATTTTAATATTTTAAATCTTGGATTCGCAAGAAACGAACGTTTGGCGCAGCATAGCCAATATTGGCTCTTGTGCCATAAAAAACCAACCAACCGTCTTGATGGGTGTTTGTTCTTCGAGCTAATACATTGAAAAACTTATATACTATTTCGTAACATTTTTTTTTTATATAAGCGGTTCCCTTTTTATTATTAAATCCTTTGTATTAAATTCGATCTTGTCTGTATGTGGCTGCCTGGCAAATATGCGGAAGGCCGATTTACCCACTTGCCGTGAATCGATCGCGTTGAAACTTAGCAGATTGATTCGATGTTTATGACTATGTATTTCATCAAGTTTGGAGGGCTGTCTTTATCTGAACTAAAAGGTCGCTTTTAAACTCGTTTCTCTAATCGTTTTGGAATGCTAATATATATCCCATTTAGCAGATCATTGTTAAAAATCTTTTCTGTTGCCAAAATTATTTTAATCGTTATAAATATAAGATAATTGGATGTGAATCCAAAAATTTATATTGGAGTGTGATCTAGTGAATTCAACATTACGTTGCTTAGTAACGCTGTGAGAGAATTTTAACCTATCATTGTTGAATCTCTTTCCAGTTGCCAAAATTGTTTTAATCGGTATAATTAACCCTTTTGCACTCGAGAGGTGATTCTCACTCACCACTAGGTTTGATGCGGAAATACGATGCAAGGCAATGTTTATGTTTAGTTTCTTTGAAGCAGGTCCGCAACCACGAACCGGACCAAAAATACTGTGATACGTCTCGAGTTACTGGTTCCTTTACGCGAAAAAGGCCTCGAGTGCAAAGGGTTAAAAGGTGTTTGGATGTGAAGGTTTGGATGAATAAATTTTGAGACGTAATTTGACCGCGTATTTTGTTGATAGAAATGTTTTTAATATTTAAAATTAGATACAAACTCCAAGCGCACGCTGGCAACATAATTGGTGCTGTGTTAATAAATATAAAAATGTACAATGCATATAAAAATTTATATTAGAAACTTTGTTTTTATGGGTTATATTACTTTTTTTTTATACCAAGCCAAAATTGCTAAATGAAATATTAATTTTAAGGCTAAGACCATCGCTTCTGACAAATAGTTTATTTACAGTTTCAAATTGTGTTATTTGTTCGAAAATCGAAGTTAAAAGGAGAAAATCAGAAATAGTTCAAATATTTTGGGAAGTTCTGATAATACTAGAGGTCGGCGATATATCGATACGATATTTTTATCTTTATTAAAAATTAAAAAAAATATCGATACAAGTCACCGATATATCGATATTTTCAAACCTTTTTTGTTTTTGATGATCGTTTTGTAGTTCCATGTGTTTTTTCGATTTTCTTTATTCCCTTTTCAAAAATTTCAAAACTGAAGTTTGGACTTGGCTGAGAAACAGTTAAAATGGCACCCTAACCAAAAAGAAAATATAATGTAATGGAAAGTTAAGATCATTTATTAGTAGTCATTAACATAGCGTCGTTTCTGTTGCCAACGTGTCCATGGAATTTGCATCTACTTTTAAATACTAAAAACATCTCTATCAGCAAAATATGCGGTAAACTACATTTCAAAATTTCTTCTTTAAAAATAAATGTGAATTTATGCAGTAACATCCAAATGAATTTTATTTATTCTAATTGATAATATAATTTATATATTAAAACAATTTTGGCATGAATTCATGAAAAATAGAAATTTGCCCCGAAAAACTTCGCTTCCTGAAAAATTAAAAATCAAATAAAAAAAAAAAAATTATGTATCGAATATATCGATATTTTATCGATATTTTTTTCAATGCAACGATATAGTATCTATTTGTTTTGATCGATATTTCCGACCCCTTAGAGATATCAGCAATTCCTCTGAACAATCTTCAATTCCCAGATTGCGTCCACAAGTTAAGTCCTATTTCTTTCCGCCGACCAAACGGTGTAGTGGTTAGCGTGCTGGCTTCTAGACCGCGAGGTTGCAGGTTCCGAGTCCCGTGTTAGGCATGGGTGTTTGTAAATGTATGTTGGCTTGTCTAATGACGAAAGTTCGGCGCATTATAGCCCTCGTGTTGCTGACGGCGCCAGATAATCTGAATACAACCAACCAACCTATTTCTTTCCATGGTAAGTGAACACCGTTGTGTAGTCCAACAGACAATAATTCCTCGGTGGGTATTTATCCCCCTGAGCTATTACATTTCTAACATACAACCTTCATATCATATATCACTCTTTTCCCAATGCTCTTACTTGTGGGTTCGAGTCCCGTGTTAGGCATGGGTGTTTGTAAATGCATGTTGGCTTGTCTAATGACGAATGTTTTGGCGCATTATAGCCCTAGTGTTGCTGACGGCGCCAGATAATCTGAATACAACCAACCTAATGCAGTTACTGAAACGGAAGGCTTAGAAATCGTGATAGGGATTTATATCAGCATTTCCCCTCCTAATTAATCAGCCTCGGTTGGTAACCAAAGGCACCCTATTGCAAAGGATTAGATAGGGAACAGTATCGGGACACTTCTATTGGCTTCGTATGCATGCAAAGCTGAAACAGCACTCTATTATAGTACACCATAATAATAACAACTAGTATTATTATATCGTAACCAGCACCAGAATAATCAGTATTCTGCGAAGCCAGGACCGAAACCACGATCTGTTGCTTGTGACCTTGGAGCCTTTAATAATTGCGCCACTAGATCACAAAACGTCTACTTATCAATTTGAAGTCATTTTGGTTGGTTGTTTTCAGATTATCTGGCGCCGTCAGCAACACGAGGGCTATAATACGCCGAAACATTCGTCATTAGACAAGCCAACATACATTTACAAACACCCATGCCAACACGGGACTCGAACCCGCAACCTCACGGTCTAGAAGCTAGCACGCTAACCACTATACCGTTTGGTCGGCGAAGTCATTTTGAATGCTGACCATGATACAAACATCGATATGGATAGACTGCTTAACGCTGGAAAAATGAAGCCGTTGTCAGATCGTTGGGTGGATAAAAAGATACGGATTGCCGAAGATTGAAAATAAAATCTTGGGTTGCACACAGCAGAACTGTCAATAGTAGATCCTAATTAGTAATAATATGCTAAAAAATATCTACTCTATCACTTTAGAAGGTTTCTCGCATTCAAACCCACCTATAAAAGTGAACAGTGATTGTTTAACACGTTGAGTGCCACGTCAGCCATCTGTGGCTGACAGTACGCTGTTGTTTTCCCCACACCTATAATTTGACAGAGTGCCTTTCTTAATACTTTTTAAAGTGCAGGAAGTCTTAGTTTTTGAAGTACTATTGATATTTCAGTAGATAGAAACTTTTTTTAATATACTATATCCAAAACGCCCTTGTGAAAAAGACGACCAAACGGTATAGTGGTTAGCATACTAGCTTCTGGTTGCGGGTTCGAGTCCCGTGTAAGGCATGGGTGTTTGTAAATGTATGTTGGCTTGTCAAATGATGAATGTTTCGGCACATTATAGCCCTCGTGTTGCTGACGGCGCCAGGTAATCTGAAAACAATCAAGCCCTTGTGAAAAATTACCTACCTAAGAATTTTAAGTCCGAGGTCTGGCAACGCTGCGTAAACGCGTGGAATAAATGTCTATAAACATTTCATTCTAATCGTAAATGTCTTCTACTGCGATAAGAAACAATAGCCCTAATATATTTACTCAGCTGTGTCGAGTAAATTTCATTCTGTTAGTAGTGCGCGCTTCGCATTGCTATATCGCAATACCAGCGCTTCTAAGAAGCGCGCATGACCTGAAGGGGAATTCCCTAAGAATTCGCGTGACGCTCAACGTGTTAATTGTCCACCCATCGTCATCAACCACCGGCGCGTTTTTACCCTTGCAATTGCCATCGGAGCAGTCTATCCAGCTGTTAATCTATATCGACGGATACTAATTACAAATTTCAGAAGGAAATGATTTTGAATTCATAAAGGCGGTGTTGGCGTATCAAGGATTCCTCAAACGTGTTTCGGGTGTGATCTGAATACTGAAAGTGGTTTCACTTAAAAGAGTTATTGGAGACTCTGTAAAAAGAAAGCGAAAGTAGTTATGGTAAGCGACGAAGGGATTTTTAGTTTATCATTTCTACAGAAAAACTGGCTGTACGTCAGCTTGTCGAAAGAAAACTGCTTATTCAGAAAGTCACGAGGCGATTTGTTATTCAGAGCGTAGTTATAAGTGGGGTCGCATCGAATGGCAACATATGGGACGTGTTTGTGACCAACCATAACAAACGTTTAAAAACAAACTGGAATTTTCCCATTCCATTAGCCAATCACGATGCGTGTTTTGTTTATTCCCTTGCAAAGAAATCGACTGTGATGTCGTTATTCATAACTTACATAATATTAAAAAAAAAAAAAATTGTCTAGTGGAGACTTGAATTCAGAGCGTAATTAGGAGTGGAGTTGCATCGAATGGCATCATATAGGACTTGCTTGTGACTAATCATAATAGACGGTTCAAAACAAATTCGAATTTTCACATTCCATGAACCAATCACAAAACGTATTTTGTTTATTTCCTGCTCAAGAAAAGTGAGTGCGACGCTTTAAATTTAAATTTTTAGTTTCATTCTTGAGGCAACTCTTTTGGTAGTCAGGATTGTATCCGGCTACCATAACAACCAAACGATGTATTTTTCTGTTTTGGAAAAGAGCCACTTATATGTAATAGAGTACCGTGTATCGTTCGCGAAAAGAAAATCCAACCCACCGTATCATTGCGAATCAGTCGAGAACTGTGCCACCTGCTGCACTTTGTGAGAGAAAGTTATCGAATAGCACAGTTTCGCAGACGAGGCCATGCTTGTGTCTAGATTCTCGTGAACATCAAATTTGATAAAGATGCGCAAACACGGGGTTTATATCAGCATCGCTCCACTTTGAATGTGGGTCTCGTCAATTGCGAGAACGTGTTGATGAGGCTGAAAAGATTCTCGAATGGACATACATTCTGTGTCATGAGGCTATGTTTGAGTCGTCTACCATGTTGCTTTACTCAGTAGAGGCAACGCATAATGCAACGTACCTCGCGCCAACCAACAAACAGTCAGAGCCAAACTAAATAAATAGGTTTGTTAAGCCGGATTTATACTCTACAAGTCGGAGTTCCAGTTTAGATTGACAGTTCTGTGACTAAGCGTCATGACGTCATCTAAGCGACCACTGCGTAGTCTGTCGTTTGATCACGGGAGAGCGCATGTGATTGGACGTTGCGAGTCGCCGGCGCTAGTAAATAGAAAAATGTTTGGTTTACTGGTGATGTCCCATGACGTCACTGACTGGCGATCTAAACTGGAATCCCGACTGGTAGCTTGTAAATACGGCTTTAGGGTGATCAGCGGAAAGCGCCAGTGGACCTTTTCATCATAAATATGTGCAAATAGAAGTTGATAAAATCATTGAAAAAACTACACAAATTTTGCCTATGGGCACTTATCATGATTATATAGTGCCGACCAAACGGTACAGTGGTTAGCGTGCTAGCTTCTAGACCGCGAGGTTGCGGGTTCGAGTCCCGTGTAGGGCATGGGTGTTTGTAAATGCATGTTGGCTTGTCTAATGACGAATGTTTCGGCTCATTATAGCCCTCGTGTTGCTGACGGCGCGAAATAATCTGAATACAACCAACCATGATTATATAGTAAATTATGGGCAGCACGGTTGGTGCTCAATTTAGATAATGAATGGTCGAGCACAGAGTTGGTTGGTTGTTTTCAGATTATCTCGCGCCGTCAGCAACACGAGGGCTATAATGCGCCGAAACATTCGTCATTAGACAAGCCAACATACATTTACAAACACCCATGCCTGACACGGGACTCGAACCCGCAACCTCGTGGTCTAGAAGCTAGCACGCTAACCACTATACCGTTTGGTCGGCCGAGCACATAGTGAAAAGAATAAAAGTGTGTAGTGGAGAAGGGGATCGAGCACCTGAACTTGCGTTCCATTGGGATTGCGAAGGCACATTGACAGAGGAATATTTATGCAATGTTAAGTAACGGTATTTTTTGCGTCTGATAACGCAAATGCCGTAAACGATCTAATTTTACTGTCCTCTTGGGGGGGGATTTCATAATTGATGTTAGCTTGTAAATTAGAGTTGGCACCCTTGACGTTTTTATAGAAGTTAATATTCAATTTCGCTAAGTGTTCATTAGTTGTTGTTGCATACCCCCGGAGGCCAGCAGAGCTAGACCAGGTCCATGATGTCGCACATCCTCAAAAAATCCTTCTTAGATAGTCCCAGGCACGAGAGGATGTGATCAGGCGAAGCCTGTTCAGTAGAGCAGTGTTTGCAGATTTCGAAGCTCTTGGATCCCTCAATAAATTTCAATGTCTGAATGTGGCCATTTCGAAAACAGGCAAGAGTAGTTTGTTCCTGTCTATTAAAACCCTGAGCAAGGGAGCCCCCAGGACGGGGATACTGATACCAATGGTGCGCTGGGGGGACAATCCAAGTAGTCCTATTCCTGTGTTTAATCTGAGAATGAATCTCCGTAAAGGTGAGAGGCACTGACGGAACAGAGGCGTCGCCAGCACCAACCTTTGCCAACATGTCCACAATCTCGTTCCCTTCAAGATCAACGTGGGAGGGGATCCACTGCAGATGAATCTGATGCGATGCGGAAAGTCGTTTTAACTTATTAAGTATTGCCACTCCGACATGGTCTCTAATGAATTCAATTAATGAATGCTTGGCGAAATTGAATATTAACTTCTATAAAAAAGCAAAGTGTGCCGACCCTAATTTACAAGCTAACAGCAGTTATGAGATCCTCCACGGATTAAAAGTGGTGTTCTTTAGGGTGACTTTTTAATGAATTTAGAGTTGGTGCATTAAAAATTCAAGTCGCCCATTTCGTTTTGTTGGGGTACACTAGGTTTTCTTAGTGGAAACATTTGTGAGCTAATTGATGCATTGTACTACTTGTAAATTTCACTGTATGGAAAATGGATGAATCATTGTGTGGAGCAAATTAATGGTATTTGGCAGGAGCGTAGCCAGAATTTTTTTTCAGGAGGGGATATGAAATTATAAGTCAACTAATCTTGGTTGTTATTTTTATTATTAACCCTTTGGGTACGTTTGACATCTGGGACTCGTCATCTGCTTACTTGGGCAAAGTTACGGTGGACGAGTCCGACTCGTCATCTGTCCATCCAAATCCGACCCATGGGCATAAAAATCTTCAAATAATTCAGTACTCAAAGGGTTAACGCCGCATGTATTTAGCAATCAAGATAGCAGATATTTATCCTACACATGTTTCAAAATTTAAAAACGTTTTAAATAAATTTACTATTTTGAACAATAAAATCCATTAATTTTGAAGCTCTAATCGCAAAAAAGAAAATTTTCGGGAGGGGATATATCCCCATATCCCTCCCCCTGATGGCTACGCGCTTGGTATTTGGTGATGTATAAATCTTATATATTCTTTTGGTACACTATTTCCCCTATTTTCCAGACTTCATGCTTTCTTTTTGTACTGAATGAGCCATAGTATCTTGTCGTTACTTCAAAGTATTACTCTACTACTTTAGATGCTCATGAAGGTTAGAAATACAGTAGAATCTCGATTAACCGACCTAATTCGGACCAAAGGTAGGTCGGTTAAGCGAAAATTCCGGATAAAAGAGAGTTGGAAAAAACAATAAAAAGTAAATGATTTTCTTTTATTGAATACAGGACTTTTAATGTTTTTTTTTATGGCATAATTGTTGGAAATGAGTTTTTGTTGGCGTAATCTTGATAATCTTTGTTTCGCTTCTCTATCCTGGAGTCTTTTTGAAGGCAATAGTTCAGTTTGATCTTCATCTGAAGATTGCTCTAACCATGTCAGTTCTTAAGAAAAACAGTCAAAAGCCTCACCATTACTTATATATCTTTAGAGCAAGGGAAAGATTACGGTTTAAAAAGGAACAAATGATTTATTGCTCATTTGGGAGATTTTTGATGCCGACTAAATGATTGCCGGTTAACAGAGAGTTCCGGATAAAGGAGGGACGGTTGATCGAGGTTCTACTGTAACTACATAGTTTTGAAGCATACTTATGAAGGTAACTCAACAAATACCACAGCAGTTAATGCCACCTGTTAGCGTTCTCAAGAACTAAATATATTCTCCTTTTAGATTTCACTACTTTTAATTTTAAACAATTCGTTGGCATCTTTATGCTGCAAATCCATTAAAAGATTATTATTATTACTAGGGGGCTCCGCCCCCTGCTCGCTGATGCTCGCCAACCCCCTGGATTGCTATGCAATCCCCTTGGCTCGCTTTGCTCGCCTCAAAGTGAAGCATTAAAATATGCCCTAGCAAAAAGCTATCTCAGCTGCATAATGCCATGAAATTGAAAACATTTTGTTAATTATGAAGAGCCAGAATACTTGCCACGTCATTATACTACTGCTGTCGAGACGCGTTAAGCAGGGACAGTGTGACAACGTAGTAGAAAGTTCTTGGAAAACAACAAAAATAAACAGTATCGTACATATATTTAAAAAAGATGGTTATTTCATTGAACAATTAAAATTTACGGGCTGGTATCGTATGAAGCGCTAAAATAATTAAAGTTGTTTAAAGAAATTTCTTAACGAAGCAATCATATGTTCGCATAATCTTTTTTGCGATACTTAGAAAATAAAATAAACAGCCAATTATCCGGCATTCAATCAACAGGCATTTTTTGAAAATCAAATTTGGCGAGAAAATTAACCCTATTCCGCCAAAAGTTTTTTTTTAATATCATATGAGATTTTGAAGTTGAGTGGGTGGTTTTGTTCGTTAATTTGATAGTTTTCAATTCGATAGCTGAATTTGCACTGATTAGAAATGAATATAGGTTCAGATTTACTGCACAATGTCTCTCAGCGACTTTTTGAAAGTTGGCGATATAGCGCTGAATGCAACCCGGCGACCTAAGGAACATGTTCAGCAGATAACTTTTCCGAAAAGTCTGGTTTATCCGAAATTCTAATCCAAAAGAAATGTACACACCTTGGATCCATTTATTCTTACATCATCGTAACTATTAAATCAATACGTTTTAAATAGGCAATAATTTCTATCTGTAGACTGTAATTAGAAAAATAAAATATAGCGAATCCAAGTTGTTGCTGTTGCCAGTTGTATTAGTCAAATTTCAAAAGATATATTGTGATTGGCTGGATTGCTGAATTTGGAAATTCGTGCATAAAGTACATTTAGAAGATCATTGCCATTCTGCTCACAGAAATACAGCCGAATTTGGACGTTACGCAAGAGAATTATATATATAGATTATTATTTTTCAAAAATGTGATGACCCCTTTTTACATTTAACGATTCACTTTGAAGGGTCTATTCTAGACTAGCGAAAAATGTATTTGACTTGTGTTTAAAATGTACTGTTGTTTTATCCTCCAATTATTTTATGCTCGTTATGTTGATGATAATTCTTCTTAAGGATTTTGTTTTTCAGTATTGACGAATTGCGATGAAAGATGAATTGTATTTCATTTGCAGTGTCAGTTTATCAACGGAATTTCGAAATTTAGGATGGGTATTATCAGAGTTATTTTGAGACCGCTGTGAAGACAAAACCTGTCCACCAAACTTATTAGTTTGTAGATTTTTTGGATTTGTGGTTCAATTTTATTGGATTTTTTTTTTTTTTTTTTTTTTTTTTTTTTTTTTTTTTTGTGGTGAGAACTACAGGAGAATAACACGACTACTAACAGTTTTAAAAATGTCAATGTCGGAACGCCTTCTGAGAGGTATTTTTAGGAGAAACCTCCTAATTTTTTTCTTGAATGGGAGGTAACCCAGATAATTACCACACAATCAACACCATTGTCCACTCAGTTTGAAAATAGTCTGCAGAGTGTCAAGCGGGGGTTTGATACCGGAACCTCTCAATCGGTAAAAGCGCTTTCTGTCTCTTGTAAGCTAGCACGAGCTCGCTTCCTTCGCTGAAAAATTCATTGCTACGCAAGCACCTGCTCACTTCGCTCGCTGTAAGGTTCAATGCTGCGCAAGCGTAAGCTCGCTTCAGTCACTAAAAGATTAATTGCTGCGTAAACCTTTGGTATTAGAGTCCTTATCCCTGTCGAGAAACAAAAAAAATTCATCCGTTAACCTCTCTCTCTCCCCCCCCCCCCACTCGCCCTCTGAGAATAATTTAATATTGTAACTGCTTATAAAGTTAATATACAGTGTGGAACCAAAGTGAACAAAAGATCTCGGGGTAAATTTTAAACTTGCTTTTAATTACAGTTACTAAAGGACAAACAAACAAACAAACAAATTTAAACAATTGATACAAACAGTACATTAGGGTACAACACAAAAGGAAACATTGAATTTAATGGGGAAATACCGAAATCAAAATTAAATCGTGGAAACGATAAGACAACACGTCTTTACTGATAAATGAATCCTCTCTCTCTCTCTCTCTCTGGTTAAAAAAAGTAGAAACATAATTATCCACTTTTAAAGTTGAGGGTGTGAAGGAGGTGTCTCCATCTTTATTCATACTATAAAGCGTCTGTTATCATACTGTGTTTGTCAAAAGCTCAATTAGAAGAACAAACCTTCTTATATTAAAATATCAAAGCTGTACGCCTATTAGAAGTCACTTTGTAAAAAAATATTTAAAATAATTCAAATTTTAACATTATGTTTGTCTAAGGTTCAATTAGAAGGCCAAAGCTACTTATGTTGAAAATTTCAAAGCCCTATTCATGTTTTAAGTAGCTTTCTATAGACTCACAGACACACACTCTTGTTTTTATTATTATAGATGTTATATGCGTTTTTTTGACGAATTTGAAAATTTGCTTTTCTCGAGTGAAAGCCCACCAGAAAACCCGGAAGTGTTGCAGTTGTTTAAATATTCCTTCGCATTCAATCGATTTCGGAATAAGTGTAGGGTTTGAAAAATTTTGGGCTGGTTTTGGATCCTATAAACTTTCGTTACTTAAGGAATTTATAATTTCAAGAATGAGTTGACGAGATGATAATTGTCGTTTCGGTTGTTTTGCTGTCAGGTAACTGTTTTCTCCTTATCAAGGAGTTCCTATGAAAAACTTTCCGCAGGAGAATTCGGCGAATTTTTGGAACTCTTATTTGTCTTCGTGACAAAGATGTCTTTGTCGAAGTTTGATTTCCTCGAAAAACCAACAAAGCTCAGGTTTTGAAATTTTGACGGTATAGTGGTTAGCGTACTAGCTTCTAGACCGCGAGGTTGCGGGTTCGAGTCCCATGCAAGGCATGGGTGTTTGTAAATGTATGTTGGCTTTTCAAATGACGAATGTTTCGGCGCATTATAGCCCTCGTGTTGCAGATGGCGCCAGATAATCTGAAAGCAACCAACAAGCTTTGAAATTTTGGTGGGCCCCAAAATTTTCAAAGTTGCTATGATCAAATTGAGTCCCGAGTCCTTTAGTATTTTTAACTACGTTTGAACTTAAATAAAAACTATGTATAACCTTAAATTGATAATCAGTTGCCGTTTAATAACTAATTCTCGAAGAAACACTTAAGCTTGAAGTGAATTTCGTTTTAGTTGATATTCTGTTGTATGGTTGGTTGTTTTCAGATTATCTGGCGCCGTCAGCAACACAAGGGCTATAACGCGCCGAAGCATTCGTCATTTGACAAGCCAACATTCATTTACAAACACCCTTGCCTTACATGGGACTCGAACTCGCAACCTCGTGGTCTTGAAGCTAGTATGCTAACCACTATACCGTTTGGCTGGCTATTCAGTTGTGTGATTTTGGCCTTTAAGAAATAGTTATCAATAAACTTGCAGACTAAAGATGAAACTTATTGTTCGTGGTTATTAAACCCCACTGGCAAATCGGTTACATTTTTCTTAATTCTGTGTTTACCTAGTTGTAAAAATATTAATGCTAAAATACACTAATGATTACTTTAAAACCAAATTCGGTGACATCTTAATTGAAAAAGTCGAATGTCTTTACCTAACCGAAACGAATTTTGGTTCACGAGACTAATTGTTTTCAAGAATTCTAACAGGTTACTTTTTATTAACAGTAATTGTATCAAATAGTTTATATCATTTTGTTCTTTTATGTTAGAATTCCTGTGACTTCTTACTTTACACATGCTGTTTTAGACTATGTATGTTCGAAGGAAATCTATGCAACAACTACTGTCAATAAATGTTAGGAGAACCCCTCTGTATAAGTTTTTATTATTGCCTCGAAGACATGATGTATTTTGGGCGCCGAGTGATGCTAAACTCAACTTAACTTGACATCACTAGACGATAGATCTTCACCGTGCTCATAGGCAATTAATCCATTTTAGCGGAGTGAACACATAATTCTCGCCAAACCTTACATCCTTTTGTTCTCTACAGGGTTGTGGTTTGGCGAACATTATGCTTTCACGCCGCCAAAATGGATTAAATACCTATGAGCACTGTGACGATCTACCGTCTAGTGATGTCAAGTTAAGTTGAAGTTTAGTATAGTCAGGCCCTGGTCTTCGTAGGAATGTTGCGACACCGTGTAGCTCCTATGTCAGGATACTTCTAATGCAATCAACCTCCCTTCATCATAGCATACTTGCTTCTTAAGAACTAATTCGAAAATCATGCTAACTCCACTAAACCCGCAGTACTGTCTATCTATCACTATTAGAATAGCTCCCATTAAGTAGTCTAACGTTGTCTGTTGTCGTGGAAACAAGACTAGCTCCATTTTCCACGGGGGGGGGATTCCACGAGAAAGACATCAAAATTTTCCGTATTATAACCATTTTTAGACGCTAATATCATACAAGCTCGCGCCCTTCCTACAGTAAATCACTTTATACAATACCTACTTAATACAGTACCTACAGGCGAGTCTTGTTTCTATTACTTGCCTTTTGAACACCGGAGGGCGTGGATGTTCGTTGTTGTTCGGAATCTACGTTAGGCTGTAGGTCCCAGCCATCGACATAAACAACTGGATAGACTGCTTAACGCTGGGAAAATGAAGTCGTTGCCAGATGCCGTTGGTGGGATAAAAAATACTGACTGCCGAGGATTGAAAATAAAATTTTGGGTTGTACACAACAGAAATGTCATTAGTAGACCTTAATTAGTAATAATGTGCAAAAAAATATATATTTTAGCATTTTACAAGGTTTCTCGCATTTCCATCCAACTATAAAAGTGAACTGTGATTGGTTGATCTTCCCACCAGCTTCGCAATCCCCGGCGCGTTTTTCTCTTTGCATTGACAATGGAGCAGTCTATCCAGTTGTTTATCTATATCGATGGTCCCAGCTTGATTAGCTGTCAGCTGTCATTGTGTATAAAAATAGGTCTTTGTGCGTACAAATCGACCAACTTGTTTCTATAGAGACCCTCCACCATTAGACTACCTGGCGAGAACTATTCTCCTTGTTGGCAGACAGACAGTACGCGCATAGGAATTCTCTTGTCGGGAATGATGTCGAAAATCTGTTTTGGGGCCACTTATGTTTATCAACAAAACCCTTTGAGGATGCGCATGCATCGCATGCATGACCTCGTTTCTTTCGTTCCTCCTTTTAATCCGTCGATTGAAAAACAGATGTTGGGGTGGATAACAACCAGATGGGAAAAGTCTCTGGAACAAATGTCGTCATAATGCGTGCCCGGCAGATCATAGCTGTGATAATTTGCGTCCGCTTTGTTGTTAGTGGATACTAAGTTTCAAAAGTGGAACTTGTGGTATAGTGTTAGTGTAAATTTCATACTTGAAATTCCTTTGTATAGACGCGAGGTTGCGGGTTCGACTCCCGTGTTAGGCATGGGTGTTTGTAAATGTATGTTGGCTTGTCTAATGATGAATGTTTCGGCGCATTATAGCCCTAGTGTTGCTGACGGCGCCAAATAATCTGAAAACAATCAATCCTTTGTATAGATTGAGATATGTGAATGTTAGACTTTTAATTAGATTTTCAGAAAAAGTTGTGCGATTATAGGAAAACAATGCCTAAAATATAAAAATACAGGAATTAAAAAATGCATGTACAGTATTTTTTTAAATTCAACATTTTCATTTTCTTTAAATTAAAATTTTTCCTTTTTTTTTTTTTTTTTTTTTTTAATTCAATTTTTCTATTTTTTTTTCATTACTTTTTTTTTTAATTTTAACTGTTAAAATTTTGTTTGAAATTTAAATATTTAGTCTTTTTGTTTAATAATTTTAAATATTTTTTTTTTTTTAAGCTAAAGTTTTTTTTTAATATTTTTAAAATTTTTTTTTAAAGAAATTAAATTTTAAAATTTATTTTTAAACAGAATTTTTTAATTATTTTTTTTTAGATAATTAAGATAATTAAAAAAAAATGTTTTTGTATGAAATTGTTTTCAAAAAATTTAACTTAACTATTTTTTAAATTAAATTTTTAAAACTAAAAAAAAAAGTGATTTAATTTTATAAAATTTTTTTTTTTTTCAAACGTTCTAGGGCAACAATTCAATACAAATTATCAAAAACCGTTGAATCGTTTTATTTTTGGTCTAAAACTTCATATACTAAGTTTTCGTAAAATCTTTTTATTTTCTTTAAAGTCAAAATTTATCTTCCTTAAACTCCACATTTCCACCTAAACGCAAATGTTTAATCTTATGTTTATTATTTCCTTCAGATATCAATTTTCAATGAGCACATTAGTAAATATGCAAAATTTTAAGTGATATGATTACGTCAGCGTTTCTCAAAGTGTGGAATCGCGAGTAAATTTTTGTGACAAGATTTTAACAAGACCACACATACGAGAGTTCTGAAACATTTCACATTTTTATACTCGAAAATGTTGCAATCGTTTCTCATAGCATAGCTATCGAGACCTCAAAACACTGAATGTAGATTTTATTTTTTACGGAAGAAATGAGATGCTGTCAAAAAAAAGAAAAAAAAAAAAAGAATTGGTCATGCTTTCCAGGAAAACATTACTACTGGCCTATCTTCAAAAGCCGATAAACTAATCAAATCTCCGAAAATACATTACTAAAGTATACCACGTAAATTGACACACTTTTGCTTATCTTTTTAGCAAACATTTCCAATTCTTTCTGCGAAGCTTTGAAAGCATTTAATCTCTTCTGCATTTTCATCCTATTTCATGCGCTATTTTGACGTAAACTTTAATTTCCCGTGCCTTAATTTTTAAAATCTTAATTTCTCCCTGCCAGGGAATTTCCCGGGGATCCCGTGGCAGGGGTCACATTCGACCTTAAGTTCCTAATATCCCTTACATTTTTCTTTCTCCCTAAAATTCCGAAAAACTGTACTTAAATTTTCCTTTAAAAAGGGGAAAAAAAAAATCTCTGATTTCCCTCCAAACCTTGTGGAAAACTCCCGATATCCTTCCAGATGTGTAAAGTGAATTTAATTAAATTCGCATGTTTGGTCAAAATAGTATAATTGTTTAATTGTAAAACTGTTATTTTGCCAAAAATGAGTTTAATCAATTTTTTTAAAAGAGTATATCTGTGTAAGCTTAAATTATGACTAAAATTAAATTGAATTATCCCTAAAATTTTAAGAATTATCCCTACTCTTTTAAAATTATCCCTAAACGTTTTGGGATTAATCCCTTAAATCAGCGTTCGCCACTAACTTTTATTGACGGACCGCATGACTTATGCTAAAATTTTCCGCGGGCCGCAGATGTATACCGAATACGCCAATAAATATATTGCTTTACTACATATGTTCAATTTTAGAAATGTGATAATTACTAAAGATTCAACAATATAAAGCAATTTTGAGAACTGAAACAATAATTAACTTTTTTATATTAATAAGATAACAATTGATATTTGATTCTTGTTTCAAATAATTAAAAAAAAAAAATCTTTACATCGTAAATCAAAGTCATAAAAGAAGTTAATCTTTTGTGATAATATTACAATGTGACTTGACATAAACTCATAATCAATAAAGATATTTAAACCATACCTCCAAAATCTTCCATTTTAGTCGATGCTAATTGCGAGACGATGACGGCTGGTCCGCTTTTCACTATCTACTTTGCTTTTAAAACTAGTCTTCGACTCTATTATTGCACTGGAGTCATAGAGATCGCGATACTTCTTTTCACGCCCACACAAAAGAGGCCAGTACGCATTAAAACACACAACTCCTGCCCATCCCATTCAGAAAAGCAGAAATCGAATTGTGACATTCACGAATCGAGGAGGTAGGGTATCATAAGTACAAAACCAAGCAATGAGTCATTGGTAATAATTCAAACTATTTTTTTTCCCACGTTAGCAGTCTCAGGGGGAAAAAAAAAGGATTTTTCAGACTTACTGACGCTGGCCACTTAATGGTTGGTTGGTTGTTTTCAGATTATCTGGCGCCGTCGGCAACACGAGGGCTATAATGCGCCGAAACATTCGTTATTAGACAAGCCAACATACATTTACAAACACCCATGCCTAACACGGGACTCGAACCCGCAACCTCGCGGTCTAGAAGTTAGCACGCTAACACTATACCGTTTGGTCGGCACCACTTAATGGAAAATGCGGTTTTTGGTAGAAAACACATAGTATTGTAGACAAATTAAAATTATTTCCGCAAAATTTGATTTTTGCTCTTCAGTACTAGTACTACCAGCGGGCCGGAGGAAAAGCTGTCGCGGGCCGCCTAGTGGCTGACGCTGCCTTGAATGTTCTTGAGCATTTTGAAATTATCCCTAAAATTCCAACTTACTTTTTTAGAAAACTCACTGCCATGGTCACCACTAACCCGTATATAAAAGTTGAACATAGTATGCCAATCAGTTCGATAGTTATGCTACACGGATAGAAATACTGACACACACACACACACACACACACACACACACACACACACACACACACACACACACACTTTTCTTTTTTGGTATCAAATTGAAAGCTGCTGATGAGAGAATTTTTAAAACTCACAACATCATCAGTGTTGAAAATCTTGTATGTTATTTTTGGAATTTGCGACGATCGTTTTTTCTCCCTTTATATTCAACCAAAATTGATAAATGATATATATCCAGTTAAAGGCTAAGATTTCTGCTTGTGACGAATAGTTTATTTACAATGACATGTCGTGTTATTTGTTTGAAAATCGAATGTAAAAAAAAGAATCGGGAACAGAGTCAAAAATCGTGTAGGAAGTTGTGATACTATACAGTAGAGGGCAGCAGGATAGAAAAGAGAAAATCTGATGAATCTTGATATCTCTCAACAATAGAATGCAATATTTTAACTCTGATAAGCTTTTGAAAGAGACATTTCTATAAACAATCTTAAATGAGCGTAGTTGTGCAAAGGTTAACTTATTTTATTAATTAAGAATTTTAATGTCGAAATATATATATATATATATATATATATATATATTTAATTTAACTTTATTTGTAGGAAAGTGCCTTCCACCCGTTAATTACAAAATTTACAATCTGGTAAATTTTTCTCAGTCAGGAATATATAAAAATATCTAAGAAGAAAATTATTCCTGTTCATCTATTCGATTCAAAGAAAATCGTAGACATATTGGCTTAGTTGATACAGTGCTAGGTTCGAACCCTAATAAAGCTGTTTACAACTAAATGTTATTTATTTATCTGCTGCTAGCCTATCCGAAAGTTACTTGATAAAAGAAAACAACAGTCATAGCACACATAGGGTTGGTTTGTTTGTACGCTCAACGACCTATTTTTAAACATAGTTACGTCTAATCAGGCCGGGACCTACTGCTTCACGTGGATTCCGAACCACAACGAACATCCATATCTAATGCAGGATTCGAACGCGGTACCTTTGGCATGCGAAGCTAGAGCGCTAACCCCACAGCCATGAAGTGGACAAGAAAAAAAACTTAAGGAACATTTGGCGTGATTCAATTAAAAAAAAAAAATGTTTTTAGAAATATTAATTTTTGAAAATTTGTTCCTAGGTGGCGCCAGTTGGCTGATGACGTCATTCCTGCTGGTGAATACTGCCCTCGGAATCGGGATCCTCAACTTCCCGGCGGCATATGACCAGGCGGGAGGAGTTTTTTACGCCACTCTCATACAAATAGTGAGTGCTTCACTTTCTTTGATTGAAAGACTTCCCGGAAGGCTACGGATTTGTCAGTAAACAAAATTGGTGAATATGCGGTACTGAAAACCCCTTTATTGTGCCTTGCAAAATCACTCCATTCTGCAAAAGGGATTCTTTGTGCTTCACTATCCACTAAAGGAATCATATGATCTTTTTCATGAAAGAAGCGATAAACTCATTCCTTTATATTCAAATTTTACATTTTTTTTTTTTTTTGTTGCTCAATATCAATATTCTAACTAATTTAGTAAACTGGTGTATTTAAAATTCCATACCTGTCTATGCAACATGTTTCTTATTTTCATTCACTGCTTCGCAGTTATGTGCTAATCTATTTTTAAAATCTTTTACATATTAACTTCAATTTTGTCGATGGGAGCAGAATCTGCGGAGGCCTAATTAATCCCTTTGCCGTCATCCAATCGGTCTGAAACTTGACAGATAGGTTCGATGTTGATGACCATGCATTCTATATAACTTTGGGGCTATTACTGTCACTAAAAGGTCTATTTTACGGAAGACTAATAAACTAACTTGCTAAATCAAATTGTGATGAAATTATTTATAACCTATCATTAGACCTGAAAATTGAAATTTTCAAATAGTAGCCACAGTGGCCGGTAGACACTTTTAGTTTAGTAGCCACTTCATCGCAGTTTTTTTTTTTTTTTTTTTTTCAAACAATGGCCATGCCAGGGAAGGGGATGTGGGGGTTTTACCTTTTACCTGAATGTATGCAGTAACGCATTAAGATTTTTTTTTTTTTGGAGGTGGAGGATGTATCAATTCTTTATTTGATTTGCATCAAATATATCAATCAAAAAAATCATATCTAAGTTAATTGTGTCTAGTAAATTGTCAATAAAAATAAATAAAAAAAATAAAGTACAGAATCTAAGCTTTTTCACTTATGGATGCCTATCAATTTGTTGCACATCTGTAACATAGCGCTGTAAAGGGTTAATAAAAACGAAAAAATCTGGCAAAGTCAATTTCAAACAGTATTAAGGGATTTAGGGTTCTAATATATTTTGTTAACAAAAACGCCAGGCAAGAAAAAAAAATAATCATGTCTGTAAAAGATGCAGGCAGATTGAAGTTTGGAGATTTTTTTTTTTTAACAATAAGGCAGCGGCCGCACCTGCACGGGTAATGCAAGAAGGGAAACTCAAAAATTTCAAAATTCTCCTACATTTCCCTGATTTTTCAAAAAGAGTGAAAAATCCCTGAAATTTTCAAAAAGAGTGAAAAATCCCTGAAAATTTTCCGATTTTCCTGAATTCCCGATTCTGTCACGACCCTGTCAACTCGTGAATCCATATCGTGAATGAATGGATTTTAACGGCCTATACGCACGTGATTAAAAAAAAAAAAAAATCGTAAGGGAAGGGAGAAATGATAGGTGGACGGTTGATTAGTTTATTTAGTCGCCTCATCACACCGTTTAATCGACCTGCGGCGAGTGGCGATTAGATATTTTCACGTCTACCATAGACTTATTACTATCAATAGACTGAGCGTTCCCCCTTCAATTATACAACGAGAATGAAACCAAAATGAATCACATGAGTAGAGACTTTTTGGGAGCAGGGTTGCAGATTTGGCGGGTTTCTCCTCACTCAGGCGATAAAGGATAATAAGATTATTAGATAAAGGATTAATTTTACGACGTAGCCAAATTAAAAACCACGTGACTGATAGACGAATTTTGTGATTCATTTTAGTTTAATTCTCATTGTATGATTGAAGTGGGAACGCGCAGTCTTTTGATAATAATAAGTCTATGAGGTCTACCTACCATAGCCAAAACTCTTTCCTGTTGGCAATTTTTTTTTTAAATAAATAAACAATCAAACAAACAAATTACTTTATTCGGAATAAATAAATGACATTTGGATGTTAGCGCATAAATTCACGTTAATTTTTAATAAATAAATTTTGACACGTAGTTCGATGAATATAAAAATTTGGTAATGCATAAAAAGGATTTATATTAAGGTATTTATGGGATATATTATTAATTTAGTCGTTCATTCTGTGTAATCTAGAAAGTATATGTGCAGTAGGGCGTATTGAAAAAAAAAACTTTTTTTGGAAATTCAAAATTTCAAGTTGATAAAAAGCTGCCACTATGGTCACATATTTACCAAAATTTTTTTTACTTAAATTGAAAAATATTTAGGTCTCCCGGAATGGACCTGAAGTTTAAATTTTTTTGACAAAAACGAAATTTTTAAATTTTCTTTTAAAAACATAAATATCAAGCAAATTTTTATTTTCAAGTACAAAAATTTAAAGTTTAGAATATTAATTAACAGTAATAAAAAGATTATATCTGCCATTTAACACGCCTCCAGGAATCAAGATGAAAGCCTTAATTTTTTTACAAAATATGGAATTTTTTCTAATTTCAACCCATTCTTTTGGTTCGTTTCAATTCTTTTATTTATAGTGTAGGTAAACTAGTACAGCATTTTAAAATATAGGGAACATCATTTTATGAAATGGCGTATACAAAACTCAAGTGTTACGTAATGTCACTTCTGCACGACCTTGGAGTCTCCAACCAACAAAGATTCTAAGTTTAGATATGAAGGTAACATTATTGAAAATGATTCAATGTCACAGATTTAAAGTGATGAAAGTGTACTTGATTGTAAAATGCTTCGACCAGGGAAAAGCCAGAAAGTTCAATTATTTTATTGAAGCAAGGGCAGCACACACAAAGAAAATCTACTCTCTTTTTATAGAGATTGTGACCGTAGAGCATTTCTATTAGCGTAGAAGCTCAATTAGCAAGTGCTCTTTTGCGGGATTTAAATGTTGTAAACCTAGAAAATTAAGCTATGGTTATAGATAAATTGAAGATTTTTTGTGAAAGGGGAAAATACCAACAAGGTATTAGTATCAAGTGATACATTATATAAACGTGACATTCGATATGCCATTTTCAGTCATCTTCAATAGGAGATGTTTCCAGGGTTTCTGCTTGCTAAACCTTGGAGGCATTTGCTTGTTAGTACAGCCTGACATATTTTCTCATATTTCTGGTCGGTGTTCAACTTTTTAAAATCAACTTCTGGTAAAACGCTATGTTATTGTATTCAACGACTGGTAAATCTCGGCAACTTGTTAAACGTTTTCCTATTGGGCAGTAAAAGAAGTACGTCAAGAAATTGGACTATCGAGGGTAATCATAACATTCTTAAGAAACAATTTGTTTAAATGAAGTATACAAGCAACTGCTTGAACTGGTTATTATAAAATATATTTGAATAATGATATTGATCAATTAGATTTCAGTATTTCATGCACCACCATAACCAAAGGCTTGAATAGTTTTCTCATTAATGCAGCTTTCTTTCATAAATTGTAATGATGATACTAAGTTTCGTTCAGAGCCACAGTCTGGAGTTGCGTGTCCAAAATATGTTGAATATAGTTCTTATACCAAAGCTAAGTGTTCTTCTCGTTTATTTATGCAACCACATTCACTACTTACAATTTCTATACTTATTGCTTCATCCTTTCGATTATATAAATCGAGTGAAAATTTTGTGAACTAATACCTTGATGGTATTTTACCCTTTCACGAACATTCACTTTAGTGTTACAGCATTTAAATCCCTCAATTGTGCTTCTGCTCTAATAGAAATGCTCTACGGTTACAATCTCTATAAAAAAAAAAAAGAGTAGATTTTCTTTGTGTGTGCTGCTCTTGCTTCAATGATGTAATTGAACTTTCTGGCTTTTCCCTGGTCGAAGCATTTTACTATCAAGTACACTTTCATCACTTTAACTCTGTGACATTGAATCATTTTCAATAAAGTTACCTTCATGTCTAAAAGTAGAATCTTAGTGGATTGGAGACTCCAAGGTCGTGCAGAAGTGACATTACGTAACACTTGAGTTTAGTATACGCCATTTCATAAAATGATATTCCCGAATTTCAATATGCTGTACTACTATACCTACACTATGAATAAAAGAATTGAAACGAACCAAAAGAATGGGTTGAAATTAGAAAAATGTCCGTATTTTGTAAAAAAGTTAAAGTTTTCATCTTGATTACGGAAGACCTAAGTGTTAAATAGTAGATATAATCTTTTTATTACTGTTAATTAATATTCTAAACTTTACATTTTTATACTTGAAAATAAAAATTTGCTTGATATTTATGTTTAAAAAAAAAAAAAAAAAATTTCGTTTTTGTCAAAAAAATTTAAACTTCAGGTCCAATCCGGGAAACCTAAATATTTTTCTATTGAACTAAAAAAAATTTTGGTAAACATGTGAGCATAGTGACAACTTTTTATCAACTTGAAATTTTGAATTTCCGAAAAAAGTTTTTTTCGATACGCCCTAATGTGCAACCAGCGTAAGTAAAATTACTTAGAGGAGGAACCAGTTTTTTGGGAAGCTCATCAGAGAAAGTAATTGTTTTATATTGCTGAGAGATATAAATGTCATCCTTTAGGCTCCTTTCACATTATCCGAATTTTGTCGGTCGACAAGAAGTAGGAAGACAATTTCGGTAGCACCCGCTTTCACACTAGGCTCCTTTCACACTATCCGATTTCTGTCGGACGAAAAAAGTTGGGTGAAGCAAAGCGTTCATACTATATGCACGGTTTTTCCATTACAAGTTCAGTTTGTGTTTGAGTGGTTATTATAGAGATTACGAAATTTAATTTACAATGAATCACAAAAAAAAAAAAAAAAAATGCATTATGGTTTTATAATTGTCGCCGAAAGAGGCAATAAGGTAAACGACGTTTGGATGCATCCTATCAATGAAAGAAGAGAGGAAGTGGGTTTATTTTCTATTTTGATTGAGGATTTACGTGAAGAGGAAAATAAGTCATCTTCACGTAAATGATAAAACATTTTCAATTATTTTCGAATGTCCATTGCCTCCTTTGATGAGCTACATCAGCGTTCGGCACTAACTTTTAGAGGCGGGCAGTATAGATTTAGGTTGAAGCTTCTCGCTGGCCGGATACACCAATATATGTATCTTTAATTATTATCGATTTAACATTATATAGAATTTCTGACAACTGAAAAAAATATTGATTTTTTTTTTATCTTAATGAAATAGCATTCGATAATTTATTCTTTTTTTTTTTTTTTTCAAATAATTAAGAAATAATTATTTTCGTTATCAGTAAATTAAAGTCTAAAAAAGAAGTGAATCTTTTGTTCCAACGTAACAATGGGACTTGGTCTAATTTCTAAAAAAAAAGTATTTAAACTATGCTTCCAGATTACTCACTCTGTTTTAGTCAATATCAATTGTGAGACGATGGTGATCGAAATCGTTCAGTTTATTTTATAATAGAGAAGATGTCTGTTGCAGTATTTGTAGCAGTCAGTCTTAATAAATTGGCCAAATGAGATTCAGTTAAGTTATTCCTGCAATTTATTCTTGATGAAAACCATCTTGCTGAAATTTACAGTAATGTAAAAAGAAGTCCACTACGTGAAATTTTATTTTTTAATCCCCTGTGCTGTCGACGGGCCACATAAAAATCTGTTGCGGGCCGCGTAGTGGCTAACGCTGGGCTACATGAAAAACTCAAGGATGTCCGTCAGCGCCAAAACACACAATTTAGGAATTGCATACAAACAATTGAGATGCTGGCTATTACATTAAGGTAAATATAAATAGTAGTAGTGTTTGGTTTTGGTTTGAACAAGCCTTGTTGACGTCATTCGGTTCAGCCTATTTCTTCTCCGTTTTGCATTTTTACTCTAGCTCATCTGGCAACGAACGGGATCCTCAGTACGCTTTTCGAACAAGCCATTTTGCGCTTGAAAAGTTACTCATCAGAATATTTATCTGAAAAAGCTAGACAGTTCTTCTTGGTTGAACTTCTCTACAATTATGATTTGGTTTCAGAATAAATTTCTGGCAAAAGAACACATGGTCCGTCGTCAAGTTTCTTAACTGACTCAACACACACATACATATTCAACAGTAGTGTTATAGCATAATATAAATATAATATACATATAAAACATGCTGTATTCGAAGAGGATGTCCATTAAATGACCGATCCATAATGAATTTAAATACTAAAACACAATTTTGAGATAAAAATTAAGGTACATTCCTATTTCGAATAGTATTTTATTCAAGTTTAAAAATGTAAGGGGAGGAGAGTCATTTATTGGACACGATGCATGCACCATGTATTTACTTGTACTGAACTCGTGAAATATGTTATTAAGGAGTTGGAAATTGAAAGAAAAATAAACTGAATGTGGTTAATTTTTTTTTAAATAATGAATTAACACATAATTAGTTATTTATACCAAAATCAATATTGTCTGCCAAACAAATTTTTATTATTGACATCAAAAGCATTAAATTCAGGGTGTAGTTCAACGCCAACTTCATGCCAAGCATCTTTCGTAGCATTTCTATATTTGTTGGCGTCAAGAAATTTGTCCCACATCATATGTCCGGCTTTAGCAAGAGTAATCAAAACTTCCAAATCAATATCTTTTATTATTTTATTAAAAAAAAATCAGTATGTTTTTATGTGCGTAATTATGTAAAAGTTATTAGTATTTCTTATTTATTAATAATTGATGAATAACCAAACTAATAAGCTATCAAAATGCAATTTCAGTGGCTCAAGGCCAACTCGTCATCCGACATGAAGTCGGCTACTGTGAAAGCGCCCATTTGGTTACGTGGTCTACTAAATAATCAGCAGTCGGTCTGACGCCGGATGTTTCAGTGGCACCCGACCGCTGTAAACACGCGTTCTTCCGACTTTTTGACTCTGTCGGATAATGTGAAAGGAGCAATTCGCTTCTTCACCCCACTAAAAGAATTTCGTCTTCCTACTTTTTGTCCAAAAGTCGGATAATGTGAAAGGAGCCTTAGACAGCATATTTTGAATCTAGATATTTTCCTTTCTATCGTGCTGCCATCTATTGTATGCAATCGCAACTGCCCGTATTATTGGACAATTTCTGATTTTTTTTTTAAACTCAAATTTCCAAGCAAATTACAAAAAAAAAAAAAAAAAGGAATTGTAATTAAACTGTTCGTTCGAAGTGAGGGTTTATTTTTTAAAATTGGTAAATCAATTATCAATATTGTTTTGTGAGAAACAATAACACCTGAGAATTATTAAAAAAGATATTTTAAATAATATTGTAAAACACTTCAGAGCGCTGTTACCGTGCAGTAATTTTGTGTGTGTGTGTGTGTGTAAAAGTTTAACAATCTGTCTTAGCTTATTGACTAAGGATAGCTTTTGGTTTGGTTTGGAAACTCAACTACCTATTTTTGTGCAGAATAACGGCTAATCAGACTGGAACCTACAGCTTAACGTGGATTCCGAACCCCAATAAACTTCCATGCCTAACCCCATGATTCAAACCAGGCACCTTTGTCACGCAAGGCCAGAACGCTAACCAGACAGCTGTCAAGTGAGCGCTACTTAGGAAATAAAACTTGCGACAACGTTACGTATCCCGTATACGAAGTGCAATTTTAAATCAATAGCACTTATGATAGTCTACTTCTGATATACAGATATTAGCTTTTATTTTTGTTTGTGTGTAACGAGAAAATCTGTGGAGGGTTAATGTGGAACTTGCACAAATGAGGAAAATTAATATTTTTTGTATTTTCTAGAGTTATCCAACGAATATATTTGAGCAGTGCAATTGTTTTTTATCTTTATGCTTTCAATTAATTAAAAATCGAGTTTGAAATTAGCTGAAATCAAAGCAAAGGTCACGTGATCAAAAACGCATAAAAAAAACCTTGACATGGTTACGCATAGGTTCCGTCGAAAATCCGAGGAGGAACCTCACTTCCTCCTCGTCTAAAACAGGTTATAAGACTGGTTCACCATCTGCGCATTGACGTCATAGGCAAAAGTAGTTTTTCCCCGCCAAATCGCAAAGTGAAAAACTATTTTTTTTTTTTTAACTATCTATCCGATCTCAAATGTTTGAAAGAATGGTACTGTTTTTCATAATTTTTTCTCTACTTTTATTTAAAATTAAAACCAAAAAACGTGAAAATTCCTCATTAACCCACTTGCCGTCATCCAATGGAACTGACACTTGGCTGATCTGGACTAGTTTTCGATGACAATGCATTCTATCAAGTTTCAGGTTTGCCATAAAAAAACCGCTTTCACACACATTTCTATTGTCATACGTACCATCCAGATACCTCAAGCCTCCTCAATTTATTGATATTTAATGACTGAAATCGACTCCTTTTAAGGGTGATGACAAATTATGAAAGAAATCTGCCATTTTGATGTTTTTAAATCCTTTATATCTGTATCGCAGAAGTAAACTATCGCAAGCGTAATGTGAAACCAATAGCACGTACGATAACTTACTTCTGAGGTACAAATGCTAACTGCGATTTAGTTTGTGGTATGCAAGATCTTCGGAAAGCTAATTAACTCACTTGCCGTTATCCAATGGAACTGACACTTGACGGATCTAGACTAGTTTTCGATGACAATGTATTCTATCAAGTTTCGGGTTTGTCATCAAAAAGCCGCTTTCATACACATTTCTATTGTCATACGTCCCATCCAGATACCTCAAGCCACCTCAATTTGATGATATTTAATGACTGAAATCGACTCCTTTTAAGGTTGATGACATACTATGAAAGAAATCTGCCATTTTGACGTTTTTAAATCCTTTATATCTGTTTCGCAGAAGTAAACTATCGTAAGTGTAGTGTTAAACCAATAGAACTTACGATAACTTACTTCTGAGGCACAAATGCTAACTTCTATTTAGTTTCTGGTATGTAAGATCTTCGGAGACCTAATTAACTCACTTGCCGTCATCCAATTGATCTGAAACTTAGCAGATAGATTCGTTGTCAATTAGAATGCATTTAATCAAGTTCTTGAGTAAAAAAAAGAAAAGATATAGTTCATGGTACGTAATCGATATTTGTGTTTTTCTTCGTAGTGGTCAAACACTATGAAAAACCGATCTTGGTTTAACCCTTTGCACTCGAGCGGCGCTCTCAGGCGCCTCAAGATTAGATGCCGAAACACGAGAGGACCACTAGGTTTGATGCGGAAATTTGATGCAAGGTCAATGACTGTGCTTAGTTTCTATGAAGCAAATCCATAAACGCCTACCGAACCAAAAATGTCTCGAGTTGCTGGTCCCTCCGCACAAAAAAGGCCTCGAGTTCAAAGGGTTAATACCATTTAAATAAGTTGCAATTGCACATATTAAGAGTCTGCAATGGATAAATAGGATTTTTAGTTAAGGGGGTCCACTACCAAAATTTCTTCGAAAATCCCAATTTTTTTTTTTCTGATTTTAAAAAATAGTTCATACATTCCTGAAGAGAATGATGTTTTTATCTTATTCCTCCAGTGATTAGAACGCCACAAAATTACCTGTGATTTAAACATCAATAATGGGCGTAACACCTTGAAGCGTCTGCTTAAAGTGCGTTTTTCGAGCATTAGTGTTTTTCTCAGATGTTGCATATTCAAATCGATATATCTCCAGAACCATTACCAATTGGCTATTCAAATTTTTAGAGCATTTAATTTATATAGTTTTAAATATTTTGTCTTCACAGAATTTTATTTTTTTAATTCCGTTTTAAAATATAACATTTAGCATAAAAGATAACATAAAAAAAAAAGCAAAAATTTCAATATTTTAACTTTGAGAATTTTTTAAATTTTTTTTAATTCACCTATCAAAATTCTGTGAAGACAAAATTTTCTTTATATAATTATATATTACAGAAAGCTTTCACTTTGAATAAAAAAAAAAAAAAATCTTGACTTATATCAAAATACGCAAACATCAATTATTATGGATTTTTCTTGGTTTTTAAATTTTTTTTAAATAACTAAACACAATATTTAAAAAAACATTTTCTCAAAGATATATAAATAGTATCTCATACATAAAATAAATTTTTGACATAAAAATGTACGTTTAGTTTTTTTTATTTTCGGTACCGGACCCCCTTAAAAACATTGATTAGGTCCTTAAAAGTCATTGATTTTCATTCTGTGATTTGAGTGGGAACCCTGATAAAAGTCTGCAATGGATAAATAGGATTTTTAGTTAAAACTTTGATTTTACGGGTTAATTTTTTAGGTGATGCTTTGCCTGATGATCTCCACCATGCTAATCCTCGCCTACTGCTCGGACGTGAACGGTGACCGCACGTACCACGACGTGCTGCTGTCGATGTGCGGGCGGAGGGGCCAACAACTGGCCGCACTTTCCATATGCCTCACTCTCTACTGCGTGTGCGTCGCCACTCTCATCGTCATAGGAGACCAGCTGGACAGCCGTGAGTATATTTCCCGGGTTTTCTCCTCGTCGAAATGCAAATGCCGATTATTTTCCTTTGAATGTTTTATCAAAAGTCTTCAAGTTGCAGAAAAAGTCCTACAGTTAAAAGCTTACTGCATTGAACCTTTAACTGCTGTGGTTGGGTGGTTTGAGATTTATGGAGCAAGAGCAACACATGGGTCCATTCTGCTCCAAACAAATTGCTGAACATCAGTTTAAAGTTTAAGTAACATAGTAACAGAAAAATTATTATAAAAGTCCAAGATGAGATATTTTAAGGGGTGGAAGCATTCCACAAAAAATGTATCGCCGTCTGTCAGACAGCTTGCAGCAGTTAAAGGTTAAGAACGACATGCTTTTTGAGTAGTCGGAACTCAACCACACCAACCAACAATAAATTTGGTGTATGAATTTGTGGTCCAGTACAGTTTTTGAGGCATAAAAGTCTATATCAACTAACTAGCCAACCTTATTTGAATTCGCATTTCCGCATAGCATGTCCTTCGCGTAGCGCCGACCAAACGGTATAGTGGTGAGCGTGCTAGCTTCTAGACCGCGAGGTTGCGGGTTCGAGTCCCGTGTTAGTCTAATGACGAATGTTTCGGCGCATTATAGCTCTCGTGTTGCTGACGGCGCCAAATAATCTGAATACAACCAACCAACCAACCAACCAACCAACCAACCAACCAACCTTCGCGTCGCCATTTTGCTCCTTAAGAATACTACACAATCACACCAAACTCCTTATTTAACCCTTTGCACTCGAGCGGCGCCTCTCAGGCGCCACATGATTGGATGCCGAGACACGAGAGGTCCACTAGGTTTGATGCGGAAATTTGATGCAAGGCCAATGACTGTGTTTAGTTTCTATGAAGCAAATCCACAAACGCCAACCGAACCTAAAATGTCTCGAGTTGCTGGTCCCTCCGCGCGAAAAAGGCCTCGAGTTCAAAGGGTTAAAACTTGTATTATCGCACATTGTGGTCTTTTTGTAGCCATTCGGTGTCATGAAAATGCAATATAAGTACACCAAACCATTTCCTGAATTCTTATTTGAATTTGTATTTGTGCCATGAGAACACAACATAACTACACCAATTAAATCCTATATAAGTTCTTACTTAAACACGTATTTCCGCACAGCATGATATTCGTATAGCCATTCAGTGAGTGCCATGAGAATATAACACAACTAGCTATACCAAACTTCTTATTTGAATTAGCATTTCTGCACAGCATGGCTTTCGTGTAGCAGTTTTGTGCCATGAGAATTACAGCACGGCCATACCAACAAAGCCCTTATTTCCGACTACTTTTTTTTTTTTTTTAAATAAACTTTTTAAATGTAGGGATTTAAAAAAGCACTTAAAAGTGTTTTTTTTAATGTATGTCAAATACGAATGTGTGCAGTTGGAATCAATGCAAAAGATGAAATATTCATATATGATAATTTGAAGTTTTGTCTACTACAATCACACATCCTTTGGAATCTCTAATTTGTTTGAAATTGAGTGAAAGTTCTGTATAGAACGACCATGTAGTTGATAATAAATTTATAACATTCCATTTTTGCATTTATCACAAATAATAATAATAATAATAATATATATATATATATATATATTTTTGCGTTGTCGTTGGCAGTGTTGCACTCCGTTTTTGGAAACGAAGTGTTCTGTTCCAAGTGGTACTTGAGGAGGAGCTTCACAATCGCCGTCACGTCTATCCTCTTCATCCTCCCCGCATGCTTCTGCAAGAGCGTTGACTTCCTCGGATACATAGGGTGAGTACATTGCAATCCTAAACTTCGCAAATTGAATAGCCTTGAAAAGTAGTTCTCAAACTACTCTTTACAGTTTGAGAGGCGAATGCAGATTTTGGTACGTCATCTAATACCGTCCTGAAATTTGTATAAAAATTGCTGAAATACTGGTCTGTTTGAAGTGTATGAAAAGTATAGACCAGATGGGGGCTTACAAATTTTACTTTAAGATATAGGTACGTCATCTAATACCGTCCTGAAATTTGTATAAAAATTGCTGAAATACTGGTCTGTTTGAAGTGTATGAAAAGTATAGACCAGATGGGGGCTTACAAATTTTACTTTAAGATATAGGTACGTCATCTAATACCGTTCTGAAATTTGTACAGAAATTGCTGAAATACTAGTAATTTCAGAACATCTTGTTCTGCCAGAAGTGTATTAAAAGTCTTAACCAGATGGTTTACAAACTTTCCTTCAAGGGGGTATTCTGGTTTAGAAGCCCGAATTTTAGGTATTTTTTCGGACGCGATAAAAAAAAAAAAATTATTTTTACCATACATTTTTTTATAAGCTTTTTATTGATATTTTAAGAATACAAAACATTAATAATATAAGAAAAAAAATTAAATTTCAAAAAACTGCAGGTCGGCGAAGTGGGAACTGATGGAAAAATGGCTTGTCCTGGTGTGCAGGATATAAATCCTTCCCATGACCTGAAATGGAAATCCATGAATAATTCGTAAAGAGGAAGGGTGTAGTTATCACATTACGAAACGTTTTTGAAAAAGAAATTTTTTTTTCACAAAATGGCGGTGGTTTGAAATAAAAGTTTCTTATTTCCCCTGTTTTTTTTGTCGTTCGGAATTTTTTAAAAATACAAAAAAAAAAAAAAAAAAAAAATTTCTTCGTAGTGCGATACTATAATGTATAAAGAAGCTCTGTGTAAAATTTCAAGTGAATCGGTTGAGTAGAATTAAAGATATCATGCACACCGTTTCCAGAAAAGTAGTTACGAGAAAAACGAGTTTAAAGTTTGAGGACTAATCGCGCGCAGTCGGAGTCGTTTACTGACGTTTTATACTCACTTGTTATTAATTAAATTTTACACTAAAAATATATTTTTTCACGTCACTGATTTCAGAATACTTACGTTTGTTCAGCGAGATAGTCGAAACAAAACTGAGCTTAACTGAGCACTTAGTATAAATATATTTGAACTAAATTGGTTAAAATCGGGTCCAGTTCCCGAGTAGTGAATTTTGAGAAATATACATCGAGTGAAGAAAATACATCGAGTACAAAAGACCTTGGCGGCCACAGTGCCAGAGTTAGCCGATCGTCTATTGTTTGCTCGCGCGACCCGGCTGCGAAACGGTTTTGTCGGCGCGTCACAAAATGAGCTGTAACTCCGAAAATAATTCGAATTTCGAAAAATCATTTTAGGGACAATTTCTTGAAGGGTTATACTATGAAAATATGCACACACAAAAAAATCGATTTTTTCGAATTTCTAAACCAGAATACCCCCTTAAGATATAGAAACGTCATCTACTACCGTCCTGAAATTTGTATAAAAGTTGCTGAAATGCTAGTTGTTTAAGAACATCTTGGTCTGTTTGAAGTGTATGAAAGGTATAGACCAAATGGTTTACAAACTTTCCTTTAAGATATAGGTACGCCATCTAATACAGTTCTGAAATTTGTACAGAAATTGCTGAAATACTAGTAATTTCAGAACATCTTATTCTGCCGGAAATGTATTAAAAGTCTAAACCATCTAAACCAGATGGTTTACAAACTTTCCTTTAAGATATAAGTATGGCATCCACTACCGTCCTAAAATGTGTATAAAAATTGCTGAAATTCTAGTAGTTTAAGAACATCTTGATCTTCCGGATGTGTATGAAAAGTTTAGACCAGATGATTTACAAACTTTCCTTTAAGATATAAGTACGTCATCTGATACCGTCCTAAAATTTGTGTAAAAATTGCTGAAATAGTAGTAGTTTCGGAACACCTTGGTGTGCTGAAATTTATTCAGCCCGAAAGTGGATGAATAATGAATTCTAATGAGTTGAAGTACAAATCGCTTGACAAATGTGTTATTAGTTTTTGTTTGTAAGACAATCTCTGAACATTGATTTCCAATGAGAAATCAAAGAGAAGGTTTTCACAAGTTGCCAAACAATTATTTTAGAGCTAGTGCCATTTTGGTTTGATCATCATCGATGATGCAATTAATGTAATAAAGAAGGAGCCAAATTGGCATCGGTTTAAAAAAGGAAAACATTAGTTAGCGAGTGGTAAAAAATCAACTCTTTGGTTTCTCGTTGAAAATCAATGGGCTAATGTTAAAACAACCGTTCGTTATTTGATAACTTATGTCAAATTTGAGGAAAGGTTATAATAACCTCAATGAGTGCTGTGTTTTGGGGGAAAATGCAAGAAAAATTACAGCATTCTCTTCATCTCCATCAAATGATTTAATAAGTTCTAAATAACTAAAAAAAAAAAAAATCCTTTAAAAATTAATTACTAGAAAAAATAAAACCTCGTTCAAAATTTTTCAATCTTTCTACGATGGTGAAACTTCTTAGGAGAAAATTACAGAAAAATTTAAATCAAAAGATTTTAAATCGAATTTGCAGCACACGCACAGCATTAAATGGAATTTTATTAAAATTTTGAAATATTTTAACGAAAATAAATAATATAGAAAAAAAATTACGCAGACTGTGAGAGACATTAATTGAAGGTTGGAAATTAGATTTTATTCTCAAGCTGCCCTACATGTCCATTTTTTACACAAACACTGAAAATTCTACTCATTCTTGTCAGTATTTTAGACTCAATAGGATGATTTTTTGAGCACTTCCTTTTGAATTTATTTCAGCATTCAAGGATACTAAAAAAACTATTAGTATTTTTCTTTACATTCTAAGAATAGTGCACCATGTTGTACCATAATCGGCATTTTCCTCTGATTAATACCAAAAGCATACAAGAAAGAGGCCGACCAAACGGTATAGTGGTTAGCGTGCTAGCTTCTAGACCACGAGGTTGCGGGTTCGAGTCCCGTGTTAGACATAGGTGTTTGTAAATGTATGTTGGCTCGTCTAATGACGAATGTTTCGTCGCATTATAGCCCTTGTGTTGCTGACGGTGCCAGATAATCTGAAAACAACCAACCATACAAGAAAGAGGTTAGGATTATCACTTGAAATCTATTGAACCACTTTGAACCAGGTTTTTATTTCTATAGGTGACTAATCCAGATTATCTGGAACATAATTTCGTTCCCATGCTCATAACTTGCAATCAACAGAACCACTTTAAACCAGATTGTACCGGACAACGTTGAATCACAGTGATTAGAGCCCGAGCAATTCCGGGCATTTAAGTTAGATTGTTTATACAGGGTCTTTCAGAAATAACTCATTAACTTTCAGATAGTGAGAGACAGAAGGTTGAGACAGGTTTGGAATTTTAACTACACCGGTTTGCTAAATTGATTGACGAGAGTAAGTTTGATGACGACTGTATATGGTTTACCAATAAGGTTGGTTGGATGGTTGGTATCCTATCTTGATGCACAATGACGGCTAATCAACCCGGGACCTACAACTTAACGTAGATTCCGAACCACAACGGACATCCATACCTAACCCAGGATTCGAACCCGGTACCTTTGGCATGCGAAGCCAGAGCTCTAACTCCACAGCCATCGTATGGGCTTTACCAATAAGAACTTTTATTAGGACGTATTTGTCAATAATCAAAACGGGTAGATATGGGATACTGAAAACCCATCTGTATGTCTTGAAAAATCACTGCAATCTGCAAAAGCATTTTGGGGCTACACTATACTGTTACGGAATCGTAAGGTGTTTTTTCATGAGGGAAACGTTAAAAAACACCGCTCAATTTAGATTTTACAACAATTTGTTGCCACATTTCACTAATGCAACTAATTTTGAAAACCAGTGTATTGTTGAGTTGTATGGGTTCGAAAGATTTGACGCCAAAGCAGATCAAAACTTGCAGAAATTTATTCCAAAATAACTCTTCACAGTTCTCTTACAGCTCCAGAACTTCTCGTTCTAGTAGACACAATACAGCTCTTTTCACCTCAATAGAGCACAAAACAGCAGTTAAAAACTTGACAACAACTGCTAAATCGCAGCAAAAGACAATGCAATACAGTTCGCTCAGTATCTCCAGTCAACTAATTCAGTGACTCAAAATCCAAGAACTAACTCCCTCAGCTCATGGCCGGGCTTATATAGGAGTGGTGAATCTTCACGAATCTTCCAGAGAGAGAAACTTGAAGAACTTTTCAGATTGTAGTCGAAAAGTCCTTATACATGTACATGGGATACATGTACCCATACATGTAACGAAAATGTCACCAAATGGTCGCCAAGTTTGGCGACATTTGGCGATTTCTCGCCAAATTTGGCGACAAAAATTAGTCGCCAAAACCGTCGCCAACTTGGCGAGATTGCCATTACCATAATGTTAAATGCCCTGCTCCTTGTAAAACTCGTTTCCCAGCGTTATCTCTGTAAAACTCGTTATCAAGCATTAAGACCCATATTGCAGGGAAGCCAAGTTTAGACGAACTATTGCACTGCCTTATGCGAAATGTACATAAATTTTCCTATTTACAAAATTAACACTACGAAATATTTACAAATATACCAAAATTCGTAACAATATATTAAAATTCTCTACCTGTCTACTAAAACGGGACACTTGTCTCTTCTTTCTGTTTCTCACTGGTTCGCAGTTATATCCTTTCAAAGTTAAGGAGTCCTTTCTGAAAGAGACCCCGTAGAATATTGCAACAGATCTATGAGTTAAGCAAAATACTTTCAATCACTTTTAATACAATATTCAATCAAAGTTAAATACTTTTTTTTTAACTAATAATATCTTTTTCAGGTCCATCGGTATATTTGCCATGCTCTATCCAGTATTTCTTACGGTGTACGGATACTTCCGGTTGACACCGAACCACGCTCACGTCAAAACAAGGTAATTTATTTCTGAAACATTTTATCACTTCAATATGATGCCACTAAGAAATAATTTAGACGCTTATTTTTGAAAGCTTTGGTGTAAACTTTTAGCTGAAAATTGATGTGAAATTCATAAATCTGTTCATAGAGGGCAGCACCAGACTAACTTGTTATAGGAGAGCTTACTTAAAACTGGTTTCTAATCTTGGAACATTTTTCAGATTTAAACTCTTACATTAATGTTTAATTATTATTAATTAAATATTATTTAAACTATTTTATGTTTTCCTTAATTTTATGTAAAATGATAGTTTTTTCTTGTTAAGCTATGTATGAATTTTGTATTGTAAAAAGACGCCAACAGATGGCGTGGAAGCTGGATGAGAAGTGCTGGTGCATTAGATATAATATCTTGAAATCTATTTTTAGAATTCAATTAATCATACCCAATTCTGCCTTTGGATTTCATTTTGAATTAAAAAAAAAAAAAATATTTTCAAAACTTGGAAGGCCGACCAAACGGTATAGTGGTTAGCGTGCTAGCTTCTAGACCGCGAGGTTGCGGGTTCGAGTCCCGTGCTAGGCATGGGTGTTTGTAAATGTATGTTGGCTTGTCTAATGACGAATGTTTCGGCGCATTATAGCCCTTGTGTTGCTGACGGCGCCAGATAATCTGAAAACAACCAACCAACAAAACTTGGAAGAAATATAATGGTACTCTTCTGTATTTTTGCATCTTCGTGTTCCTCTGCTCTAAACACTGTCTCTTGAATGCCGCGAGATCTAGTTGGATGATAAAAAATCATTAAAAATATATTATTTTAAATATTTTTACTATTTTTTTTCTTCTTTTTAACAGGGTTGCGCTTTCAAAAATATATACCATGAATTTTTTTTAAACTATTCTCAAAGAGTATAATTTAAAATGCATAACTATTAATTGAAATTTCTTAAAAATGAATGATTTTGATAAAAATCTAGTCTTGCACCCCCCTGCAAATATTTCTGCGGGCGTCCATGCTCTAAGCTGTAAAAAGGTGAAAGGAATAATTTAGAGTAATATGTTTATCTGGGAACCTATTAATATTCGGTAGACATCCCTTCAACCCTAAATGTTAGGATATATTTTTAGCTTCTGATAAACGCGACAAATTCCATTTTCAAGTATACACAGATTTTTTTTCTCGTAACGTTTAGATGGACTATAACTCTGGACCATACATAGACTTATTATAATCAATAGACTGCGCGTTCCCACTTCAATCATACAACGAGAATGAAACCAAAATGAATCACAAAATTCGTCTATCAGACACGTGGTTTTTAATTTGGCTACGTCGTAAAATTAATCCTTTATCTAATAACCTAAATATCCTTTATCGCCTGAGTGAGGAGAAACCCGCCAAATCTGCAACCCTGCTCCCAAAAAGTCCCTACTCATGTGATTCATTTTGGTTTCATTCTCGTTGTATAATTGAAGTGCGAACGCGCAGTCTATTGATAATAATAAGTCTATGGGACCATATTAATTAATCTATTACGATATTTTCATGTTGCAGTCCTGATGATCTCTCTGGAATGTTCGCCATGTTTCCAGTGCTAGGACTGGGATATCAAGTAAGTTGAAACATTTGTGATGATTAGTAATTGATTATTGATCCTTTCCACATTGACCTAATGCTCTACTTTCTTAACCACAATATCAGTTGAAATGCTGATTCATAATACAGGCTATATAAAAAAAAGGATGATATGACTCTAAATCATTATATTTAGGAAACGACGAAGATCTCGTCAATAAGAGTTATGTCGCAGATTGAGGCGTTAGTCTAGAGTTTTCGGGAATCGCCCCTAGAAGGCTCTTCACATGTAAAAGATGGAAAAATAGCCATGAATGAAGATGAAGTCATTCTTTTTTTAAACATGTTGCATAATAAATTTCAAAGAAAAGGGTTTACATGAGCTGTTTGATGTCTTTGTTTAAAAGAACGTTAACTTTTTATGTTATAAAACCCTCACAAACGAAAAAAGAAAGACAAAATTAGTTACTTGGTTAATCGCCGATCAAACGGTATAGTGGTTAGCGTGCTAGCTTCTAGACCGCGAGGTTGCTGGTTCCGAGTCCCGTGTTGGCATGGGTGTTTGTAAATGTATGTTGGCTCGTCTAATGACGAATGTTTCGGCGCATTATAGCTCTCGTGTTGCTGACGGCGCCAGATAATCTGAAAACAACCAACTACTTGGTTTATAAAAAAAAAATTATTATCTTCTCAACAGATTGCTTCATGGCGATTTCTACATCTTTCACATATCTTTAATGGGAAAAATTCAATGAAAATTTTAATGAAAGAAAATGTGTACTTTCTCATGCTATAAAACTCTCCAAACGAAGAAAAATACATCATCTATATGTATAAAAAAAAAAAAGAATGATTCTCATCTTCTCAACAGACCGATTTCATGGCTATTTCTACGTCTTCCACATGCGGAGAGCCATTTAGGAACAATTCCCTAAAACTATAGGCCACGCTTTGTTCAGCGACATAACTTTCATTGAATAACATTACCAAGTTAAATAAAATGGCTATTATGTGAAATTCCAGCACTTTTACAAGCAACAAAATACACAAATTTTATGGTTTTATGTACCTTTTAAAAGAGTCAATTTTATGTGCAGTTTGCGGGATTTTTCTCATCCTCATTTGCTTTTTTGCCATTCTCATCCCTGAAGTTATAGATAGGATCTGATTAATGAGTTTGCTTGTGTACCCCGTGATTTGCCTTTACATTTTCTAGGGAGTCCATAAAATAAATAATAAATCTCTTTTTATTTTCAATTATCCATTGTTTTATGTAGGGTAATGAAAGGTATAACATTCGGTCAAAAAAAACCAAAAAAAAACATTTTTTTTTTTTTTTTTTTTTTTTTTTTTTTTTGTGTGTGCATTTTTTTACGTTTTGGAACATCCTGATTTTTAAAAAAAAGTGGTCTAGAGAAAATGTCTGTTTTTGTGCCCACATGATCAGCACAAATCTCGAATGAATTGACTTACGATGTTCATATATGGTGTGAGAGTTAGTGGTGGCCATGGGATCTACCATTTAAGTTTTCTTCAAAATCGCGCATGAGCATAAGGTTAAAGTCTTAAAAATCATGAAAAAATCATGTTTTTCAGCAATTGCTTAGAATCGGCTCAAACGATTTTGATAAAATCTCTGTGCTAATGCCTCAATTCCCGTAGAAATGCGATAAAAGCGTAAAATGTTAGAAAACGAGGGCCTTTGACACATAGCTATATTCCCTTGAGCATCGCTCATCAACAATTGATTTTATTTCTGTTTCACGCATAAAAATGGACAATGTAATGTCTATCGAATAACATCGCCAATTTGGCCATTTTGGCCGGGTTTTTTTTTCTCCCGGAAAAAATGATTGCTAAAAATATCGCCAAACTGGCGATTTCTATTTAAATGAGTGAAATAATATGAAAACGGTAAATAAAACACCATATCAAATTTTAGTGCTATGACCAATATTACAGTGCAATTGAAAGTTGTACGATGTTCCACCACCCCTATAGTTTTATTCTTTTTTTTTTTTCAAATTGCTATGTTTTTATTACTTTGAATAATATATTACTTTTGAGATTACGCTTCGTATACTAAACTTCAACTTAACTAGACATCAGTTAGACGGTAGATCGTCCCAGTGCTCATAGGTATTTAATCCATTTTGGCGGAGTGAAGACATAATTCTCGCCAAACCTTTTGTTCTCTACAGGGTTTCTTCTCGTAAACACTTAAGATTTTTTTTTTCATATAATATTACGTGGTGGCAAAGTTATGTGGGAAAATAATTACTTTAACTAGGTCAAATATGCATTTATATCCACCGACGCGCAGGACATGGACATGTCCCGTGTATCGGTGGATTATAAATGTAAATTTTACTTATACTAAACTCCAACTTAACTTGACATCACTAGACGATAGATCTTCACCAAGCTCATGGGCAGTTAATCCATTTTAGCCGAGTGAAGGCATAATTCTCGCCAAACCTTGTAGCCTTTTGTTTTCTACAGGGTTGTGGTTTGGCGAACATTATGCTTTCACGCCGCCAAAATGGGTTAAATACCTATGAGCACTGTGACGATCTACCGTCTAAGTGATGTCAAGTTAAGTTGAAGTTTAGTATATATTTAGACATTTAAGAATTGTAGTTTCCAATACTTGATAAAAATGCATTCAACTCATTCCCACAGTGCCAGGAGGTGGTGGTCCCTGTCTACGCCTGCATGCGAGAGCGCAATCTGCTGCAGTTCATCAAGGCCAGTCTCCTTGCCATGGGCTTTCTGTTCGTGGCCTACTCTGTGACGGGCTGCTTCGGATACCTGACTTTTGGTACGGGGGTCGCGCACAACGTCATGAAGATGTACGACCCGCAGGACCCCTTCGTGGTGGTCGGGGTCGCGGCGCTCATCGTCAAGATGATAGCTACCTACCCGATACTGGCACTATGCGGAAGGTAAGGATTATTCGCGATTATTTTGTATCTCTTAACAGAAATCTCTTGCAAGAAAATCTCTTACAGAAAATTACTGGAAATCGCGATTATGTAGAGGATTATTCGCAGTGTTGTGTTTCAATTATGAAGTAGAAGACCAATATGTATAAACAATCTTTATTCGATGCAACTCAGTCT
Source organism: Linyphia triangularis (assembly GCA_963978545.1). Taxonomy (NCBI): domain Eukaryota; kingdom Metazoa; phylum Arthropoda; class Arachnida; order Araneae; family Linyphiidae; genus Linyphia; species Linyphia triangularis. The sequence goes on from OZ021730.1 coordinate 74,986,418, forward strand.
GAGTAGGCATTTCTTAAAATAAAAACCAATATAACTTAAACAAACTGGCATAATCATACTTTAAAAACATATTTCAATCCACCGGGTAGCATAGCGTGATTCAGCGATCTTCGGATCTCAGCATGGACTTCATTAGTATCCTTTTATATGTATACAAGCAAGGCCGTAATGAAGTCGAAAAGTGTTGCCACTTATATAAGTAATGAAGATTAGTATCTCCATTACGCAGGGGCGTACTGGGACATAAAACCGCCCGGTGATTTTAGATTTATGCCGGCCCAAATTTTAATTATAATCATTTATCAAATTTTAATTATTTTTGTTAATAAAATTCCACTAATTAATTTTAATAATGAAATATTTTGAATAACTAAAAAATTTTTGTTTTTTAAATATTTATAATGAATAATTAATTGCGATGATTATATAAATTTATTTATAAATTTTTATAATTGAATTGTTTTAATAATTAGTTTAATTAACTAAATTTTTCTCTGTTTTTAATCCTTATATCCCCTTTGAGTAAACTTGGTTTAATAAACTATTGATAGTTTGTTACAAAATAAAACAATATCTAAATTGCAAAATAAAGAATGCTTCGGTTTATAAAAAATGTTTATAAGAAAATGACTTTCGAAATTATACTATATACTTAACTTTAAAAGGTATAAAATAAGTAAAGAGTTGTAATACTAGAGATCTTTGTCATTTGAACAAATATCATTGCTATTTGGTTCTGTATCTGCTCGCGTAGATGAAACATCTGAAGTTTTGTTTAAATGATTATTAATCTCAGTAGTGTCGATTGCTACGTTATGATTTGCAACAATATTTTGATCCGTTGATCCAAAGAATATATCTTTTATAGATAAACATTGCTTTGCAAGACATTTTTTTTTTACCTTCCATTTTACCAAATTAGACAAAAATCTGAATAAATAAAAACTGTCGTCGTTAAAAAAAACTTTAAAATCCATTTTGTTGCAAAATTAATTGAAAACTTGGAACTTGGAAAAATTACGTGATGGCGTAAAGTTAGGCGTAAATTATTCAAAATTATTGAGGAGAACAGGGAAGGAAAGAAGTTCAGAGTTCAGATATAGAAAAATATGTGATGGATCATAACATGCACAAATTCGTGACAATACTGTTATAATTAAACGTATACATAAATTGAGGAACTTGCATATATAAATAGGTTTATCAAGTTTTAATGCTTTGACATTTCAGTTAGGTTTTTAGCAAACATATCTTAACTTTCTAATTTCTTCAACAGATAACTTTGATTTCTACGAAATATATTTTAACGTGTTATCGGTTAAACTCGTGAATTTCTATTAAGATTTTATTCTTTTTTTAAATTTACCACTACTTAATTTCTTTTTTTAATAATTATTTTTAAACAGTTCATAATGGAAGATTGTTTGGCACATACCCAATTGTCATTCAATTCTATTTAAATAATTTTAGACAAAATGAAATTGCATTACAACACAAAATTAAATAATTACCCCTTGTCTATGGAGTGAATCAAATTATCTACATAAAATCGTATACTTATGATTATAATAAGAGATGTATCTCTTATTATTTATAAAAATGGTTTAATAATTTTCATTTACAATTAAATCACTCTCAATAACATCTTAATTAATAGTACTACATTTTTTTTTAAAAAGATTATACGGACTTAAAAAAATAACTATGAATGGAAAATGTGTAATACAGAAAATTTAATTTTTCTGATTTCGAAAACAAAACGTATAAAAAGCTTAGATTTTGAATTGTACTCTAAACCCACAATGTCAGGCAGATCACTAACACAATGCAATGTTAAATATGTGTTTACATTCGTATTAAAAAGTTATAAATCGACACAAACATGATCCAAATTGGTTCAGTTAATCTGGAGTTATAGGCGTAAATAAACATAGATAAACGTTGAATTTTATACGCATATGGAGAGATAAAATTTAAATAAAAATATTTTCTCTAGTAAACGTAATTTTACGTATGAATTAGATTAATTCATTTCAAGTTTTTAAGAATTAAGAACCATTATATATAAATAATTTAAAATAAAGACACTTACTTGAAATGTATATTTGAAGTTTTATGTAATCAGTTGCAACATTTTCGTTTGGTATTGACTATAGTATGTAATTGCTACCAGCTTAGCTTCGCATGGAACCATACCAATTTGTGAAATGGAAATGGCCTCTAACAAAACAACGACCACTCTTTTCTTGGTGTTGTGACTTGTGTTTCATCATTTGTCAATTCCGTTCGACTAGTAATGTAATTAGAGCTAGAGTCTTTAGGGGTGTAGTGGTGCGGGAACGCGTGGGAACGGCAATCCTTTACCTTTTTAGTAGGAGGAACGGCGTTCCCTCACCTAAAATTTTTAAAATTTGTATATATTTTTTTTTAACATTTTTTCTTTACAAGAAACTGAACGCAAAACTATGCTTTCATTTTCTATCTACAACTTCAGAGCTGAGCAGGCAAGTTCAAGTATTTGCAAAACACTTGAAAGAGGCGCGGCCACCCGCACATGGCCATTCCATCAACAATCCGACATATGCAATACTATGATTCATCCAATGGCAATTATCTTCTTCGACGAATGATATGTAATTGTGGATGAATTCTAGAAGTGAAATTTATATGACTCGTCATGAATACGGACAAAAACTCACTTACACAAGTTCACTCCCACTATCTCCATTTTTAAAAAACAAAATTGTGGTCTGACACAGTTCTTTGCTCCTTTTCCTTGAAGAAGGTTTCTGCTCCTCTAATTTTTACGGGAACGCTAACCGATTTATCAACAAAAGTAATGTAATTTTTTTTTTAAATTTTTTATATCATTTACTTTATGTGACATAGCGTTCCCCCACCTTTTTATTTTACTCTACGCCACTGTTTACTGCCTCGAAAAATTGACCCCCCCGAGAAGCTTTACGTAAAGTTTCTGCTTTTAAGATGTCCGAACAATATATACTCTGTCGCCAACGATCTTGGGGGGCCATTATAGTAATGAGTTAATAGCCCATCCACGTCTGGACTATGCGGGTAGTCTCAGATTTCCTTGGTCCTTTCCTCACCTCGGGCATTAAGTAGCAGTCATCGACCGCTTCTCCACAATACCCCATACTTTTAATAGAATACCTTATCTCCCCGACTAACCAAAAAAGGGAGCGAACGATGGAAACAATTGGGATTCAAATGCAATGGGTTAGAAAAAAGAAGAAAAAAAAAAAAAAGTTCAAGAAGACGATTACTTATATTGAAAAAAAAGAAAGAACTTCCATACCGGACCGGCCCATTTTTTTCAGACACTGACCGTCCCGGTGATTGCACCGGACAACCCTATGGCCAGTACGCCCCTGCTATTACGGCACTTGCTTGTGGTAAGGAAGTATGATTGTATTTCAACAAACGACCGACCTTTAAAATTTTACTAACATTTTTGTTTGTGAATAGGATTGTGGTATACTATACTAAACTCCAAGGCACAAACTAGTTTAATTATTATTTCAGTACGTCAGTTCATGATTACTTAAAACTTGCGAAGCGGGCGCGCATTCTCCTGAACTGTTGGGGAAATGTTAGTAAAAAAGATATTAACTAGCACTTAGCGCGAATTTCTTTGGAAACGGGAAATGGATGTAATATGCGATTAAAAAAATAATAATAATAATAATAAAGACCGAAAAATAATTATTGTGGAACTGCATTACATAAATTCCCAGTTGCTAGCCGTATTTTAAAAGCATAAAGGTAACCAGAAATCAGCAACATAATTTTTTTTAAAGGTGCCCAACAGAAAGAGTACTTTTTTCGTTGCTAATGGCGCCACCTTTCGTGTCGAGCATCAACTATCTGCACTAATCTTTTCCCGCGCAACAGATGGGCACACAAACAATTAACTGCTCTTTTGGTTATTAGAAACAATATAGATTCAAAACTAAACAAAACAATTTATTTTCCTTTGTATAGACCAAACTAAACTTATACTTATCGGGGGTGATAACTGATAAACGAAAAACCGAAACTCCTTTGATTTAAATCTCTTAGTTGCTCATGGCGCCATCTTTCATGTCAAGTTTCAACTATTTGCACTAATCTTTTTTTTTTTTTTTTGCACAGCAGATACAGCACAAACAATGGCTCTTTTGGTTTTACAAAATAATGTTGACCAAAAACTGTACAATATAATTATTTTTGTTTCTTTTGTATGGACAATACGAAACTGAAAGAATTACAAATATAATATAATAATAGCATGATATTTTTAGTATAAATAAATTGGATATCTTTTGCAAGATCTATTGGAGGGCTATACTGCACCGGAGCAATCACAATAGAAACCTTCAAGCCAATTAAATGGCTAGATAGTAATGAAGGTGATCAGAACAATAAAAAAATAATAAATATGATAAAAAAATATAACAAAAAAGATGACGATTATTAAATATAATAAAAGTGATAATTAAACATGTACTAAAGATGATAATAATAAAAGTGATAATTAAACATTGTACTAAAGATGATAATAATAAAAGTGATAATTAAACATTGTACTAAAAATGATAATAATAAAAGTAATATAAAATGGTAGAAAAGGGGATACAAATAAAACATAATATTCAAGCTGTAAAAAAAATCGTTATTATAATGTTAATAAAAAATAGATAACATTGGGGATTATAATACTATTGACGATAACAATAAAAATATAATTAATAACTCAATAAAAATTAAAATCTTGTCATATAAAACTAATCCGATTCCAAAGCCGACTGACCCTCCCCTTCTTCTCTCCAAGGGATGCCGCAGCTGGAATGTATGCCGAGTTTTGCGGTATCAAGCCTGCTGAGTTCGTAGCTAGGGAGCGCTGCCGTCGCTGTGTTGTCGCAGCCGCTTGGTTCGGATCTTCGCTGGTCATCGCAGTCGTCACAAAGAGCATCGGCGTCGTCATCAAGTATCTGGGATCAGTCGCATCGGCCAACATATTTATCTATCCAGGTGAGTGGTGCTGGGATCGAATCTCCTATACGGAATAATCAAGTGTGTTGTTTCAGGTACACTAGAAATAACGAGAGATTGTAGCGAGAGCCAATCTACAAATAGACAGACAGTAGGACCAATCCTTGTTTGTAAAATAAATCTCATATCAGTGCATTATTGGGTTGGTTGTTTTCAGATTATCTGGCGAGGGCTATAACGCTCCGAAACATTCGTCATTTGACAAGCCAACATACATTTACAAACACCCATGCCTTACACGGGACTTGAACCCGCAATCTCGCGATCTAGAAGCTAGTATGCTAACCACTATACCGTTTGGTCGGCTGCATTACTAGGAGACTGTAAAAGAAGTCTCACTATCATATAAAATTGCGAAAGATTGCCTTGATATAGAAGCTTGGATATTAATAACAAAACTGATTGAAATTCGACAAGAAGCAAGGCTTTGTGTTTCCAGCAAAGTTGGTATTGCTGATTAAAAAAAAAAATGCGATAACTTTAGCAATCAGTCGAAACGAAACTAGATATCAATATATTGTGTTACTGAATCAAAAGTGTACGTAGGTGATCTATCCTTATCAGTTTCTCCCATGGTAGAAAAAAAGTTACCAAACAATCGGGAGTGCATAAAATTGATAATAAAACTTGAAAAAACTTATAGTTTTCTTCAAGGTAAATTTTTTTTGGTGACGCCCTGAAAGTATTGGGTGTTAACAGTACTGACCTGTAACTTCAGTATATTGTATGCTTGGTTGGTGTTTAACAATCACCATAGAGGCCTATTTGAGAAACTTTCCCCTCACGCAAGTTGGAATGTGTTGTTAACCATGGGCAACCTATTCCGTAGCATAGACGGGGGGAGGTATTCATTTGGCTTCACCTAATTGCAGCAGGGGTGAAACTGAATATACCTATCTCCACCTGAAGATTAAATAATCACCATAGAGATTTATTTGAGAAACTTTCCCTTCACGCAAGTTGGAATGTGTTGTTAACCATGGCAATCTATTACGTAGCATAGATGGGGGGGGGAGGTATTCATTTGGCTTCACCTGATTGCAGCAGGGGTGAAACTGACTATACCTATCTCCACCTGAAGGTTAAACAATCACCATAGATATTTATTTGAGCAACTCCCCCCAACAGTTAGAACCGATCAGGTGTAAAGATCTAAATAATTCCCAACATGTTAGAACTCTTAGGCCTCTTTCACAAGAGGCGGTTTAGTTGATTCAACTAAGTTGCTTGGTAAACTCTCAACAAGTTGACTTGCCACTTTCACACGAGGCAACTTGTGGAATCAACTTCTCTTCCGAAGGTCAGTACGATGCTGAGTCGACTAGTTCGGATGAGAACGTTAGCGGCACTTGTACCTGCAAACAAACAGCCTGGGCGGACGAGTTGACTGCGTGTGAAAGGGTTCAGGCGATTCCCTCTCATTTCCTAAATGGTTACACTCCAAATCACCCGTCAGACAGGCTAGTTGAATCAACTAGTAGCATCGTGTGAAAGAGGCCTTATAGTTCAAGAACAGAATTTCAGAGTTGGAGACTTAAGTGTCTAGCATTGAAAGTGTGCATCTCTCTCGTAACTAAATTAATTCAGTTAAAAACGCATAATCGCGATAACTGTATGACGACTATTGGTGTAAATAACGCAGGACATACCCATTCAATGATGAACTCTTAACAAAAAACATCCATGTGATAATAATATATTTTAGAGTCTTCTCTTAATTCAATATTCCCTTTCAAAGCGCTTATCCCATTTTTTATACCTTCGTCATTTCATTCAATACTTTCCCACTTTTTCAACAATCTATTCGTGTAAGAGTTGTTTAGGTCTGCGCTTTTCGAACAGTGAGTCCCATAAATATTCAACATTGCTAGTCATGGTATCAGGCGATTTTGTAGTTTCACACACCAATGGTATTTTAATTTTCGCTAAGCTCAACACAAATTCTTGTGGTTCAATACAATGGTAGTTTACAGTGTTCATTTGACGAAGATTCTACATTCATTCGATTGTCGCTTTGTAAACGATTAATACTAGTTTTTAGTCCGTCTCTCTCTCCCTAAACTTCCACCTTATGCCCTTATTATACAGAACCACTCCAGTGGCGAGCGCGCACCATAATTTCAGACACTCAGACAAGCCACTTTAAGCAATACATGCAATCCTATGGAGCTTATTACACTGAGGCACTGTAGTGGCCAGCCCGGCCCTCTTTAGTGTGGCGCGAGTTCGCAACAGGATTTGCTCTGTATAATAAGGAGTTGCTCTACAATATAAGGTTCATTGAGTACTAACCCCCGATAAGCACTGAAGTATAAGACAACTGTACCAGTTTTTCTGGCCGTGCATGCTTATGAACTTGGATTGGGGGCCAAGATAGTTAAAGGGTAGTATTGCTCTTACGCTATGCAGATGGCTGTGTGGTTAAGGGTCTGGCCTCGCATATCAAAGGTGCCGAGTTTGAATTACGGGTTAGGCCGGGGACACACAGAAACGGTCCGGGCACGGCGCGGCTACAAGCCCCCTTTTGATAAATGTCGAAAGGGGAGAAATGCATTGAAATCTTAAGGAGGGTGGAATTTGTAAGGGGTTGGAAAAAACTGTCACCTTAATTGGGACAGCTACTCCTCCCCCTTACAAATCCCACACTCCTTAAGATTTCTGTGTATTATCTCCCCCTTCGACATTCGTCAAAAAGGGGCTGGTAACCGCGCCGTGTCCGGACCGTTCCTGTGTGTCTTCAGCTTTAGACGTGGATGCTCGTTGTGGTTCGGAATCCACGATAAGCTGTAGATCCTAGCCTGATTAGACGTTACTGTGCACAAAAATAGGTTGTTGAGCACAGAAACCAAACCAGCCAACTTGCCTTATGCAAAATCCAATATAATCTTCCGGCTAATTCCGAATAACACCGATGTCGCTATAATTTACTGGATAATGTCCCATTCATCTCACGTTCTCTTCCAGGAGTGTGCCTCCTCCAGGTGATACTGAAGGAGGACCCCGACTGCTCAACTCTTCGCAGCCGCTTCCTCGTGGGCTATTCCATAGTGATCGCAGGGGTGGGGGCGTTCTGCTTCGGGGTGGTTCTGTTCGAAGCGCTGCTCGACAACACCGTGGAGACCCCCACCTTTGACCTCTGCCCTCATCTCTTATGAAGATGATGGACTCGCCCTCAAGCGCGCGCCAACTTACTGTGATCCCAGAGACAGAAACAAGTGATTCGCTGCTGCAGTGTAAAGAAATTCCTCACGTTTGATAATTGAGAAGACAGTGAGGAGATATAGTTTGTACGACTGTGTCTTGAAGTTTGTGTGTGTGGTTGACAGTGGCATTGCGATTATTTATGTCTGAAAGAGATGGCTGTCTCAATATATCCTCATGTTATTATCATGTGCCATAACTGTTCGACTTGAAAAGACTGAAATATTATTTACTGGAAACTTTTGGACTGAGAGGCGAGTGCAAGTTTGGGTATCCTATCGAACATCATTTTGAATTTTTTTAATAGAATGTAGATAAAGAAATGTTAATAGATCATTAATCCACTGGTTAGCCGGGACAAAAATGGCCGAAACTGTTCAAAAATCGACTTTGAATGAATTTAACTAAATCCGATTGCCAAATAATGAGCATTATTTTTAATGTGGTAGTCCACTGCTCTTTCAGTTTCCAACGAGGAAAGGCGCAGACGATTCGCCATCTTTGGCGACGTTTAACTCGCATTTTTTTTTTAAAGGTGAGCCAAGTTGGCGGTGAGTATTACGTCTCTGATGACGAAAGTAATGAAGGCAACTTTGCTTACTTTCCAAAGATGCAAATCAGAAGTCGTCAAATCGTCTGCTCCCTTCCTCATTGAAACTTGAAGAGGGGTACCAAATAATAATAATAATTATAAAAAAAGATTATTATTTGGCAATCACATTAAGTTCAACTAAATCGATTTTTGACCAGTTCCCAATTTTCGGACATTTCCGTCCCGGCAGACCAGTGGTCTACTAACATTTCTCCACATTCATGTTCGATGGGGTATGTATACTTCCATTCGCCTTTCCGACTATTTGTTAAGATTATAAATAAATATGTCAGTTGAGAGTTGATTTTAAATGTAATGCGACTGTTACGAATGAAATACTCAATGCATACACTTAGCTGTTAGACATTTTAATATGACATATTTTATTAAATTCATCCATTTTATAAAAATATATGCTTATCTTTCGTATCAAAACTTAACTATCACATTTATTTCAGAGTCTTGAGTTTGCATAGCTCTAACTGAATACTGTAATAAGGTCACTTCTGTGATCTAATTGGATAACTGTTGGATGGTCACAGTAGTTCTTATAGTCTGTTACTTCAAAACTGGCTAGCCAAGGTCAGGCTTTCTCCTCCTATGCAACCCCGTAATCGTAGCTACACATTTCCGAAAGGTTAGCTTAACTTTTCTTCCGTTTTGGATAACATTTCTCGATTATCCTCAAGTGATTGTTTGTTTCTGCCTCGCAAACCTAATGCGATATTTTCTCATGCATACAGTGTTCATTATAATACTGCTTTGAAATCTACAAACAAAATTAGGAAGGTTAATTGTTGTAGAACATATATTATAAAGGCTGCATGTTAGATTTTATTACCTTAGGGAGCATAGACTATAACACAATCTATTACTAAAAAATAAGCAGATTACACATACTATTCAAATGTCACCCTAATAACAAACAAACGAAAAATGAAACAAAAATTTCCAAAATAAATCGAGGTAGAACAATGATGTGTTTGGCTTCTTTTTTTATGACAAAAAAAAAAAAAAAAATTAGATAGGTACTGATTGAACTGAAAAATATATCCCAACTCTGTAAAAAAGCGCTAAATTCTTCATGCAATGATTATGGCCGTAAAAAGTATTGAGATTTTAAGTAGAGCCAAGTTAAAAGTTGTTGTAAATTAAGGGCAATGAAAATTAATAAAATTTTCTTCTCAAAGTCAAAACCCTCGTGCATATGACTGCATATATCTGCAATATCTGGCTGCAAAAATATTTGTGACACTTGACCATTATGTATTCTAGTTCACTGACACGCAGACGCAGCTTAGCCAATCTTGGCTCTTATGCCATTAAAACCCATACAACCAACCAATCACTGACGCGTAATGGCCAAGTCACACAAGAATGACGGTGACATGATCCTCACCCCGACATTAACTCACTGAAGAGGATTTTGAAATGGATAAACAGTCGTTGTTTTTAACTTTTACCTTGTTTATTTATTTAGATCATTTAAGGTATATTTTGAATTTTTCAGATTTTTTTTGGAAAATTATTTTTATGATTTTTTAAAAACAATGAGTGGAACTACAATTACAATTTATTGGCGAAGAAAAAATCTAAAATTTCGATTGACAAGTTTTATTGCCATCTGTCGTTTATGGGTTGCAGGAAATTACGGCTATCACATCAGCGGAAAGCCTAAACCAGTGATTCTCAACCTTTTTTATGTCGCGACACACTTTTAACGATTTCAAAACTTGGCGGCACACAAAGGAAAAGATAAGTTTAAAAGTTGTTTACTTTACCTACCTATAATACACTGTAATACACCTATTATACACTGTGTAAAATAGTTTATGATAAAAATTGGGAATGTAAAATAAAATAATATAATATGTACTACAAAAACAACAGTACGTTTATTAAGGGATTAATTACAAATATACATTTCTAAAATTTGGCGGCACACAAAAGTGCCGCGGCACAGTGGTTGAGAATCACTGGCCTAAGCTAATGCCAACAAAACGGCGTCGCACATATTGGCATGGCTGCTATTACATAAGCAAAAACCTATAGGTGACCATAACTAATTTCAATGTAAATATTGACGATAGTGCCTTGTTAATATAAGCGTTAATCTCGGTTATATCATATACTACAACTGCAACTATATCATTATTAACGTCTAAGATACCGGTGAAAATCTTTGCAATAGAGGGGTTGGTTGGTTGTATTCAGATTATCTGGCGCCGTCAGCAACACGAGGGCTATAATGCGCCGAAACTTTCGTCATTAGACAAGCCAACATACATTTACAAACACCCATGCCTACGCGGGACTCGAACCCGCAACCTCGCGGTCTAGAAGCCAGCACGCTAACCACTATACCGTTTGGTCGGCTGCAATAGAGGGGATTGAAACTAAATTGACTATCACAACAATGTGAATCTCCGCGATAGCGACACTAGTGGCACAAATCGTTGAAATACTGGCTATTACATCAGCGAAACACTTAAAAAATGGGCGTCACAACAACGTAAACCAGGTGTTAGTGCCTGCCATAGGAGCGCAACTCTCGGCAATACCAGACAAAGTAAAGAAGTAATAACGAAGACAGTAACGTTTTGAAAACCAACGTAAATAATGGCAACATAGGCTATCCGCTACTAAAGTAGTCGTTACATCGGAGGTTTGGGGAAGTTTGAACGTTACGCAGGTTCCGTGGCTGTCAGATCAGGTGGAGTCGCTGCAAAGGCATTGACGTAAGGATTTCAAATATAAAATAAATTATAATAGATGCTATTTTCGAGTTTTTGATTTGCTTCATTTCATTTAGGTGAATGAATTGAGGTAGAAGATTGTAATGTAGCGAGTATAGGGATTGAGTCTTTTACTAAGAGTTCCCATTAAAGTTGTTCTGTGCTGTATTATAAATTATTGAGCAACAAATGTATTCGATATGCTACTAAGAACATTTAAATATTCGCAGAACTAAGTTGATGAAGAAATTTGCATCATACTTTGTTGTACACATTTTGGAATTTGTTGCATAAATTTGTACGTTTTAGAATTTGCTTCATAAGAAAGACAATCGACTAAAATTTTTAGTGGAATGAATACAGTTTATAGATGTAGTAACAATACTATAGCAACAATAAATAATAATGAAAATAAATGTAGAATCGGTGGACTAATGAAAAAATGACATTTGAAAATTCATTAATTTTCTAGTAGGTAAGTGATGCCCGAGTACGTTACATCCTGACCCTCAAACACAGATGCATTACATATAGATACAATCACCAACAGTACATTTAATATCTTCTAATGGTTTAAAAAAAAGAAGGAAAAAAATCCGCGATTTCTTAAGAACACATTATATTGTTACGAATTTTTGTATATATTTGTAAATATTTCGTAGGGTTAATTTTGTAAATAGGAAAATTTATGTACATTTCGCATAAGGCAGTGCAATAGTTCGTCTAAACTTGGCTTCCCTGCAATATGGGTCTTAATGCTTGATAACGAGTTTTACAGAGATAACGCTGGGAAGCGAGTTTTACAAGGAGCAGGGCATTTAACATTATGGTAATGGCAATATCGCCAAGTTGGCGACGGTTTTGGCGACTAATTTTGTCGCCAAATTTCGCTAAACTTGGCGACCATTTGGCGACATTTTCGGTCCCCATGTATAGGACTTTTCGACTACGATCTGGAAAGTTCTCCAAATGCCTATCTCTGGAAGATTCCCGGAGGTTCGCCTCCCCTATATAAGAGTCATTGAGTTAGGTTAGTCAGTTAGGAATACTGAGTCTCAGTGAACATTCCGAGTAGTTCTAAAGCGAACTGTATTGCATTGTCTTTTGCGGCGATTTAGCAGTTGTGTGCCAAGTTTAACTGCTGTTTATGCTCTATTGTTGTGTATAGAGCTGTATTAAGTCTACTAGAACGAGAAGTTCTGGAGTTGTAAAGGAATCTGTGAAGAGTTATATTGGAATAAATTTCTGCAAGTTTTGATCTGCTTTGGCTTCAAATCTTTCGAACCCATCCACTCAACAATATTATAAGCAGTATAGAGCATTTTAATTAACTTTGAGGATATTCCAAGTAGCTTGACTGTAGGCGTCAAGGAAAAAAACCTGGCACCTATGGAAGAGTAACCAATAAAAAGAAGCTTTTGAAGATAACTACGTAGGAATTAATACTTAGTTGAAAAGTAGGTTTGCAATTTTGAGAGAGTGAAAATCAACAATCGATTCTTACCTTGATAGTATAATTGATTAGAAATTCAATTTCTTCTCATACAGCTTTTGGAAAGCACCAAGTGCCAACAAGGGGTGTTCTACTGTAAACCTACTCCAGTACTCGGAGGGGACGATTTCCTTGTCGTTCCTCGCAAAGTAATCCAGCGCCGCATCTTTAAGGTCATCATCTTGATGCGTGTCACCCAACAGCAAGACATCGAGAACACTCGAGACACACATCCCAGACTTGAGTTGTTGGGAACACTTCTGCTTCAGAAGTTCCAGAGCGTACTTGTCGGCGACGGAGTACAATTTGGAAGCACTATCCCACTGCATGTCATCTTCGACTGAGTCAGAGTAGATGAAATTGAGCATTCTCCGGAAGGTGTCTGCGTCCACATCTGGGATGTCGACAGAACTGCTTTCTTTTTCCTTCATGTCGGCAGTGAACATGGCCCTGAAGACGGAAGACCTTGCACTGAGGATGTTCTTGTGGACAGGGAATGTCTTGTCCTGCACACGGAAACTGAAGTCGGACATGAATCCTTCTTCGAGGATGTCCATCAAAGCCTGGAAAATGGTGTTGTCTACTTCCTTCGTTCGGCTGCTTTGTGAGTTCAGCTGCTTGCTTTCAGGTTGGCTGGAATACAGGTTAATTGAGGGAATCAGAGGGGTGGCGATGTTTGGTTGCGGATTGTCGACAAATATATCATTTTCTTCTACTAAACGACTAAAGCTGATTTTTAATTTAACAGTAAATTCAAATACTAATGATAATGTATCATTGGGCAAAAACTGATTTCTGTAATACTCTAACATTGTCATTGAAATTATTTCAAAAGCCCACACGTCATTCTTGTTCATGTAATGATACTCTCCCTCCGCAAATTGACTACGTTTCCCTGAGGCATCCAGTAGGAATACTACGCAATTTACATGAGTTCCGTCTAAAGACACTGATATTTTTGCTCTGAATGAAGTAGCAGTTTTACTTAACCGTATTTTTAACCACTCTGCACTTCTAGTCAGCAATACTTCGCGTTCCAAGATTTGACTCATTGTGAAAAAACTCGTAATATTTGGAACACTCCAAATAAACTTGTTCTCGATTACTTTTACCTGTGGTTCTATCCGAGTGCGTGCAAATACTGATGACAGCTGATCGAATCCTTCATCTGTTTTCCAAATGAGGCATTGCACTCTCAATGTATCGTTAGCCAGAAATTTAGCTTTCCTGGAGACAAAGACGTCGTCGCTGCTGATGTCGAAACTGATGTTAATAAGATGTTGAGAAAATTTAGAGCCAGAATCTGCTCCGAAATTTTGCCGCTCTTTCCAAATCAAGGGCGATCCTTCAGAATCGAGAAGGGCAAGCGAGCAGTTCAAAATAGTTTCTCTAATAAACTTTAATTGTTGCAATTGTAAAGTAATGTTTTCAGGAGGGTGTCCAGGGTATATCCTTACCTCCCAGTCTACGGAATGCGAACTGAAAGATGGACTTTGAAGCATTCCTTCGGTTCCACAACTGAAGTTTTCAATGTTCCAAACGAATCTCACGCCATTCTGTTCATTGTTATTCGACATGGTACCGCAAATCTACTCACTATGCTCCGAGAACATGGAAATAAATCAAATGGGAGTAAAATTTGGTGTTTTAAATTCTCAGATACGTGGCTGCAGTTGAGATTAAATTTATCTTATTTGATTGTAAACTTCACAAAACAATGGGAAAAATTAATGCAGGGGGGGGGGGGGGGCAGTGAATAAAAGATAAAAGCCGAAGTAGATAAACTCTTCGGTTTGGAAATGCTTTTGAAAAAAAAATAACTAAGATTGGAGAATCAGTGATTGCTACCTTATTTGTAATTTCCGAAATTGTAATATGTTCTCGTCGATTTAATGTCAAACAACACTATTTATAGATACGGTTTATAAATAAAGTTCTGTAATTTCTAGGAAAATAAAGTCATATTCAAAGTGTAACTCAAGTTGCAGCTCACTTTCTAGTTAATTCAAAACTAGAAACCAACCAAACCAGTATATTTAAAATTTTATCACTTGTCTCTCACAGTTATGTCATTACAAAGTTATGGATTGTTTCCCCTCAAAGATCCTGTACTTAATTACTGTATATCTTTACCATGGTAGAGAATACAGAAGGTGGGGGGGGGGGGTATCATTTTAGGGTAGAGCTATTTATGATCAGCTGATATTAGGTGTTTCGAACTGCGTATTTTTGGCTTTTCATTTCGGTCTGTAACATCTTCAGTAAATCCTCTTCATGAAATTTTTTATTATTCACATAAAAGTCACCACAAGTTCCACAATTATCATACCACAATTCTCAGTAGAAAACATATGTTAATATTAGTTTTACGCAAATAATAAACAGATTCAGACATAATTTAGCTTTCGGCACCTTACACCCTTCTTCAAAATCCTCACTTAATGATGTCTCTTTCGCCCGGATATTTTCCTTCACAAATGCATTGTGTGTGTGGTGGCGCCCGCTAGTGTCGGCTGTAGTAACTAAAAGTTATTGATTCTTGATGAAGTTACAGATTATAATCCGGAGGAGGGGTCATTCAAAACTTTTCTGCTTTATAATTTATGTAAAATTATTCAGTTTTCATTTTCTTTCTTAAGATAGAATAATATGCTCCTGTATTATTATATCAAAACATTCAATACCAAGGTTTGAAAAAATAGTTTCTTCAAAATCTAACTGTAAACGAAACTATTCGTAGTCTTTCTTTTGAGTAGTCGGTCATATACAAATTTTAAGATTAACAACAGGCTCAAGGCCTAACAGAGTTGGTCGAGTAAAAAACAAAAATATTAAAAATTATAATATATCCGCCAAGTTTTCATTTGTTAGACCCGGTGGATGTACTCGATGTGAAAAAAAAAAAAAAAAGGGGGGGGGGGGGGTCAAAATTTCTAGTCACCACTCTTTTCATGATTTGCCTATAAATATATTGAACTTAATTCCATACCACGCATTACATTTTTCGCAAACTGTTTTTGACATATGATATGTAGCAAAGTTATTTGTATAAAATTAGTTCAAAAGCATTTTATGAAAAAAGTAAGAGCACTAACTAGTTAATTCATCATTATAAAATAATTTATTCCAATATTATACTTTAATTTACAAAATATGCTTTTATGATAAATGCACTGAAAACATTTTTTTAAAAATAATTCTGGATAATTAATGAAAAAAAGAGCCTATATTCGAAATCTTATCGATACAAAATTACTCATTCTAATATCATACAATATTTTAAAATATATATTTTTATAAAATTGCACAAAGATGATGACAGCAATTTTTAATAATTCCAAGTGATTTTCCAATATTTTTGAAAAATTGTACTTTATACATTAATTAACTAGAAAAACATAAGCAAACGATTTAAATATAAAAACACATTTACTTGAAATTATAAATATATTGGAAAAACACATTTTTGGAGCAGAGGCGAAATGATACCTTTGCTCCCGTAGTTTGCTCCATAGACTTATTATTATCAATAGACTGCGCGTTCCCATTTCAATTATACAACGAGAATGAAACCATAATGAATCACATGAGTAGGGACTTTTTGGGAGCAGGGTTGCAGATTTGGCGAGTTTCTCCTCACTCAGGCGATAAAGGATAATAAGATTATTAGATAAAGGATTAATTTTACGACGTAGTTGTCTTGTATGTTAAATTGTTGGTTGCTAGACCACATGTTTAGAGTAACCTCGTGTAACCAAATTAAAAACAACGTGACTGATAGACTAAGGAGAACGAAGAAGATAAAAAAAAAACACTCATTCCAATGGGAAACGCCGAAATGCGTCTGACGGAAAGTACGTGAATACAAGAAAAATGGTGAAGTATTGTTCTGCATTTGGTTGCAAAGAAAAATTCCAAAAAGGAGGCTCAATAACCTTTCACAAGTGCTATTTTTTAAATTTTCTATTTAGTTAAGGTTTTACAGTACACTCATAAATATGTTTTTGTTTATCGCCTGAGTGAGGAGAAACCCGCCAAATCTGCTAAAAAGTCCCTACTCATGTGATTCATTTTGGTTTCATTCTTGTTATATAATTGAAGTGGGAACGCGCAGTCTATTGATAATAATAAGTCTATGGTTTATCTAGTTGATCTTTAACAAGAAACCTAATCTCTTGTAGCAACAGTTCCCTGCATTTTATTCTTATACTTAACAATAGGTCATTATGGTATAGCATACGTATAGGAATGATATCCTTACATTTTAATTGTTTGTCAATAGCTGAGGGTGGAGTGAACAGTTTCTAAAAAAATTACGTAGGAATTTCAGGGATAATTTAAAAAATTTCAGGGATAATTCCTAAAAATTTTGGGGATAATTCCAAAATTTTAAGGATATTTATTTCTCTTAAATCTGATGTAGGTTCTTATTACAGGCATATTCTTTTCAATGCATGTTTCAATACTGCCAATTTTCAAAAAAATTGGACGCCAAACAACTTTCTAGCAAAACAATACTTATATAATCAAAACAATTAGACTATATTTTAACTAAATCCACTTAATTAATCTTTAAGAAACATTCAAAAGGTCTTCTAAAACAGTACTTCAATTTTAAAACATAAACACGAATTTGGCTACAATTAAAAATTGTTTGTCGATAATTAGAATTTTACTAATTAAAATTTCAGAAAATTGGTTCATGGGTTTTGGATGAAAATGGGGAATTTTCGAGGCTTCTAACAGAGTTCCCACTCAAATCATAAAATAAAAATCAATGACTTTTAAGAACCTAATGAATGTTTTTAAGGACCTTAAAAAATTTGTTTTCAGGCATCATGTCTGTATAATTTTTTTTTTATAAAATATATTCTACCAAAACAGTTACAAGTTGGCGCATGTGTAATACAAATACGTCAGAAAATTCCGATATAATGAGGATAAGTGGCGGACTAGCGGGGATAGCAAGTCTGAGTTGCATTTTTCTAAATTTTGAAGTTGGTCAACATACACAAAAATTAAGGATCTCTATAAGCATTTTCAAGGACTTTTAAGCACCTCTAAGCATTTTCAAGGCCTTGAAAACAGGTTCAAAAATATTAAGCACTTTTAATGACTTTCAATGACCGTGGGAACACTGTCTAATTTTTTTTAAAGGAATTATTGAAAAATGCAAGTACAATTTTAGGAAGAAACAAAGTATTAGGAATTTTAGGGCAAATGCGATCCCTGCAAAAACAATAGTGTGATAAAATGTGCCATATTCACATAAATTCCAAGCCTATATCATCAGATTAGACTTGCATGCAAGCACGATACGAAAATATTATAATACATTGATAATACATAAATTCCAAGCCTATATCATCAGAATAGACTTACATGCAAGCACGATACGAAAATATTATAATACATAATACATTGATAATACATAAATTCCAAGCCTATATTATCAGAATAGACTTACATGCAAGCACGATACGAAAATATTATAATACATAATACATTGATAATACATAAATTCCTAGCCTATATCATCAGAATATACTTACATGCAAGCACGATACGAAAATATTATAATACATTGATAATACATAAATTCCAAGCCTATATCATCAGAATAGACTTACATGCAAGCACGATACGAAAATATTATATATTTCACACATGGGCGCCCCCAGGAATATTTGCAAGGGGGTGTAAGATTAGATTTTTATCAAAATTATTAATTTTTTTAGAAATATTAATTAATAACTATGCATTATAAATTATTCTCTTTCAAAATAGTTAAAATTCATGTTATATATTTTTGAAAGCGCAACCCTGTTGAATAGAAAAAAATACAAAATAATAAAAAAATTAAAATATATATTTTTAACGATTTTTTTTTTTTTTTTTTTTTTTTTTTTTTTTTTTTATCATTCAACTAGATCTCACGGCATTTAAGAGACAGTGTTTAGAATAGAGAAACTCGAAGATGCAAAAATACAGAAGAGTAACTTTTTTTTATATTTCTTCCAAGTTTCGGATACAATGAAAAAAAAAATTCAATATGAAACACGAAGGTAGTGTTGGAATATGCTCAATTGAATTCTAAAAATCGATTTCAAGATAGTTTATCTGATGACTTAAAAAACAAAACATTTTCCTAGAATTTTGTGAACTACACAGAAAATGATTATACATTAAAAGGAATAAATACTTCCGACTCTTCAGCCTCTAATAATCATAGACAACAAGCGCCAGAAAATCATCACGCAAGTAGCTATAAAAAGTGACATATGAAAGAAATAAAAGACTCAATTAATAGTAAAAAAAAAAAAAAAAAAAATGCCTATTGTAACATAAAATAAACGGCATTTGTGCTTTTTTTTTTTTTTTTTTTTAATCTTGGAATTTACATCTTTTCCCTAATTTTTTTAGAAATTTTCAAGAGCCAGGGGGGTGCAAGTGCAACTCCTTGCACCCTACTGGGGGCACCCATGATATCTCATACACTCATCAATAGAGCTCAATAAGGCCACCATACGTATTGCAACCAAAAACTAACCGTTTTTTAACACCAAATACATTTAACTGGTGTGAATGCACTTTCATTAATCTTGATTGACAAGTGTATTGCGTAATATTGGATGTTAGATGATCAGTAGAAAAGTGGGAACACAATATCATCAGGTTAATATCGATTAAATATGTAGATACAGGGTGATTTTAAAGTCGCGCATCTCAAAGTTGAATGGGCCGTAATTTAGTGAAAACACGTTGAATTTCACTTTCCTCCTGGTAGTTAACAGTGTAGATCCCGTTAGTCACTACGCCCGCGGGCCAAATTATGTCCGCGACAGATTTTTTTTTGCGGCCCGCCGGCTCCACAGAAGATTATAAAAAAAAAAAAAAAAAAATTAAATTCCACGGTACGGACTTTTTCTTACATAACTGTAATTTATCCGAAATAGTATGTGTTAACTATGTAAATCAGAGTTCTGCACTACATGCCCGAACTTTCAGAAAGGCGATTTTCATCATGAATAAATACAGAAATAACTTAATTGAATCTCATTTTTGAGGAACTTGCACAAGTGAGGAAAATGAATATTTTTAGTAGTTTCTAGCGTTATCCAACGAATGTATTTGAGCACTGCAATTATTTTTTATCTTTATGCTTTCAATTAGTCAAAAATCGAGTTTGAAATCAAAGCAAAAGTCACGTGACCAAAAACGCATTAAAAAAAAAAAACGTGACGTAGTTACGCATAGTTTCCGTCAAAAATCAGAGGAGGAAAAGCACTCCCTCCTCGTCTAAAACAGGTTTTAGACTGGTTCATCATCTGCGCAATGACGTCACACGCAAAAGTAGCCTTTTCCCACCAAATCGCAAAGTGAAAAACTAAATAGTTTTTTTTAGCTATCTATCCGAGCTCAAATTTTTGAAAGAATGGTATTCTTTTCCATGATATTTTCTCTACTTTTATTTAAAAATAAAACCAAAAAACGTGAAAGTTCCACATTGGAAGTACACATTAAATGCTTTTATTAAAAGTTACGTCAATATTAAAACAAAAGATTCACTTCTTTAAACTTTGATTTACTAATATTAAAAATTGTTATATTTTAATTATTTGAAAAAAAGAATAAAATATTGATTGTAATTTTATTAAGATAAAAAAATATATATATTTTTTCAGTTTAATAATAATTAAAGATACGGATATTAATGTATCCAGTCCTCGAAAATCTCCAACATAAGGCCCGCCTCAATTGGTATCAAGTGATCTCGTGTTCGGAGACTTTAAAAGTTTGTTGTTCACGACGTCGGCATGGTGTTTTGCCAGGAACAGCGAATATTCATATTGGAGTGTTATTTTGCTTGTAAGTCATATTCTCGTGCCATCGAAGAGTTTTACAAGAAATATCCTGAAGCAGATGAACCCAATAATTTCAAGGTGGCTCGATCGTTCACTGTTTCAGGACACAACTGGATCAGTGACTGTCAAAAAAAGAGGCGGTAGAACCGTCCATTATGGACGATGAAAAACTAAGAGAAGATGAGACGAAGTCGCTGCATTTAAAGAATAGCCCACACTCAATTGCTGAGCTAAAAACGAACACCACTGCAACCATATCTAACATCAATACTGCCAAACTCCGCAGAGTTTCACGAAATCTGGTAAAACGAGCATGTTTTTGTATTCGAGAAAGAGAACGTCATTTTGAACATTAATTGTAATACTTGAAGTTCGACTGCTAAGAAAAAGCCAACATTTCAACCCAACTTTGTGGTAATTTACTTTAATTTCAATTCTAAAAAATGTAAACTTTGGAGTGCGCGACTTAAAACTCACCCTGTATAAATAAATACTAAATGGAGTTTTAGCCCATCTTCTTCACATACAACATCTGAAGAGTATCGAATGCAAGTTTGAGATTTTTCTCCGCGAAGCTTTGCCAGTGTTCAGTAGGGATGATTTCCTCCTCGTTAATCTCAATGAAGCTCAGAGCTGCAGCTTTGAGATCTTCGTCGTGATGCTTGTCAGCCAACACCAAGACATCGAGAACACTCGAGACACACAGCCCTATCTTGAGAAGTTGGGAACACTTCTGCTTCAGAAGTTCCAGAGCATACTTGTCGGCAGCATAGAATAGTTTGGAAACATTGTTCCACTGCATGCCATCTTCGACTGAGTCAGAGTAGATGAAATTCAGCATTCTCTGGAAGGTGTCTGCGTCCATATCTGGGATGTCGACAGAACTGCTTTCTTTTTCCTTCATGTCGACAGTGAACATGGCCCTGAAGACGGAAGACCTTGCACTGAGGATAGTTTTGTGGACAGGGAATGTCTTGTCCTGCACTCGGAAACTGAAGTCGGACATAAATCCTTCTTCAAGGATGCCCTTCAGAGCATGAGAGATGGTGGGGTCTGGCATCTTTGGCTTTTTGACATTATCTGGAGTAAGAGGTAATGCGATATTAGAATGCTATAATTGTCGACAAAAATTGCATCTTTTACCAATCTCGAAGAGCTAATTTTGTTAGTAATAAAAGAGCATACAAATGCTAGTAATAACGTATCGTTAGGCAAACATCTAGTTCGATAACGAGCCAACTTATCTTCTGGTATATAATCTTATCTTATAATATAATCTTATATCAAAAATGCGTACTTATTCCTTTTCATGAAATATTTATTCTTCAATCGCCAACTAAATCATTTTCCTCTTGACATCGAAACAGATATTATGTACATACCAATTTTTAAAAAATTGGACGCCAAACAACTTTTCATCAAAACAATTGTTATATAATCAAAACAATTATACTATTTTTTAAAGTAAATCCACTTAACTTTTAAGCAACAATTAAAAGCATTTCAAAACGAATACTACTTCAATTTTAAAACTTAAATGTGAGATTGGTTACAATTTAAAATGGTTTATCAATAATTAAAATTTTAAGAATTGAAAGGATGACTCGAACTCTGTTCAAAGACAGGTAATTTTACTCTTAATGATGAGGCCAAAAATCATCTGCAAAACTTTTAATCAACAAGGTGAGGCTATTAATTATCAAGACTGATCTAATAATCCTAGAAAATATAAAGTGACTTACCTACCTATTACCATCCACCTTTATTGCACTTTTGTGCTCGTCTGTACAAATTAAGGTAATAACTTCTAAAGCCATGCTCATAAATTCTGCAGTCACGATTTTCCTTAGTTTTATCGACATCCTCAAAATTTGTTCGTTTTGGCAAATTTTTCAATTTCGCAACAAAACTAGGGGTGTGAAACAGCGCACAACTTCCAATTAACATTCAAATTTGCTCTAGTGTTATTTATCGTTTTCATATTTACACTCATTTAAATAAAAATGGCCAGTTTGGTGATATTTTTGCCCATAATTCAAGCCTCCCAGTGGATTTTGAAGTTTAAAAAGTAGGACATTTTTGCTGAAAAGTAGGATTTATTTACCTTAAAGCAGGAAACAAAAACGTCTATTTCAAATGCATACTAATTTGTAGACAATATTTTTATTTTAAAATGAACATTCTAGAGATCAAGTGAAATGTATATTAAATATAATATTTAAAAAAGAATTAAATGCAAATCTCGTACCAAAAGCGTCGGTTCGGTACCAGTTGGATAGATTATACTAGTTAAATATAAAATTAAGCTTAAAAATAAAAACAGGCATGGATGACTTCTGAAGGAACATTTAGTGCAAAGCAAACCCTTAGTAATCTCTAATAATAAAACAAGCTGTGTGTCTGTCTGTGGCTCTATAGAAACCTACTTAAAATTAGAATAGAGCTCTGAAATTTTCAACATAAGAAGTTTTGCCTTTCTAATTTTATGTATATCAAACAGAATGTTAAAATTTTAATTAGTTCTTTTTTAATTTTTTTTTTGCAAAGTGACTTCAAATAGAGATACTGCTCTGAAATTTTCAACATAAGTAGTTTTAGCCTTCTAATTGGACTTTAAAAAAAAAAAAATTAATTAAAATTTTAGCATTCTGTTTAATTAAATTTCTTAATTAACACATTTTTTTACAAAATGATTTCTAATAGGGCTACAGTTCTGAAATTTTCAACATAAGTAGTTTTGGCCTTCTAAATGGTCTTTTAAAAAACAGAATTTTAAATTTTTAGTTAATTCTTTTTTAATTCATTAATAAATATTTTACAAAACAATTTCTAATAGGGGTACAGCTATCAAATTTTCAACATAAGTAGTTTTAGCTTTCTAATTGGACTGTTGAAAAACAGAATTTTAAATTTTTATTTAGTTCTTTTTTAATTAATTAATAAATATTTTACAAAGCAATTTCTAATAGGGTCTACAGCTCTGAAAATTTCAACAGAAGTAGTTTTGGCCTTTTAATTGGACTTTTGAAAAACAGAATTTTTATTTATTTCTTTTTTAATTTATTAATAAATATTTCACAAAGTGATTTCTAATACGGCTACAGGTCTGAAATTTTCAACATAAGTAGTTGTGTCCTTCTAATTGAACTTTTGAAAAACAGAATGTTATAATTTTAATTTGTTTTTGAATTAATTTTTTTAATTCATATTTTCACGAAAAGCGACTTCTAATTGGCCTAGAGCTCTGAAAGTTTCAACATAAATAGTTTTGGCCTTCTAATTTTGCTTTCCACTAACACGTGTTAAAATATTCTTAAAGGAGTGTTGTATTATTGTACTAACGGTGATTTTTTTTGTGTGTGTCTCGACAGGGGAGAGGCTCCTAATATTAAAGTTTTACGTAGCAAATAAATTTTAGTGAGTGAAGCGAGCTTATGCTTACACAACAATGAACCTTTTAGTGAGAGAAACGAGCCTATTCTTGCATAGTAATGAACCTTTCAACGAGTGATATAAGCCGGTGTTTATGTGTCAATGAACTTTTCAGCGAACGAAGCAAGCTCGATTTTGCGAAGCAATGAACCTTCCTGCGAGCAAAGCATCAAAAACTGGGACCTATACACCAATGACGGATTTGTGCAACTCGAGGCCTCACAGCTAACTAAATCATTGCACATGTTAAAATTTCGTAGCGAAGCACGAGTATTCAGCTAGTCTATAATAATAAAACAAGCTGTGTGTCTGTGGCATACATTTGTGTTAAAGTGGAACGTACAATGAATTCAATCAGAGTACTCCCTAACGAAGAAATGAAGTTCTACAATGTGTTTTTCAAAATGAAATATATATATATAAAAAACATTTCAGCAACTAGTTAGAAAGAAATAGACTAAGAAAAGAACAGACTTTAAAAAAAAAAAAGTTATTGTTTAAAACTAAGTTTAGTATATGAATATAATAGTTTAACCAAAACACGAATGTAATTTGTTCAATTTAAAAAAGCATATGAACAGGTATCGAACATTGTTATACCTTCCCAATCCGAAGGTTTCTCTTCACTTGATCCCATGCACTGCCCAGCTAAGGCACTCACAATGTTACTCATCACACTTTATAATATGCTAACTAGTCTAACCCAAAGATACTATAATAACCCTTCGGGTTAAAAATGGCAAGCTTCCATAGAGATAATGTAAAATACTTGAGAGCACATGACGTCATTGCAGGGTTTTTACATTGGTAAGTTTATCGTTCTTTTTGGTTTCACTTGGCGATTACATTTTATGGTTTCCCAGAAATCTTTTATCCAAAAAAAAGAACAAATCTGCCTAGCTTATTAAACTTTCACTTAAAAAATTTACACACCCAACCAAATTTTTGTTAATGTATATTTTTAACTAACATAATTGAATACTTTTTTAAACAATATTAATATTATATTGAACCACTACAGCAAAAGTTCCATCCTGTAATGCAATACGAATCCTAATATTAGATTTGGGGTTTTTACAGAATATTCCAATATTGGTGAACTTTTAGTAAGTTTTTGTAAGAAATATGAACATAAAAAATTAAAAAAATTACTAATTACAAAATTATTGAAACACATTCTAGAAGAAAATGATTTCGATAAAGTTTCCATGCATTTTTCGAAACAGTACATTAGGAAACTAAAAAATATCTAGTTATTGAGTGCAAGAATTTAAAAATGACTTGCAACTACAAAAACCAATATCATTTAGCATGTACTAGTTTAGAAGAATTTACTAACAGTTGACAATAATCATTTAGCTTTATTAATTCACAAAATAAAAAACCGCAATGATAATTGAGATTGGCGTTAAATTTCAAAAAATCATAATAAACACATAATAATTGCGTGCATTTATGCAACTAACAAATGATAAACATTCTTTCAAGCGATGTCAAAGTAATAAAAAAAGAAAAGTATATGAAAAAAAAGAAATAAAAACAAACGATTAAGAACACTAACCATCAACACTGTAAAAAATGTCCTGTTAAAATTCTCTTACGAAAATTCTATAATCTTCAGAATATTACCGAAATTTATTGTGCACAAAAGCGAACAATTTGAACAAACTTGAATAAATAATGCATTACTTTGCAAAGTAGAATCCTCCATTTTTGTTCTGCTATTTAAATCTCCCACGAATTCGACGAAATAAATCTGATGTTTTTATTTGTTTGTTTAAAAAGCACGATCGCCAAAGTAAGAACAAAGCTCTGCGCATGTCTGGAAATCGGAGCAATTTGGCGAAAGTTTTGTGCTCTCAACTATGAAAATCGCGAGATGGCAGCACTTGCGTATCGGCGAAGCTTGCCTTCTTATAGTTTTAAGTTCTTTGTCTAACCCTAGCATTTTTATAATTCGGCTTCTAATAAACACTCTCCTATTGTTGCGACTTTGCGCTTATATAGGTGGCAGCAGGTGACAGGCTGATGGAAACTGTAGAGTTGCCAGGATTTGAAACTAAACTTTCTTCTGTATTGTTGTTTTCTTGTGCTATCTTTCTCACTTCTTTTTTCTTTCTTTGATGTTTTCTGTGTGTGAAAATTGTGTGTCTCTGTGATGTTAAGAATAAGTATTAATATGTAGTTTCCCACGAAATAAAAGATTGATTTTCTATCAAGGCATGTGCAATTTCTTGCTCTTTGGGTTTGAGCACCCCCCCCCCCCCCTCCCCAACCATAAATGTTATAATTTCGTATCTTATAATAAAAATATTAACTAGTAAAGAAATAACTTATACTTCTTAACACTAATTTTGAACTAAGATCCCAAACTTGTTATTTTAATAAATATTCTGGGACTTAGTTTTTTTACTTGGAAGTAAGAGATAAAATGAAGTAATGATTCAACATTATATACATAACTGGTTAACTAGATTTAAATAGTGCTTCCAAATATGCATATTTTCATAAAATTAAATTAATAGAGAACTCCTTAAAAATTATTATTTTTTTTTTAAAATTAGCTCGTCTTTTAATGAAACTATATTCGAATTGTATACTTATTGTATTATTATTGTATTATTATATTACTTAATTAGCTGGTAGCTAAAAGTAAAGGAATTGTACTTAAAACAAACATGTAGCAAAGCAAGATATGTTTGTTTGCAAAAGCAGTTATAATTTAGTATTTCTGTATTAAATATATGCAGGGTGGCTAAAAAAAAAAGTTCCCTGATTTTACGGCAAACTTTTTTTCAAATTTCCACTTGAACTATGATATGAAGAGAGAAGTCGTAAATTAATATATTTATTATGTATGGTTGGTCCTTGTGCAGCAGACATGAAAAATTATTACACACATAATAAAGAGGTTTAAAGATACAAGAATATCGTTAAAACACTTTCCTCAATCCTATTAGAATTATCAAATATTTTATACTCACTCTTTTCACAAATAATAGCAATCGCCCGAGCCACACATTTCAAATACTCCTCCTAAAAACAAAGTAAATCCATTTTATTAACTATAGAATAAAAAATATAAAAAACTTCTGGGTGGGAAACAATACACAATTTTAAATTCGACTACAATACTGGTTCATGGTTCATACACTAGAAGGAGAAAAAAAAATCAAGGACTTTTCAAGCAGGGTTGGAAAAAAACATTTTTTTTTTATGAAAAAAAATAATAATAATAATAATAATAAATAAGTTTTTTTGTTTTGTTTTAAACCAGGTTTTTTTTTTCTTTCTTTAAATCCTTTCTAATCACTTGGATACATACTTATAAATAAAATTTGACATTAACTATAATAATTAATATTCAAATACATGGTTCGTACACTTGAAGGAGAAAAAAATTGAAGGACTATTCAAGCACTTTTCAAGGATACATTATCAATTCAAACATTAAAAAAAAAAAATTTTACTGGCAAACGGTGCATGTTCAAATCGAGTAAATACAAAAAGTGTTTTTAAAGTTTTAATAAGAGAAAATGTTAAGGTTACAATAGGAAAAAAACCTTCCAATCTATCAGAAGCAATACCATGTCCCATAAAAAGTACCCCAGAAGTAAAGTAGCTAGTACTCACTTGGTATTTACGCCAATATCGGATGTGAACATCCATTTGAACTACTTCGTCAAATAATAATAAAAAAAATCTAATTGATTAAACAGTCTTCCAATTTACTCTGAAGGCTTGAATCCAAATACAGCATAATATGCACTTTTTTTTCTCCACATGAAAATTTAGATGCAATCACACTACCGGCGAACATGTAATTACATAATTTATTAATGCTTTCATTTAATTTACGAGAGCTGTGACTTTTTATGGTTTTCAATATCCATTGTCCATAGTATTTCAATATCTAAAACTTTATTTTCAGTTACATGTGCCACCATCGGTCTGACGAGGTTGATTGCTGTGAAAAATATACGATTTTGGGGTACTTTCTATTATTAGAAATAATTCGAACAATCCTCATCAAATTTCTTAAAGAAACTAAATCCATAATATGATTTTTGCTCTTTGCTTGGCTTTTTGAAGCACTTTCTCCCATCATGACATTTTTGGCACACTAAGTACATCGTGCTAAGTGCGAATCCAAGACATAGGCTTCAAACCATGATATTCTGGCATTTCAAATCAGCTTTAATTGAAAATGCATTTCCCCGCCAATTTTAAACAGTGTGCAAAAAATGAGCACACACAATACAAAAACAAAACAAAGATCACATGACTTGATCGAATATTCCAAATGCGCAAGGCTGTACTCATCAAAGGGGAGGAATGACAAAATCTTTGTATGCTGTTTTCCTAGTTGCTGATTGGTTTAACTAAATTCAAAATATTTTATTACACATTTAATTTTATTGATTAAATTGTTTTTTAATACACTCTGAAGATAAGGCTTGATTCCAAATATTGCATAATGTGCAATTTTTGTCACATGAAAATGTAGATGCAACTGTGCTAAATGCGAGAAAATAATCAATCAATGTTTCATTTGATTTATAAGATCCGTTATTTTTTTATGGTTTTCAATGTCCATAGTATTTTAGCCTCTAAAACTTTGTTTTTAATTAAATGTGTCTTCATTGTTCTCACTTGAGATGATGTTGTGGACAATATCAGCTTTCGAGGTATTTTTTATCATTAGAAATATAGTCAACTCGCAATAATTCAAAGTCTAATAGACTGGCCAAATTCTTCGAGTTATTGGAAGTCTCAAATTTGAAAACCACCCAATAGCAAATCTCAAAAAGAATCAACCATTTTAACATCATACCTGCCAACATTGGCATTTTCAAATTAGTACAATTTTTACGGAACAAATATTTGCATTCCTATGAAAGTCAAATAGCGACAATATTTATGAATGTAATATAGAAATAATAGTAATTCTATAACAAATGCACAAAAAAATAAATAAAAAAAAATTGCAGAATATTAAATTGCTCTCAAATATAACAAATTGTTACATTTTAGCACAAAATGGAAATTATAAAATAAAAAACTAACTTGGATTTAAAAATAAATCAAATTTAAACTTTACTATGAAATATCTGATGAGGTTTAAGATTTAGTCTACATTACACCTAAATAAAACATGCTTTATGACACAAAAACTCTAGTGAAACATACAATGAGTTGGTGGTATTCAAAGTGTTTAATCACACGCACAAATATCAATTATGCAGGCTTTCGAATTCTTATTATTACATTTGATGTTGTCACTGTGCTTTTAGAATTGATATGAACTTCGACATCAGTAAATCCTCCATGAGAAATCTTAATATCAGATGCATAGATAGAGCAGAATGCAAAATTTGTTTCTTTGTTTGAATTTCTGATGATTAGAAGTAAACTGCTTGGTTTGAAGTAAACTCCAAAAAAACTTGATATTTTCTGGAATCTTACACCAGGATTGTTTAACTTGGATATTTTAAAATAAATAATTAAGACTAACAAAGAAGCTGAAAACCGAAAGTGCTTTAATCTCTAAAGTCCGAGAAAACGAAACAGTCGTTCGGCGAGTGCCGTCAAAACAATTGAAAACGGCGGCGTCGCGATTTAGTGCGCAGCGTTGGAGTACGGTCCAAAAGAAGAAAGAATAAAAAAAAACTAAAGCACTTTCAGTTTTCTACTTTATTAATATCTAAAGTTCGAGACAACGAAACAGTTGCTTGTTTCGCCAAATCCCGTCGGCAACACAGATGAAAACAATGAATTTCCGGCGCCGCGCTTAAGTGCTTTTATTATATACGCGCAACATTATTGTACGGTCCAAACAGAAGGAACCAAAATCTAAAGCATTTTTGGTTTTCAGATTCTTTGTTAATCTCTTAAGTCTGAGGAAAAGCAATAGTTGTTTGGTTCGCCAGGTCCCGTTGGCAACACAAATGAAAACAGTGCATCCCCGGGGCCGTGGTTTAGTGCTATTATTTACGCGCAAGTCCAGTACTATTATTACGTTTTGGAGTCCAGTCCAAAAGAAAGTAGAATTAAAAAACTAAAGCACTTTCTGTTTTCTGCTTCTTTATTAACTTGTAAAGCCCGAAAAATCGAAGCAGTGGTTTGGTTTGCCAAATCTAGTCGGCAACAGAAAAGAAAACAATGCATCCTCGCCAACGCGCTTTAGTGCTGAACATATGCGCAATCTTGGAGTGTGAATAAATGTTTTGATTGACGCGGCAGCTTTGAAAAATCGTTTCGGTTTCGTTGTTGTCTTGGGAAAGGGGAAAAAAAAAAAAAAAAAAAAAAAAAAAAAAAACGGTTTTAGGGAAAAACGGAAATTACAGTGGAATCCGTACGATTTTTTTAGCTGTTCGTACACCCGTACAAAATAGTAAAAATCCGTACATTGTACGGATGATTCGTACAAGTTGGCAGGTATGTAACATGCACAATAGTAATTAAACTAGTTACCAGTATTACATTTTTTCACAGGAAATTGATTGACAGCCATTAATGTAAAACAAAATTAGAATGCTTCCAAATAAAACTACAAACCTTTGATTTGGCCCCTAAGAAAATACGATTTTCCCAGTCTAGAATATTTGTGGGTCTAAAAATCCCATGTTGCGGTATACTTTTTTCACTATAAAGAAAAAAGATAAATTATTTCATTTTAAATAGTGATCAGCTAAGTATCCCATACAAAATGTATTAGTAGTATATATACATAATACAAACATACATAAATAACTAAATAACAAAGGGCAAAAAACATGAAAGCAAAAAATAAATACAACTAATTACCAGCGCATAAGCTGGTAGGTTAAAATGCATTTCATTTTGTTTGTACTATTATATACATATATATACAGCAAAAATAACTACAATACAAAGAAAATAACACATATTGTGATTATGCTTCAATGCGCTTTAAGCTGCCACTTAAGCACAAACTGATTGTAAAAATTACAAGAATAAAGAAGAAAAAATACAGAAGAAGAAATATAGCAAAAAATTCAACAACCAAATCGAAGAAACCCAGGATAAAGAGGATGGTTACTTCATCAGGGGGCACAAACAGTCACAATATCAAAACAAAGCACTTTGAGGTACACACACAAGGTAGTCCCATTTTTACCCCAAAAGTGCTTTGAAAAGGAAGGACATTAAGGTAGTAGTCCGGTGTGACGGCCGAAATTTCGACTTTTTTTCGTGACCTTTTTTTAACAAGTAAATAATATACGATCGTTTTGTAACTTTTACATATTTATTTTAGTACTTTAAATGATACAAAAAAAAAATATTTAATTTTCCATTTCTTTATTTACAATATGTAATGTCAAAGTGGAGTCCTCTAAAGAATGATGCGCTGTTTCGGGGAAGCACACAGCCTTCCGTAGTCATCTGAAATGAAAAAATCAAAAAGATTATTATTGTGTAGACCTTATTCTAATGAACTAACCAATAACATACATAATAAAAAAAAAAAAAAGCGGACTTGTGAAAAAAAAGTTATCAAAATGTAATTTTTTTTGTTGATAAAATGTTTAAAAAAATTAATTTATTATTAAAAAATTAAATGTTTTAAAGGTTAGGTATTTAGATATGTGTATGTACAATAACTGGTTAAATTTTAAGCCAAATCGGTTGAATAGTTTTGAGTCAGTGCTTCCCCGAAATTTCAAAAACATGGTTCCGAGAAAAACGCGTTTAAAGTTTTGGCAACAAATAATACTTACATTATTTAATCAGCTATGCCCGGTGCATACAGCAATCCTTCTGTTTCCTCAAAATCGTCATTAGCAGCAGCTTTAAGAGCTCTACGTAAGGTTCTGGCCTCTTTACAGTTGGCTTCTGCAGTTTTCTCCGCCCTTAAAATCCGTGCATTGTCAACAGTGTCTGCGTAGTCCCTGGCTGTCTGACCTATTGTGATGCCCATTACCTTCATAATTTTAAGTACAGGTAGAAAACCCTCATTAAAGATACAGGCAGCCGTATAAATAGCAATGTCCATTTTGGAAGGACAATAAAAAAGGGAACGGTCAGAGCAGCTGCCGCTGGCGTGTCAACACACTTTCATACACTCTACGGCGCGCTCTCTTGTTTTGCCTATAACTTTGGAAATATTCTAAATTTCGGTCTGAAAATTTAAGAGCATATTTTTAAAATGTAGTTCTTCCGAAAAATCTTAAAAAAAAAAAAAAAAAAAAAAAATTTTTTACCCATCACACCGGACTACTACCTTAAGAAAGAACAAAAAATAAAATAAGAGCAAAAAATAAAATAAGAACTAATAAAACTTTTGAAATAAATGTGCTGCAAAGACCAGATAACTTACCTTATGTGCATATAAAACTCCCTTCTATCTAGAGAAACATTTAAAAATAAAGAATTACTTTGGGTAAATGTGCAGTTATAACACTGACGAGCGTGTTTAAATTAAGAGTATGAAGGAGTAAATTATAGTATCACATCAGATTGTTTAACATTAATGTATTTCTTAATAAAGTGTATAGGAAATTGGTTGCTACCAAATCCATTGCCGGTGACGCTTGAACTCAGTTTGGGCACTCAGTACGTTTTCTCAAATATATTCCACAGGCAAGGGATTAAAGTTTTAAGAAGATCAAGGGGTAGATTATTCTTGTTGCTAATTACGATTGCAAATGGTTTGAATTCGGTTAAGTTGATTAATAATACTATTATTTTAATTAATCAACTTAACCGAATTCAAACCCATTTGCAATAGTACCTACAACAAGAATAATCTACACCTTGATATTTTCAAAAAACTTTAAATAGCAACCAATTTCCTGTACACTTTATTAAGAAATACATTAATGTTACACAATCGGATGCGATGTCATAATATTCTCTTTCATACTCCCAATTTCCACATGCACTTCAGTGTCATAGCTGCACGTTTACCCAAAGTAATTCTTTAGTTTTAATTATTAACACTAGACAGACTATAACTTAGTATATACCTATATTGCCCAAAAGCAGTAAAAATGACTGCATTGTGAAAGAATAACTAATATGAACACAAATTTGTATAACACACACATTATATATATATATATATATATATATATATATATATATATATATATATATATATATATATATATATATATATATATATATATATATATATATACCGGAAATGATGGAGGGGGAGGTAAATACAATTATTAGTAAACGCATTTATATTTTGTACAAAAAGTCCCAAAATTCTAAGAAATTGTGTCATTATATACATAATTGTTTTTCTAATTCAAATTAAAAAGCAGTCAAAATGACTTCCTTGGGCAATCTAGTGTTAAATGCTTCTCCAGATAGAAGGGAGTTTTATATGCATAAGGTACATTATCTGGTCTTTGCTGCACTTTTATTCCGAAAGTTTTATTTATTATTTTATTTTTTGTTCTTTCTTAATTTCCTTCCTTTTCAAAGCACTTTCCGGACAAAAATGGGACTACCTTTGAAACATATAAGAAAGAGACCCATAACAGAAAGAGTGCTTTGTTTTGATATTGCGACTGATTGTGCCCCTGATGAAGTGATCAGCCTCTTTATCCTCGCTTTCTTCTATTTGGTAGTTGGTTTTCTTCGATATTTTTTTCTTCATGTAATTTATATATATATGAAATGGCAAAGAAATACTTTTGCTATTTCCAATACCTCAGAATTTTACATAAAACCAATTTTTGTCCCTCAAGACAATTCCATCCTCCACAGTTGTCCCTTTCAAACTGCGAAAAACTATTACGCTGAAATGGAAATTTTCCTTACATAATTTGGTGTGTGTGAGCGTAACTCATACCAATCAGTAATTTCTCAGAATCTTAAAAAAAAAAAAAAAAAAAATTCTCAAAACAATTCCATCCTCCACTGACAGCTATATTTTGACTTATTTCTACCACATTTTTTGCTCCCAACCATTCTCTTTTCAATAAAATTTTTCAATTTAAGAAAAATAATTAGGGGGTCATAGCTTGCTTTTTGCCGTCTCAGATTTTCTCCAAATTTTGTATAATGGAATTATGAGCTAGGATGGCCACAAATCTCAATTTTGAAGGCTCCATGATTTTTAATTACTGAGAAATTAATTATTGTAACTTTTAAACTTTCTGCGAGATGCACCATTTTTTTTCTTAATTTCTTAAATAACTCCTTTCCTGTACAAGTTACTGCAGTGAAAGTTTGTTTCTAGGGGTAACTTTTTAAGCTGATTTCAAAAATGCAATCGGAAATTGTGTATCTTCTATAGTTTTTGCATTCAAAAATTTTTGCAAAAAAAATTCAAGAATTTTTTTAGACATGTTTGATCAGGAGCTCATGTTTTAAATATTTATATGTTGTAAAGATGGTATACCACTACTTCTAGAAAAAAATTCATCTTGGTTTTCTGTCTCAAAGCTGAGAAAAAAATTATTGAACTTTCACAAGGAACGACTATAAACGAGGTGTTTTTCTCTATACGTCCAACAAAAGCTTTATTATGCATACAGTTTAACTTTTCTAGTAGCACATTCAAGGCATAAAAAATACAGTAATGCAAATATGGTATATATATATAAACACCAGAACATCATATAAAGCCAGATGATGTAAAAATGCTTGACAATAGCTGGAGCCAAGTCCCAGCAATACCATGTATATACAATCTGTCCATCATATTGCTCCTCTTAATATAGGGAGAATTAAGGTGGCAACAACAACAAAAAAGTATTCATAGGAGAATTTCCTTAATTCCGAAATCGAAGAAATCAATGAAGAATCAAGAATCGAAGACAATGAAGCATCTTGCAAGTTAAAATATGAAATTGGAGATTTTGTTAAAGTGGTTTTATTTTCAAAATCAAAGAAAAACAGCGATCATTTTGTTGGACAGATTAAGCAAATTGATGACAATGATATTCAGCTAGAATATTTGAAAGAGATTTCAGATAATGTGCATGTCTGGCCAAACAAATCAGAATTATCCTGGGAGAAAATTACATCAATTGTAAAAAAAATTGCCAGCACCAGAAATTATAAACTCAAGATTGGAAATGAAATTTGTTCATTAATAGCTTTGTAATTGTTTATTCGTGTATTATTTTACAGTGTTTTTTTGTACAAGTCACACCCGCAACAATTTTTTTAAATATTTTTCTACAGTAAGTGATTCTAGTAAGTAATTTGATTTGTTCATAGATTAATTATTTAAGTATTACTGTATAACATAAAAAAAAATTGGTTCACCCAGTTGCTATAATTCAGAGTTTTGCGGTTTTGTGCTGGAAGATGAAAATGCATGTCCTTTTTATGTCACACCCGCAACGGGTAGAAATTATTTTTTAAAAAAATAAATAAAATATCTGGTAAATGGCAAATTGGTATCAATATATATGTAATTAGTCTACATTAAAATCCATAAAAATTGAAATCAATGCTCTAAAATATTGTAGTTGATGGCTAATTTAGTTTGTCTAAATGTCACACCCGCAACTTTGGACTGGGCGTTTGTCGTTATTTTTTATTTACCCCATGCAATTTGACAGGTGTGCATCCAAGATTTGTAATACTTTGATTCAAAGCTTCAGCAGCTTCTGAGGCAAAAAGTTCCTGAGGTGCACTTTCAGTTTCAGGCTGCCCCTTTGAAATAGCCTCATTATTGCATGATTCTTCAGTGTCTGTTTTTCGAGTTCAACACTGGGGACATAATTTTTGCCCTGATTTAAGATAGCCGTTTTTTTTTTTTTTTTTTTTTTTTTTTTTTTAATTCCAATGACACAAATTTCAAACTCTTCCTGATACCTCTACTGTATGAATGAAATGGATCTCAACAGTATCTCTGAAGTTGCTCACATGCAGAAAGCAAATTTTTTTCATGGTGAATACAAATGGTTGCATTATTATTAAATTGCTCACTTGGAATTTCAGACCTAAGTGCAATAACTTCTTTTTGCTTCTCTAAAGCTATTCCATTAAAAAATCTTGTTCGTCTTGAATAATTGGTTACATGACACTCAGTCTGCAATCTAACGCCAACTGTGCACTTTGACAATGTATCCAACATTGTTATGAATAGTTGCCTTTACAATATATATAACAATATACAGTAACACCTATTTAAATTCTCATACTTAAAACCTTCCATAAAACTAACAAGAACATAATTTTTTAACTCTATTAATGATAAATAGATATTCTAACTGGCAAGGGTCCAAATCTGTATAATCCTTTGTCTAGACTTCATGGTCACCAAATTTTGTTTGGCTGATTGCCAGAATTAAAAGTATATCTTCATAAAAAAAAAAATTGTATTGCCCTATATTGCATACATTTTGTGTGTGTGTGAAAAGAAAAGTATTCAGTTTATAGTCGTTCTTTGAGAAAGTTCAATAATTTTTTTCTCAGCTCCGAGACAGAAAGCGAAGATGAATTTTTTTCTAGAAGTAGTGGTATACCATCTTTACAACATATAAAAATTTAAAACATGTGCTCCTGATCAAACATGTCGAAAAAAATTCT
This sequence comes from Linyphia triangularis, assembly GCA_963978545.1. NCBI lineage: Eukaryota > Metazoa > Arthropoda > Arachnida > Araneae > Linyphiidae > Linyphia > Linyphia triangularis. The sequence goes on from OZ021730.1 coordinate 75,023,312, forward strand.
TGAATTTTTTTTTGCAAAAAATTGTTTAATGCAAAAACTATAGAAGATAAACAATTTCTCATTGCATTTTTGAAATCAGCTTAAAAAGTTACCCCTAGAAACAAACTTTCACTTTAGTAACTTGTACAGGTAAGGAGTTATTTAAGAAATTAAGAAAAAAAATGGTGCATCTCGGGGAAAATTTAAAAGTTACAATAATTAATTTCTCAGTAATTAAAAATCATGGAGCCTTCAAAATTGAGATTTGTGGCCATCCTAGCTCATAATTTCATTATACAAAATTTGGAGAAAATATGAGATGGTGGGTGAACTACACTGTTTGATCTGACGTGGTTGGACCCTGCAGATACACAAAAGGAACTGCAGGGCTCCAGAAAAATATTTTATTCCTGCGTACACAAATGCCATATCCAAAAATTTCCTACAAGTCTGTGGGCTTTAAATTATACTGCTGTGGAAAATTAAATGCTACGTACTATTGAGAATTTAAAGTTGTTTAATTCAAAATCACTCTTGGCATTGATTTTTGAAGCACCACTCTGCAGGATAAACATCGGTTTCCAATGGCACATTTCCAATTGCAATATTAGGTCATTGGTTAAAGGTTAAGCTTGTGAAACGATAGCAAACACTGATGCTTGTCCAGCATGCCTCCTTTCATAACTATTTTCATTTTTGTGCTTTCGATTTAAATGCTGCGAATAGTTTTGCTCCAACATTTCTTGCAAATATGCCATTTTATCTTCATTGTCTTGCTAGGATAGCTCCTTATCATTAGAAAGAAAAAAAATGTGGTTTCTTTATATTACAATGGAATATCCAATAATTCTTTCAAATTAAAAAGAAGAATGAAGGAAATAAACTCTCAGTGAAATTACATGTTTCAATAGGTTCAGATTCCAAAATCAGGAAATAAAACCCCCTTCCCTGATTATGTTAACACTTCTCCCTTCCCTGTCCAACCTAAGTTTTTTTCTTTGATGATGGTTTTAAGTGGCTACAGCCCGGAGACACTTTACCACTGGTCGTAAATTAGCCCGAAGGGCAATCGTCGGAATTAAAAAGATCATAATTGGCAAAAAATCAAAGACGGGACGGACAGGACAGCACAGAAGGCGAAAAAACAGTTCAAATGAAGAATTCCAAGACGCTCTTTGACAAAAAGCAGCAGGCTAAGATGGTCTTCCAATCGGAAACGAGGAAATGGCAGGTGGGAGGAGCTAAGCAGGAATAGTCGGTTTCGGCTTGAATCTGCTAGATATGAATTGAGGATACTTCTCACAGAGATCTAAGATGGGATCCATACATGAAGTAATTTGAGCATAAAAAACAAAAAGTTCAAAACTTTTGTATTTAACAGCAGCACAGTCGAGGGTGGCGAAAAGGGCTTCAGCAGCAAGAACTTCATCCTCTGAGGAGAGAGTACAGTTACTAGTCAAGGTTCCAATTGAAAAAGAAGAGACTTTTTCAACAGGTTTCTCCACGGGGATGGTTTGGGACGCAGCTTCTGCGTAAGTAAGCTTCTTTAGCTTAGCAAGTTGCAGGGGTCTAGGCAAAAACTGGGGTTTCTGCACCTGCTTGTAAGAGGAGGCAGAAGAAGGAATGGTCGCCTTCTTGACCAAGGGGCCTTCTCTACCTCTGAATATCAATTTTCTGCGAGCAGGACAGGTGTGTGAGCTACTGCAATGCGCCTGGTTGCAATTGCAGCAGCGTTTGGGACCAACTTTGGTCGGGCAGTCACTGGAGCGGTGTTCAGCTGCACAGTGGCGACATCTAGTGGGAAGCGAACATGAAGAGGCCAAGTGCGAGCCCCAGCTTTGACAATTAAAGCATTGCCGGGGTCCGTGTGCTTGTTTCCCCTTCAGAGGTTCCATCGAAATCTGCAGGAAGAGCAGCATCTTCCAGGTTAGAATGCTCTCTTTGCGGTGGTGGCCGGGGAACTCCAGGATAAAGAGAGGCATCTTTATACCTCGGCTTCTCCTCATCTGGGTGACTGATTTGGGTTGGAAGTCTGGCATCTCAGCAGCAAACCAGTCGTCAATCTCCACCGGAGACGTGGATCCAGGCAATCCCTTGACAACTACTTTAAATGAAGTGAGTTTGCCAGGATCATTTTGCGTAAAGGGAACTTCTCGTTCCTTCAGCCAGGTGTAGATAAGCGCCTCGTCAATCTCTTGTTGAGGGGTGACGCAAATCAGATCTTTAGTGACACGGGCGTTCAGAATACCATTTTGCTCAAGAAGCCTCTTGTGCAGGAAGCTTATGGCACTCTTCCCGTCCGCATCTGAATCAAGGTAAAAGCAGGTTGGTACATAAGAGGGGCTATCAATGTTAGCAAGGTTTGCCTCTTCGTACTGTAAAACCTCTTCTGCCGGGGCCAGAATTTTACAACTCTCAACGTCAGGTTGAGTTAATTCCACGGAATTTTCAGGGGTTGTTAAATCTGGGGCAGGGACATCAACATCAGCGTTAGCCTCGTCAACAACATCAGGGACAGAGCCCTTCGTTGCGATTTGCTTAACTAGTCTCTTCTTGCGAGGAGCCATACGAAAAAAGTAGGAGAGCGATCAGAACAGGTCTGTCTAGTTCGAAACTCTAAGTTCGATTCCATTGACCCAACCTAAGTGGAATTTCTCCTTCCTATATAGAATAGAAGTAACAGGTGGTGAACTATATGGAGAATAGCATCCCCCAACTTCTCCCCTCCCGACGTTACGGGAGTCAACAACTCCCCCTTTCCCGCCCTGCCTAACTGGAATTTCTCCATTAAAAAACGGCATTTGACTTTAATTTCCTGCGGGATCCGACGATTTCCTGCGTACATCGTACGCACGTACGTCCATTTTATCGGACTCTGAGGAACTGGTTACTTTGTTTGGAGCTAAAATAACAGAATATTTATAGTTGCTAGAAAAATGCTCTGAAAGCAAGATTAAAGGGATATAATTTGAGGTATTCCCACATCCCGTCGACCATTTTCGGCCAAATGGCAGCTCCAATGCAAAAACGAGAGCTTCAGTCACTGAGGTTCGCAGTTTATTGGTGATGTCACTGTTATTCATTACTGGTACTCAAGCAACGTTTTGGAGACGTCTATATTTATCTATGTATAAAACTGAATGTCTGAACCTTACACAGATCCACAGTTTTGTAACTAGAGGTACAAAAATTGGTACATAGAAGATTTAGTACATCAAGATGGTAGAGACCAACTTTTAAATTTGATTAAAAGTTATTTTTATTAAAATGTCACGACATTACAATTTTTTGGAGTAAAGAGTTTTAAGAAACAGATATGCACTGGGGGATCATCAATGGGCAATAATTGGATTACACTGGCTAGGTAAGTATATTTTGTATATATTTAATTCAGGTTATTTTGTTACTATATTTGGTTACTTATGTTTAAGGAACTGTTGGTTTTTATAAAATTTGTCAGCTTGCATTATGTATCGCATTTTTCCAGTATGATTGTCAAATGCTGTATCAACTTTGTGTATTGTATTATGTATTTGTATTGTGTAATCCTGTAACTATTCTATATTGTATGTATGATCCTGTAACTATCGTATGCAAATTATTTTCTATTCCTATATACGTGCATATTTATATTTACTCAACCAATCCTGTTGGGTCTTGAGCTGTTGTTGGTCTTAAAATTTGTATTCGTAGTAATATTTTTTAATACGTTAGAATAAAGCCAAGTAATTTTTATTTGGCCCCCTTATTTTTCTTGCTATTTTTATGCACTATAATTGTTTCAATGCTGCATCAATTCACCATCAATCGATGCCACATGCATGGTTTTAAAGTGCAGTAAATGAAGCATTCTGATTGGATGAGAAAATGTAAACAAAATAAGCAGGCGGGACATCGGTAACGATTAAATTTATTGAAATAAAAGATTCATTCCACCGCAAAATATAGAATCTTTTTGCCAATTTTGCAAATATGTCATAGAAAAAAAGGGCAAAAATGTGTGCGTATATAGTGCATTTGCTGTCAAGAGAGCCATGGAAATACCAAAAAGATTGGAAAATGAGTGTTACATTCTATTGTATGGCGCAGGTACACTTTCATTAGTAATATAGAGTATGTTTTATTATTTGTAAATAGCCAACACCTAATTTATTTTCACACATTTTTTCTTTTTTTCACACATGACTTCATTTTTTGGTTTAACTGTGCTATATGGTGGCCCTTGTCGTTTTATGAACTTTAACGTAAAACATAAACAATGGCGAACTCTGACGCTAAAGCAAACCAAAAACAGCGAAAAACACCATACTTCCAAATGAACTGGCAAACCTAAAACAACAGTGGAAAATTAAAAATTGAGAGTCGAACCTGCTCCATGATTTGTGGTATAGGAAGGTTGAAGTCCAAAGCCAAAGGCGTTAATCCTGTACGACCCGGGAAGAAATTAAAAGGATTTGCGTAAGTTTATTCAATATCAGAGAAAATTCAAAGACAATGATGTTGCAAACGATAATTGAAAAAAAATTTTTTTTAAGGAATTTAAATTTAATTTTAAACGATAACTGAAAAATAGTTTAAACAATTAAAATTTAATTAATTTCAAATAATTTATAAGGAGAAAAAATTTCATTAAACTGTTACATTAATGACAAATAATTAACCCCTTCCAGAATATTTATATTTTTAATCACTTGCTAAAAACTAAGGTGTGTGCACGCTTCGTGCTCTAAAAAGAAAAATTGCAACTTATTTCCTTAGCCTTACAGCCAATTGAACCTAAAAAAAATACCCCTACCTATTTCGAGCAGTCGTTTGTGGCATCTCGCCCTCAAAATAACTTTTTTTTAATTACTTGGTACTGTAAAAATGTCTAAAAAGTAAGGTGTGCGCACGCTTCGAGCTCTAAAAGGAAAAATTGTAACTGATTTCGTTGGCCTTACGGCCAATTGAACCTAAAAAAAATACCCCTACCTATTTCGAGCAGTCGTTTGTGGCATCTCGCCCTCAAAATAACTTTTTTTAATTACTTGGTACTGTAAAAATGTCTAAAAAGTAAGGTGTGCGCACGCTTCGAGCTCTAAAAGGAAAAATTGTAACTGATTTCGTTGGCCTTACGGCCAATTGAACCTTAAAAAAAAATACCCTTACCTATTTCGGGCAGTTTTTTGTGGCATCTCGACCCCAAAATAACTTTTGTTTAGTTACTTGACATTGTTAAATCCTCTAAAAAGTAAGGTGTGCACACTTCGTGCTCTAATAGGAAAAGAGTTCAACATTCCAAAAATGACATTTTTAATCACTTTGCTGTTTTAAATCTAATTGAAACTTATAATGCAAAAGAACATAATCAAAATCAATTTTAACGCCTTATATTTCATAATCTATACTTTGGTAGCCATCAGGCTACCAAAATACAGTCATACCATACCAGTTTTAATCCTAAGGTTAAAATTGCTATAAATTAAAAGTTATGTTTAATGCAATATATACCTAAATCTTCTATCTCATACAAATTTTAAATCAACTACTAAATCATACATCCCATACAAGCTTCCTATCTAATTTACCTCAGAATTATCATTCACAAATTGGTGCTCAGCAAACTAAAAAAAAAAGCAGTGGAGTGCAGAAAAAAAAAAAAATTCATAAATAACAATCTAACAAATTCTTATCAGAACAATTCTAACTTGCCCAAAAATACGAAATTTAATCTTTTCATAGTATTAAAGTTCTACGGTTAATAGGAAAAATAGTAATATTAGCATGCAATTATTCAATTTCATATGTATTCAATAAAATAATTGTTTCATTCCAAATATTCACCATTGGTTAAATATCACAAAATAGCCTCCACGATCGCCATTCAACGCATTTAACTTCGAACATATTAAAATAATTGCCATCGTTAAGAATCTACGCCTAAACACAATGTTTCTGCATTTCCACCCCCATCTAATAATACCCACAAATATAACTCAAATTCATGACGTAACAAGAATAAAGTCAATATATTTCCAACAGGTCAGCTTCCATCAAAAAATAAACACCGAAATGATGCGAGAGACATAAATCACGCAGTTTACCATATTTGTAACTATATCAATCGGCACCAGAAATTAAGCGTTTTTTGGCAAAAAGAAGATGTATTCGGCGTTAATCCACAAGCAGCGGTAATTCTAACCCATCACGACTCCGGAATACCGCTGACGACATCGAAACAACAAATCTTGCCAGTTTTCTAAGATTGGAGCATTATCTTTGCCACCATATAACACATTTGAAACGAATACAAAAACTAAATTTTGGTACACATGTAGTATAGGCCACTTTGGTACTCTTCTGTTCAACAGTTACAAGTTGGCGCAATTTTCTTCAAGTCTAAATGTTTAAGCGAAACGTAAATATATCACCAAGCTTAAATATTTATGGTTTCCAACAGCAATTATAAATGATTTGAAGGTTATTAGTTTGAATGAGATATTGCTTCAATTTGGCTATTTTTATCAGGTTTATTTATATTTTAACTTAATTTCTTCCGTAAGATGGGTACCAGATAGAAATCGCCAAATTGCAACGATAACTCATTCAAACTAATAACCGTCATAAATGTATTTCAATGACAGAATTAAATGTAATAAAAATAAAAGCCCTCAAGGTTAAAATATTATTGTTGCGTAAACATTTCAGCTTGACAATGACTGCAACAACTGTCAGTCTTGTCGCCTTATGGTACCCATCTAATGGAAGAGTACCTGTAATTGTATATTTATTTATAGTTTATATGTAATTTTATTTTAGTAACCATGTTTTTGATTTTGGGGAATTTTCTGATTGCCAAATGAAAACAATCGCCAAATATCCTACACTACATCTGTTTCAAAACTTTTCTCATATACAACATCTATGTCCTTCAACGGGTCCCCAAAAGCATGGGGCCATTCAGATAGTCCTTTACATCAGAAACTACGGATAATAAAGAGGGGAATCAAGACCAAGTTTTCTCTGAACAAAGACTCTTTAATGGCTCCGGACCACAAGTTTGGCTCTTTGGAAAGAGAACACATTGCATGTTTTCTTTTGTTTGCATTAGCAGAAAGAAATGCAAATGTTGCAATTTCTGAAACATCTATTGAAACACAAGTACAGAACATTTGATTAATTTCTGATGAAATCTTGTCGAAAATACATGAAATTCTGTGCCATAACTTTAATTAAAGAATATAAAAAGTTTATACCTAATAACTACTTAAAATATATAAAAAATACTGTGGAAACAATTTGAACGTTTATTGTAACAGACAAATACATCTATTTTTTAGGCGAATGTATAAATGGCCCTCCAAAAGAACCGGAATGTAATGTTTATTCACAACTAGAGCTTACATTCATGTTTTTTAGCATGAAACTAAAACAAAATAATCAGCTTCATTTCAAAATATATTAAATGTGTACCATTTGAAAAAGAGGAAGAGAGTAATTCACATGAAACAAAATAAAAATAACAACTTACATTTTCGCAATAGTAGCTTGTCGGAAACTTTTACATCGCCAGGTATCTCTAGAAGCCATGGTTTAAAAAGTTTGCACCAAAGTTTTAAAGGGAAAGTTTAATTGAAGACTGTTTATTTAAAATAGTAACGTATGCTTCACGAAGACCTGGCTGCTATCGATACTTGCTTCTTGTCTTGTTGCTCCAAGAGTTTGGTTTGGGCAAAGAACTTAAAACTATAAGAAGGCAAGCTTCGCTGATACGTAAGTGCTGCCATCTCGCGGATTTTCCAAGTTGAGAGCACAAAACTTTCGCCAAATTGCTCCGATTTCCAGACATGCGCAGAGCTTTATTCTTACTTTGGCGATCGTGCTTTTTAAACAAACAAATAAGAACATCAGATTTATTTCGTCGAATTCGTGGGAGATTTAAACAGCAGAACAAAAATGAAGGATTCTACTTTGCAAAGTAACATATTATTTATTCAAGTTTGTTCAAATTGTTCGCTTTTGTGCACAATAATTTTCGGTAATGTTCTGAAGATTATAGAATTTTCGTAAGAGAATTTTAACAGGACATTTTTTTGCAGTGTTGATGGTTGTGATGAAACTTGATGGTTAGTGTTCTTAATCGTTTGTTTTTATTTTTTCTTCTCATTCAGCAGGCTAGTTTTTATGTTAAATATTGTTGATTTTTTTATGAACTTTTCTTTTTTTATTACTTTGACATCACTTGAAAGAATGTTTATCATTTGTTAGTTGCATAAATGCACGCAATTATTATGTGTTTATTACGATTTTTTGAAATTTGACGCCAATCTCAATTGCCATTGCGGCTTTTTATTTTATGAATTAATAAAGCTAAATGATTATTGTCAACTGTTAGTAAATTCTTCTAAACTAGTACATGCTAAATGATATTGGTTTTTGTAGTTGCAAGTCATTTTTAAATTCTTGCACTCAATAACTAGATATTTTTTAGTTTCCTAATGTACTGCTTCGAAGAATGCATGGAAACTTTATCGAAATCATTTTCTTCTAGAATGTATTTCAATAATTTTGTAATTAGTAATTTTGTTAATTCTTGATGTTCATATTTCTTACGAAAATTTACTAAAAGTTCACCAATATTGAAATATGCTGTAAAAAAACCCAAATCTAATATTAGGATTCGTATTTCATTACAGGATGGAACTTTTGCTGTAGTGGTTCAATATAATATTAATATTGTTTAAAAAAGTATTCAATTATTTTAGTTAAAAATATAAATTAACAAAAATTTGGTTGGGTGTGTAAATTTTTTAAGTGAAAGTTTAATGAGCTGGACAGATTTGTTCTTTTTTTGGATAAAAGATTTCTGGGAAACCATAGAATGTTAATCGCCAAGTGAAACCAAAAAGAGCGATAAGCTTTCCAATGTAGTAACCCTGCAATGACGTCATGTGCTCTCAAGTATTTTACATTATCTCTATGGAAGCTTGCCATCTTTAACCCGAAGGGTTATTATAATATCTTTGGTTTGGGTTTGGATTTGGAAATTCCGAGTATATATTTCTGCCAGTTACGGTTGGTTGGTTGAACTCCCGGCTGTTAGTGGAAAGAAAGGACTTTGTGAACTTGCCAATTATAAAGTGTTTAACTAAAGCCAACTATGAGTGCGTTCGTAAACTCTATTTGAAAAAACGAGTTTCTATTTGAAAAACCTTGTAACTAAGCTTTCGTAATCTCGAATTTTTTTAACTGGTTTAGTTGGTTACCGAACTTTTTTAACGAAGGTAGAAGCTCGTTAGCTTTCGATTTATTCCGTGCAAGCTGGTGTTTCCCTCCCTTCCTACTAAAAATACTTTGTTTTGGGTTTGGACTTGTAAATTTGCAGGCTTTTCTAATGTTTTGATTTGGCGGGGAAATTATTATTGTGAAGAATTGCTCTTCTATAAAAATGCTACAAACTTTCTACACTGCAGAAACAAGTCTATATTGACCCGGATTAATTTATCTTTTCAACTAGAACCCAAGGCTCACCTAGTTCTGAAATATTTAGATAAATAATAGAGCTAACTCAGACGTAAACTTAACGGCTCTACTTTATTTCACACAAAAAAAACAAACACGAACTGAAACTGAAACACAAACAGATTTTCGTGATGCCACACCTAGAAAAGTTATATAATTCAATTAGTAATGAAATAGAGTTCGCATCGTGACATCACATCCTCCCACCTTGAGTAGTGGAAAGTTCCACAACTCAACAACTCTATTAGAGATCCAACCTTTCGGGAATTTTTACAGTTCGACCTAGCCTTGTCTTAGTTTGAACAATTGCAGAGTCGATGGAGTTATCACCAGAACACTTAGGAATGTCATCCTTCATAAAGGCAACTTTCGTAGATAGTGCTTCTTTATCTATTGGAAAAGGCGATTCGCTGGAAGAAATCTCTAAAGGGAAGACGCGCTGAATCGGACGCAGAATTTCTCCACGCGAAGTTCTAAGTTTGATGAGTCGACACACACCATCTTTCCCTGGCAGCATTTCTATCACTTTTCCCAGTGGCCAGTCGATTCTATTAGCGTTGTCACTTTTGTCGATGTAAGTCAAAGGGCGTGAGTTGATAACAGATTCGCAATCACAAATAACAGTCACTAATTCTTCGTAAGTCAAACTTGCTCTTCCAAATATTCTTCTCAAAAGACTTTTTAGAATACCAATTAGCCTCTCCCACCATCCACCCCACCAGGGTGAAGAAGGGGGATTAAACTTCCGCCTAATTTGATGAATAGTATTGTCATTGCAGATGCTGTCCCAGTCTTCAAATGAACTAAGCCATTCTGGCCCTTCCCACCAACATTTGGTTTTCATTAAAGTACTTGCTTTGCATCCTCGGGAGGGCAAAACTGCAGGATTGTCAAATCCAGAAATATGACGCCAAGAAGATGCTTGGGTGATATTCCGTATTTCTTGAACTCTGTTATTCACGAAAATAGACCAATTTTCCTCTTTAGTGATCCAAGTAAGAACGGAAGTAGAATCACTCCAATAAAAACATCTAATATCCGTCGATCCAAGAGCATCTAACACTGATTTCGTTAATCTTGCTCCCACCAATGCAGCAAGCAGCTCCAACCTTGGAATTGTCTTAACTTTTAGAGGAGATATACGGGATCTCGAGACTAAAAAATGCAGCATTTCACATTCTCCCTTTTGTACAAGATACGTAACGGCGGCATATGCATCTCTACTTGCGTCGCAAAATGTATGAATGGAGAAGGCCTTCATATTTTCTGAAGTAACTTTGATCCAGCGAGGAATGTTAATGTTCTCCAATTCTTTTAGTTCCCTAAACCATTGTAAAAATTCTTGTCGAAGGGGTCCAGTGATCAGTTCGTCACATCCAAACGATAATTTCCAGGTTTTTTGTAGCATAATCTTGGGACAAAGCATTACAGGTGAGGCAAAACCAAAAAGGTCAAACACTTTGTGAGTAACAGATAATATAGTACGTTTGGTGATGTTTTTGACATTTACTTCTTTCAACCAGTTGATATTTAACGAAAAACAGTCTTTAGTTTTATTCCATTGAAGGCCTAGAAGATCCTCTGTATTAGATCCTCCTTCTTCTGTTAGTGAAGATGAGGACTCCCAATCTCGCAGAATAAAACCACCTTTCTTCATTAACTCATTAGAAGTACTCGTTAATCGCTGCAAATCTAATTCATTGTGGACACTGGTTACAAGATTATCCACATAAAAGCTCTTCAAAAGGCATCCAGTTACAAAAGGATCAAAATCAGCATTCTGTTCGAGATAGTACTTCAATACAGCTCCTAATAGAAATGGACTGCTGCGAACGCCGAAAACTACTCTGGCATGACGAAACAATCTGTAGTCTTCACAAGCTTTATTTGTCCACCACAGAAATCTCACAAAGTCACGGTATTCTCTACAAAGGCAAGTTTGCAAAAAGGCTTTCTTTATGTCTGCGATTACGCCAATCTTCTTTTCTCGAAACCGCAGCAAAATATCAGGAATCAACTCAATCAAGTTTGGCCCGCTATGTAGGGAGTCATTTAGTGACGGATGCCCTTTATTCGAGCAGATGCATCAAAAACCGGGCGAATTGGAGTTGTCTTACTAACTTTGATAACAGGCCTATGAGGTAGGTAATTTGCAGGCAAATCTTTATCTTCAACTGGTACTTCTTCGATAATTCCTTCACGTAGCCATTCTAAAAATATGTCTTCGTAGTTGTCGTACAAATTTTCCTGAAATAATTTCTTGGTTGTGGTGTCTAATCTTCTTTTAGCTTGTTCAAAATTGTTCGGTAAAGGTACAGAGTCATCCAACCAAGGTAAGTGAACTTCATAGCGATTTTCTTTGTTGTACCTAACAGTTCGAAGAAAATTTTCAGCAGTCAAATCTTCTTGCTCTTTCTTAGAAAGCTTCTCAATAGGATCCTTGATCCCAATAGAATCCAACTTCCAGAAATCTGAAATGTCACATTCTTTAACGAAAAGTGATGTCACCAACATGGCATTGCTTGACGTTACTGCACTTTCAGGAACTTTCCCTAACAAAGTCCATCCAAGCAAAGTTTCGATGGCCACTAATCCGCTTGATAGGACCCTACGCTGACCGGTTAAAATCTTTCCAAAAAGATCAGCTCCTATAAGTACTTGCACTGGATGTTCCTTTTCTCCAACATCACTTAATGTTATATTCATTTCTTGAAGCTCTTTTAACCAAGGCCCTGAATTCACAGGTGATACATCATTACATATAGTTTCTTGATCCAATGCTTCAAAGTTGCACGCAAAATTGTTCTTAATATTTTTCAATCTAATTCTGTAACATGTATGCACAAATTCTTTGGATTTAATCCCGCCAAACAGTGAATGTACTAGAGTTTCTTTCCTTACATGTGCATATTCCATTTCTTCAGCAAGACTCTTTACAATATAAGACTTTTGTGAGCCGGTGTCCAGAACAATTCGCACGACTATGTCTTTCTTATCTGATATGAGTTTGCACTTTAGAGTCTGCAAAAACACTTTAGGACCCACACTCAGGTTAGACATGTTGACCTCGTTGACAACTTCAGCTTCTTCTGTCATTTTGAAATCACTTTTCCTTGACTCATTTGTTTCGCACATTAAGGGAACATGCTTCTTCCCGCAAATTACGCATCTCAAAAATGAACGGCATTTTCGGACGGGGTGACCGGGAGCCAGACAGGCAAAACAACAATTTTTCTCCCTTAAAATCTTTTGTCTTTCAGGTAAACTCATCCTTTGTGCAGAAAAACAGTCTGAGCTGGAATGAGTTTTCTCGCAAAATACACACGACTTTCTGGTTTCTTGAGTATGAGGATTGTTAAAAAGACCGGCGGCTGTGGGTGTTTTATTCTGTTTCACTCTTGTTTCAAATTTCTTATTTCTAGACCCATTACTGTCTTTATTTTTGTTCAAGCCGAAACCTTGCATCGCCAAACAAATTCTTTCCTCTGATTCAACTTCAGATTTTAAAAATTTTAGTAAGCTACTAAGCCTTTCTTGCGGTTCCCCACTGTGGCTGAAATCAGGACTTCTTTGTCTTTGCCACACTCTTAGTGTATCTTCCGGTAAGCATGATTCAACCAAAGGATGAAGCAGAGCAGCACTTTTATCCGTTGTTACGCCAAGTGTCTCTAATGCCCTGATCTGAGACTCCAAATGGTCATACAGAGCACATATATTAACAGTAGAACTTTGCGAAGCGTTTTCCAAAACCAATTTTAAAAGCTCGCGGACATAGAATTCCACTAGTAAATCAGTTCGACCAAAACGCGATTTTAAAGATTTTACAGCTTTGGCGTAGTTGGCGCCGGTTGGCGGAAAACTTTCCACTACCTCCCGAGCGCGCGATCCGCTAACGGTTGCTTGCACTAAATACTGAAATTTATTTTCTGGTGCTATATCTATATCATTATGAACATGTTCGAACTGGCTCCAAAATGGCAACCAGTCCTTTAAATCTCCAGAAAAAGGACGTAATTCTAACTTAGGTAAGTGAAATTTCTTTTTTACACTACCTGATTCTGTAGGTTGATCATTTTCTTGAGCATCTAAAGCTGTCCGGGAATTTAATCTCGCTATTTCCAACTCATGTTGTCTTTGTCGTTCTCTCTCTTCGACTTGGCGCTTTCTCTCCTCGTCTTGGCGCTTTCGCTCTTCGTCTTGGTGATTTTTCTCTTCGTCTTGACGCTTTCTCTCTTCTTCAAGTTTTCTTTCTTTCTCTTCTTGAAGTTTTTGAATTTTAGCCTCCTCTTCTTTTTCCTGCCTTTCAGAAACAGTTGTGGCTAACACGGCTGAAACAAAGTCCGGATCTTCTGTATAGCATTTACTGTTTAGAATAACATCTTTCAGTGTAGATATGGTAACTTTCAACGGTAAGTCCTCGTTAATCTCTTGGCACAAGTAAATTAAGTCTTCCTTTTTAAAGCCTTTAACAGATTTAAACATAATGACGCTTACCAGTCCTGTCACGGACGCCAGATGTGAAGAATTGCTCTTCTATAAAAATGCTACAAACTTTCTACACTGCAGAAACAAGTCTATATTGACCCGGATTAATTTATCTTTTCAACTAGAACCCAAGGCTCACCTAGTTCTGAAATATTTAGATAAATAATAGAGCTAACTCAGACGTAAACTTAACGGCTCTACTTTATTTCACACAAAAAAAACAAACACGAACTGAAACTGAAACACAAACAGATTTTCGTGATGCCACACCTAGAAAAGTTATATAATTCAATTAGTAATGAAATAGAGTTCGCATCGTGACATCACAATTATATATATATATATATATATATATATATATATATATATATATATATATATATATATATATATATATATATATATATATATATATATATATATATATATATATATATATATATATATATATATATATATATATATATATATATATATATATATATATATATATATATATATATATATATATATATATATATATATATATATATATATATATATATATTGTCCTTAATTTTTTGAATTTGCACGAGTTTTGAAAATTGGTTTCAATAAAGTTTACTTTGTTTATCAGGCTTTTTTATTATCTATATATTTAATAGGCAATACGTTTTTTGGGGTTAGTCCGCACGCCTAAACTGCTCAACCAATTTCAATGATCAAGGTGTCATTTTAAAGGAAATAAGCTGTAGATTTGCCAAAACGTGCTAAAATAATTTATTAACACTTTATTAATTAGTTAAATATTTCAATATTTTTCATCATTAAGCTATTACAAAGCCTCAATGATTTTGAATATATGAATGGCAACATCCTTACGTATGTTAGACAACAAACCCGTTGCTAATTTTAAACTCTTCGTTTCAAAGTTGATTTTTTGTGTTTTTCTGAAGCATTTTTGTATTAGAGTAATTATTATTTTGAAGTATTTCTATCTTGAATTTTCCGAGCGTAGTGAGGCGTTTGTATCCCAACCCAAGCTAGGCATTCAGGGGTTGGTGAATGTAGCTCGCGTTGTTTTTTATCAGAATAAATAAAAAATATTGGGACTTCAATGTAAGGGCATGAACGGCCTCCACTCGAGGAATATTTTACGGATATGACGTATGAAGTGACCCTCGGAGGAGACACCGGCGCGCGCATCTAGTTTTTTTCTGGATGTGATTAGGAATTGTGGAGTGGTGGTGGACCCCACATTGAGAAAATAACTCAATATCTTAAGAGATTTATTTTTTTATTCAATTTTAATTTCAGGGATTTCATGTTAATGAATTCACTGCGTTATTTTATTTTTCGTTTAGAAACTGTCCCTGTGTGCTTTAAAATAAATGTTATGATATATATTTATGAAACGACAATTAACTAAAAACGTGAATTTTTCTTTAAAATACTTTTAAAAAGGAGTAGGAGGTCTATAAATATGTATATTATTTTTACTTTAATATAAATTAGACTGTACTGTACTGAAGCATCGCGACGACATATCGCTCTAATGAAACATAACTTCTGGTGTGCCTTTTAGGAGGTCTTCTATGTAGATCTGTCCATATTTGCTTCTTTAATAATAAGATATTGGAAATTCAAACCAAGTTGCCGTTCTTTTATCGTGTAATCTATCTGCTACAATCACTGTCATAGTTCCTTTTTTTAGAGCAGTACGCAGTGTCAGTGCTGGTCCCAAATCCTCAAACAGCCAAAACTTTACAATTTAATACAAATGATAACCATGGCTAATATAGATAATCTTACACAGCCATTCGAATCTCGATTAACTTACTTTAAAGGGTTCCAAATGCAGAAAACACCTATTGACTCTGAAAACTGGTACACATATTCTTAAAGCCATAAGCAACGCTAAACAATTACAATTTGAACTAATCTCAATTAAGGGAAACCGAAACCGTTCTTCAAACCTAATAATCAGCAATGAGATGAAAATATTTGCACTCATTTCAATAGCTGTACATTGGAAAACTAAGCTACCCCGATCTATAAGAGTTAATAAAGGGATAAAAACGTTTCAAATATGGAATATTCTTATGTCTACTTTCCATAACCCTAAAACTAGGAACAGTTTTGAAACGAAGCTCGAGTATTATGCTAGCAAAATAACGTACATTAGTTTAGTCGGTGTGTATAAAAGGAAAATATATGCTTATATGAACTGCAAATTTAAAACTAAAATACTAGTAAATGCGATCGCTTTCATATGCTTTTAAAAATGTAAAATAGTCAAAGCTGAATTCATTGAAAATCTGCGGGATCAATCGCCTGTTCTTTCTCTTTTGTTAATTCTAGAATTTTACCCCAGGTTAGCTCCTTAAGAGGCAGAGAGGACCTTCCTTTAGATTTCTGTAGATCCTGAGCAAATTGCCCCCACCACCCTGCATTGGGTAACGAAATATTATAAAAAAATCTCTTTTCCAAAAATATTGATGTTTTTGAGTTCAATGAAATCATAATTTTAACTCTACCTGCATAGAACACTTACTATTCAATAATTGCTAACTTTTTATAAATGCACGAAATTTTTATAAATAGTTTCCATCATTTTATAAATTGTCAAAAAATGGTGAGAACTTTTCAAAAAATGTATGCCTTATCATTTGAATATTCTAAAAGTAAGCGTGATAGTGTTTAATCAAATACAAAATTCATTGTTTGCCATCATCATTCAAGTTGTTTTTCGATTTGCAATATTTCATTACACACCCAGCAAATTTAATAGAATTCTTTTAAAAATGTGTCTTATATCCCATTAAATTAGTAAGTATTTCAACTATTGATGATTAGAAAGTACATCCAAATAAAAGTTTTCTTATTGGAATGAATGTTATAAAGGTAGAGTTAAAACTGATTTTTTATCCAATGCAGGAATTTCTTGTATAAACGCACCTAAATTAAGTTCATAAAAACTAGTACCCACAAATTAAAATCCAACAGGAAAAGACATGCATATATCAATAAATACATTGCTTTCTTTTGGAAATTTTCCCAACAATTTAAGGAGATTATGCATTTTTGTTAACCTTAATCAATGCAATAAGTTTGTAACAAAATAATAAAAGTAAATTTTTTATTTTTTTTAAAATTTATTTACACCTAACTTTCTATTTGTAAGGCATCATTTAATATTTCATTCATCATTTAATATATATATTTTAATTATTTTTATGGCATTTCATAGAGTGAAAAATTTAGCTTAATTATTTTCAAAAATATATTATAATTATTTAATAGTTTATTTACTATGCTGAATTTGACAGTTTTAATAAACTAGTAATAGGTGGTCTGAATATATTTGTTACCTACTAAATAACAGGCAACAATTGATAATATTGAGCTATATCATTTGCATATAACAAAAAATAATAATGAAATTTATAATATTTGTGCTAATACATACACCAAGAATATAATTACAAAGCATATTTCATTTAAGAATTTTATTATTTAAAAAGAAAACCAATATACACAAAATTTAAACTCTTGGAATGCTTGAGTAACATTATTAAGAATTGAGGTTTTTTCTAAATGGTGATCCAGATATCTAGTTAGTCATGGTCATCTAGTTTCTTTTACACTGTTGAATAAATAAAACAAACATAAGTAATTTGACACAATAAAGTAGCCTCACTTTATTTCCAATTTTTATGTGATGTTATCAATTAATTCAAGTGGTGATTCTATTAAGAGAAATGAGAACACTGAACCAATTCTGATACAAAAAAATATTACAGGAGAGCTTTTAACATGGAATGAAATTAAAAAAATAATTAAATTAAATTAATTTTCAATCCTAGAACTATGGCACAATGTGGAACAAGCACAATATTGCTGTTAAAATTATTAAATATCTATTTAACAGTCACACTAAAAAACTTTTATGTATATTAATATTTTTAATAGGCTTTTGACGGCATTACTGCCTGACACCTGCGGGTTCTCAGATTGCATAAGTGTATTTGAACAGGGGTTTAGTTTTTAACTCGGGTGCCAGCCTCTTCCCTGCAAGACTTATGCAATATAACCATTACTACTTAATTTACTTACAACTTTAACAGTATTTATTTAAAAGAGGTATAAATTACTAACACATACATGAAACATTTTCATCATGACAAACCCATTATGCTTTTATGAACATATTCCCTAAAACGATAAGAGTTAAATTCTTTGGTTAATGAGGCGTTTTTAATTATTTGTTCAGCATAATAACAAATAAACAGACCACAATTAAAATTATCTGTTTGTTGAACATGCTGAGGACAATTAATTGACCACTTAGATGAAATACCTAACAAATCATTTAGAAACAAAACACACTTACTTATAATACTCGTGAAATCTCTAGTAATCTCTAGACGCAATGGATCAAAAAATTGAAATTCTCACTTTTTAATGTAAGCAAGTAGCAACACCCAATGAGAATTTATATTAATAGGAATTAATAAAAGCTCTTTTTTTTTAAGATCATTTCCCAAACGACTAAGATTTTTATAGGCAAATTTGTTTAGCATTTCTACCGAAAGTACAGAATTCATAGAAATAATGCTTGAATTGTGCTTAATTATATTATAAATAAATGCATCAATTACTGAATTATACAACCAACCCTTTTTAAAGCAAGGGGAAGCTAACTTTAAAATTCTCTCTTCATTAGAAGTAGGAGAAGGATCTAAACACTTAAGCATATACTGAGTAATTTTTATGCCATTTATGGTGACTACATGATCCGAAACATTATCTTCATCAATTTTGTTAAATTGAAAAACTTGAGCTTTTTTCTAAATTCCCATTGGGTTGAGAAATTTCATGTTGATTGTCATCAGAACAAATGTAATTTTCATCATTACTAAACTTTAAAGGAGCTGCACTCAACAAAGCATGATACATATATGGCCTAAATTGACTGGGACTAAAGTTTGTTGAAACATTATGCTCATGTATAATTTGATGCACATAATAACAAACAAATACACCACAACTGATGGAATCCTGTTGCAGTGTATGAGGAGGGAAAGTAATTCTCCATTCATGCAAATTACTTATGCCGCCTCTTTCCAAAGAAGTCTTAAAATTATACAAATAGTTTTGGTAATTAGTACCTGGCTTTGGATCATACACTTCAATTACTTTATTTTATTCACAACTAATAAAATCCAGTGATCATTGATGCAAACGGGAAAAAATATAACTGTTGTAGGAAGATCAAAATCAAATGAACTTTCACCTGAGCAAAGTATTAAAGAAATACTTGAGCTCATGGATGAAAAGGTAACTTTGTTGTTAGATAACATATATATAAATGAATCAATAATTTCATCATACAACCATCCTAAAACAAACTGAGGATCTTTTAATTTTAATAAATTCAAATTTTTAGTATCAATACAATGATCAAGAGATTTAAGAGAAACATAACTCAGGTTATAAATACCTACAATCTTTGGACAATAACATTCTTTTAACTCTATAGAAAAAGATCTAGCAATTTCTTCTTCTGTATGTTTGGTGGGTGATTGAATTTCATCAATAGCTGAACATTTAAATCGCTTAATAGGAGGCACAATACACTTAGCAGCCTGATCAATGTTTTCTAAATCTAAACATCTTTTTGAATTGTGCCTTTTAGAATGCAATTGTTTTCTTGTTTTTCTTGACATTTTCTTCTTTGGATTATTTTTGAAGAAATCTACTTGACGAGCAAGCCTTTGATTAGGCGCAACTTTAGAATGTGGAATATAATTTACAATACCTTTTAAATTTGCAACACCTCTGCAACTAGAAACTAACGATCTTAATGATGTGATTGTAGGTTTTAGCATAACATCTCGTACAAGTGGAATCCTCATATACCCTGCTAATTCACCAAACAGTTTGTCTAACTCACCTGATATTTGTTCATTAGTAACTGTCCTAGCAGATGATACACCAACATGTTTATTAGAATACAATGGTATATTATTTTGTTTAACTATTTCTGATGGTTCCATAGGCAATAAAGTATTTGTGGTGCTTTCTGGATGTTTGCGGATGTACATGGAGTGAACTTTGTGGATATGTTTGCATAAATTGCTATCAGCTGGACAGGTACAAATATACAAATGGCTGCATAAAGATTTGCAAGTCACTGCATTACATTTAAAATAACAGTGATCAATTATTGGGCACTCTGTACAAATTTGTTTAATTATGTAGTGTTTGTTTTTGGTTGACTGAGAACTAACTAACCAGGAATCATTTTGATGTGCAACATGTTCATCTGGTATCTTTCGCCCACAATTATGTGTTGTTTTTGAAATCTTATTTTGTTTGGAAGCAATAGGGAAATCATTTAACTTCTTTTGAGCATGGCTTAGATAACGGTCTTCTTCCATCTGCAGCAGCTTTAGTAACAAGACATCTAATCGTCTATTGTACTTGCGTTCTAAATAGACAGATTTTAGTTGATTGTGAAATGACTCACAATAGTTGTTTGTTGTAATTGAGGTAAAAGGTGAGGTGCGGAAACATCCTGCCCATAATTCATGCCTGTGATGATATGTATTAAAAAAATAATTGTGAAATGCCTGGAATTTAGAAGTAAAATTGTGAAACTGTTTAAGAAGGATATGAAATGTGTTAATACTCTTTTCATACAATAATTCTTTTAACTTCATTTTCATCTCTTCTTTAAGTTCTTGAGACAGCCCTTTTAAATTAATTTGTCGTAACCAAGCTCGTAGAACATGCCACTGACATAAAAAATGCCTAACGTCAGGACCAAAGACTGTCTCAAATGCTTCATATGTGAATGTATCATCATCAGTCATTAGAGTATGCACTTCTAATTCAGGTACTTTAAGTTTTAAGCTGGTAAACATGCAAACCATCAAACAATAATCTAAACGATTTGTAATGAAATGAGCAACTGGGTAACCTTGATCAAATTCATCAGGAATAACAATAGTAATAAGATAAAAATCATACTGGTTAGTATTGAAAGTGGCATCAATGCAAAGTGTTTTATGAGAATTTTTAACCAGCATTTCTTTCTGTTCTTCTGTTTGAATACCCAATGCAAAAATACCCTTTGAATTTGGTAACGTATCAAGATTGTCGGGACCAAATAATGTTTCCGAGTTGAAAGGTTTAAATATTAAAACAGAGTTATATGTTTCGTAACTTAGATTTTGCACAATCGTACAAACAGAAACGGCATCATTTTCTGGGTACAGAGAAGTGTGCATTCGTCTTGCATACGCTTGAATTGATTTGCGGTTAGCAAGAGTTTCCTTTGTGGGATGTGTGAAACGATTACCACGATGAGCTACATCTTCTCTTAATAAGCGCTGAATTTCTGGAATGGGAACTTTTAACTGTGACATTAGTTTTATAGAATCCCTGAAATGTAGTTTTAGGGGTTGGTATATACAATTTTCAAAACCAATGTGGTGATTATGTTCTGAAAAATAATATACAGTTACTGTATCTACCTCTTCACATACATACATTCTAACTGGACAATTGATATCTATTGGAATAGTACCTTTTTGATTTTTACGAAAATGACCTTTGATAGGCTTAGCTTGCAAAGAAGGGGACACATAGAACTGACAGGAATGATAGTGAAGTTTCTTTGATCCACTAACTTTAACTCCAGTTAACTTTTTAAATGAGCTGTAGGTTGAAGTACCTTCAGAATCCAACCAGACTAAAAAGGTATCAATTGAATTAAAGGTTAAAACTTTCATGCTCCCTAAATTGTGTTTCTCCAATAAGTGTTTATTTAAGCGACCAAGCTGCCTAAATGATTCTTCACACTCGGGATATAGGCATTTGTTAAACTTATACTTAGTAATAGAACACCTACTTTTATGACTATAAAATCCCTGTCGATATTGAAAAACAATACTGCAGGTTTCACATTTCTTGGGATAAGTTGACTTAAAACTATTTTGGAAAATTTCACAATCTATTTCTGCACCAGATGGACATTGCATATCCGCTTCAGAATTTAAACCTGGGTAAAAAGTTGATGAGATATTGTCAGGAGGGGATTCCATTGAGTCAGTGTCATAAAGTGCTAAACTATTTTTCACATTAATTGAAGAAACCAGGGAGCCTGCAGGCATTTGTTGATTGTTACACTTTTTTTTATGATTGAAGAACGATGCTTTAGAACGATACGATTTCAAGCAATTGGGGCACTCTCTAGGATACGAAACTGTACATACCTCTACTTGGTTTGACTTACACTGAGCTCTTTTAACATGTTTATGAAAAGTGTTTCGAGTGGGAAAATATACTTTGCATTGTGAGCACTGTCTAGGATAAGTACATTTAACATCTCCACCTCCAGTTACATGGTGCTGATTGGAATTACATTTTCCCTCTACAGTTGGCTTGAAAGCACATAGTTCCACAGTTGAGAGACTATAATCTATTTTTTCACAAAACACGCTTGTAAAATTTGATTGGGAATGATTTAAAACAGAAAGGGGTTTAGTTGAAGGAGAAGAGAGGGATTTATGATAGAGAGAGGGAGTATTTTCCAACACTGAAAATCGATTGCACACCTTTACAGTGTAAACCATATTGGAAGAGGGAGTAGGAAAGGCAGACTCTGAAGAGGGAGTGAAAGAAAAAGGTTTAGAGGAAAAAGAAGGTAGTTTGTAAGAGCAAACCGAAGATTTAGAATAGGAAAGCTTAGTAGGAGCATGAAGAAAAGGCTTAGTAGAAGGAATGTGAGGAAAAGGCTTAGTAGGAGCTTGAGGAAAAAGCTTAGTAGAAGGAGCATGAGGAAAAGGCTTAGAAAGAGGAACAGAAGCAAAAGGCCTAGAAGGAGGAACAGAAGCAAAAGGCTTAGAAGGAAGAACATAAGCAAAAGGCTTAGAAAGAGGAACAGAAGCAAAAGGCTTAGGAAGAGGAACAGAAGCAAAAGGCTTAGGAAGAGCAACAGAAGCAAAAGGCTTAGGAAGAGCAACAGAAGCAAAAGGCTTAGGAAGAGGAGCAGAAGCAAAAGGCTTAGGAAGAGTGGAAGCAAAAGACTTGGAAGTAAGTGCAGAAGCATACGATTTGGAAAAAGTAGGGCAAGTCAAACAATTAGAAGTAAGAGCAGAAGCATAAGTCTTAGGAGAAGCGGAAGTAGAAGGCTTGAAAGTAAGTGCAGAAGCATACGACTTAGAAGAAGGAGCAGAAGCATAAGATTTAGAAGAAATCTGGTAAGCAAAAGGCTTAGAATTAGGAGCAAGAGCAGAAGCATAAGACTTAGAAGAAGTAGAAGTGAAAGGCTTAGAATAAGTAGCGGAAGTGAAAGGCTTCGAATAAGTAGTGGAAGTGAAAGGCTTCGAAGAAGTAGCGGAAGTGAAAGGCTTAGAAGAAGTAACGGAAGTGAAAAGCTTAGAAGAAGCAGTGGAAGTGAAAGGCTTAGAAGAATTAGCGGAAGCAGAATGCTTAGAAGAGAGAGCAGGTGAGAAAGATATAGAAGGGACAAGAGCATTTGGTGAGAATAATGAAGAAAAAGATTTTGGAAAGGAAGTAGTACAGGACTGTTGAGAATATCCTAAAGATAAAGAAGGGAAAATCTCGGGAGAAAGAAACTGAGGGATATTACATACCTTAAGTTCCTTACCTATCAATGTCTTTAGTGTCTTTGCGACATCCTTCCCCATCTGTGGATGACCACGTGGTCCGAGATGAAGGCCGTCTCTTCCCAAGATAGGCTCGTGCAACCTGTAATAAAAGAATGCCTCACGGCCTAGGCATAGCTTTTCCAGCCTAGAATTAATGTATTCGATTTTTTTATTTAAGGAAGGCAGTTGGTTCACAAACCTATCCCTTTTACCAGCCTCTTCTGGAAAACTGTTCTCCTTACGGGGTAGGATACCTGAAACGATAACCCTGACATCAGGGTTAAAAAACAGTATTTCCTCAAAGAGACAACCATACTTTTCTAACATGGTCTCAGTGTGATCATGATAGGTATTGTTTGTACCAACATGCACAAAAACCCAGTCGTATTGGTTGTCCAAAGAGGAAATCATATCCTTCAACCCTTCAATCTTGTAACCTGGATACGGTTTGAGAAAAACATCATGATCAAGCAACTCCTCCGTTAAGAATAACCCCAGATTCTTAACAATGGAATCGCCGATTACGAGAATTCTCATCTTAAGGAAATGTGAAAAACTGAAGAAAATATAGCTAAGCACAATCTAATAGCAAAGGTAAACAATAGAAAAAAAAAGCGTAAATATTTGATCAAAAAGATATATGAATGCAAATAGGATTAACAATAAACCACAAAATAAGTAATTAAAGCACAAAATACTAAAACAAGTAATGGCAAATCACACAAATATAAAAGCTAATAAAAGAATTAACTCAAATAAAAAGGCAGCACAAAGAAGTACGTCTCTTTAAAAAACCACGTTTTTCTACAGACGTGATCAAAAAGATGACTAGCAGTGCAGACAATAGTCAGGCCTCAGGCGAGCGCCACTAAAGTGTCTAAAAGCCACTAATTACGTCATTTATGTTACCATCGTATCCAGCACTTTCAGATTCCAGGAGCAGGAAGTTAACGTGTCACGTGAATAGATGCGCGCGCAGTCGTCTCCAAACAGGGTAACATGTCACGTGACCATGCGTAAAATATTACTAGAATGTGCAGTATTCGTAAGGGCATAGCTAATGAAGTTTTAAGTCAGAAAATGTTGGCGGATAGTATATTTAATTTTCTATTATGAAACTTGCAATTTGAGTGTTTTCTCTATTAGGCCATTTTTTTACATTTTTTATGGCTGGCAAACCTATTCGAGCGCAACAAGATGTTTTAACCACAAATTCGAGAGGCAAAGCCGCTCAATCCGAGGGCAGCGAGGCGTTTGGGGGTTGGCGAGCGTTAGCGAGAATGGGGGCGAAGCCCCCTAATTTACATTTAAATGCACAAACTTCTTC
This sequence comes from Linyphia triangularis, assembly GCA_963978545.1. NCBI lineage: Eukaryota > Metazoa > Arthropoda > Arachnida > Araneae > Linyphiidae > Linyphia > Linyphia triangularis. The sequence goes on from OZ021730.1 coordinate 75,048,263, forward strand.
GGCTATTCTTGATGATAAATTTATACAATAAAACATTGCTTAATGTATATTTTTAAATCTTGTTACTAAAGCTGAATTCTTATTGTGCTCATACTGAAACTTATTCTAATGGTAATGAAATTTTTAAAACTCAACTTATTTCTGTATAGATAGTGCTGATTCCAAGTTCGCTTTTATACTATACTAACTTGAAACAAATTTTAATATGTTTGTTGCTTCATTAAAAGAAGCTGTTATTTAATTAATGTTGCATTACATTTAGTCTTTAAATTTGTTTCAATTTTGTGAACACAGAAATTTTGAAAATGTCTTAAAATGTAAATAAAAATGTATTAATTAGACTAAACTTTCAGATTAAATTTTTGATAATGTTAAGTCATTCCTTATTATTACTTCTATGTAATTGATCAGGAGCACAGCCAGAAATTTTCCTTCAAGAGTGGATATTGTTGTGAATTTTTCACAGAGGTAATGATGGCACAGTTTTTATCAGATAAAAAACTATTATTTATCGCTTTTCAAAAACTTACAAGAGTTATTCGAAGAACAGTGAAATCACTATCAAGCTTCAATAAAAACAGCTTCGAATTCAGCGATAATTCTGGTCAGGCACAGTCAAAGCGTTCAGCTTTCATCGTGTTCCAAAGTCAAACTGTCCGTCGATTTTTATTTGCGGTCTAATTTATACAGGCGCGTGAGTATCTTCTCGAAATATCCAGCCATATCTCAAATAAAAAAACATCTCGAATATCTCGAATACAATAGAATTTTAAATTAATACGTCACTAATTACAACTATGTACAAAAAAAATTGTGCAACTTATCCCCTTTCTTAAAGACTGCACGTCCCGGGCAGTGAAATCCTCCTCCCATTCAATCATTACTACCATAATATGGGGCTAGCCTATTGTAATGTACAACTCTAGGTTTACAGGAAGGTGTCCGTTGGATCCTTACCACGACGTCGTTGATTTTCTTAAGGACCACATGCGACCCTTCCCCGTACGTCTGGAGCTTAGTGGAGAGTCCTTTCCGACGTTCAGGGTTCCATAACCACACCTTGTCACTTTCATGGAACGAGCGTTTCGTGGCCTTGGCATCGTATCGGATCTTCATTCACTCCGTCATGTGGTGATTCTCTCTCTAGCGAACCGATGTATTGCTTCCTAACGTGCCTGGAGATCATCTAGAAACTGGACAGGCCAGGAAGGGATGTCGGGTGGTCGTCCAAAGAGGAGATCGCAGGGTAGTCTAAGGTCCTTACCAAACATAATTTGAGATGGTGTGAATCCGGTGGTCTCGTGAGTAGGCCAACAGGAACAGTAGAAGTTTCCGATCCCAATTTTACTGGTTCTTAGAAACAAACAAAGAAAGATGATTCAGAATCGTTCTATTAAATCATTCGATCATTCCATCGGACTATGGGTGCAGGGGAGTCGTGCGACTCTTTTGCATATCAAGCAAGTCACACAGCCGAGTGAAGACAGCAGAGTTGAAGTTCGTCCCCTGGTCAGAATGTATCAGCAGGGGTACGCCAAATCGGGAGATCCAATTCTGTACGAGAACTTCTACTACGGTTGTGGCTTCCTGGTCCAGAATCGCGTATGCTTCTGGCCACTTGCTAAAGTAGTCCATGACAACTAGGATGTATTTGTTGCCGTTAGTTGTGTGAGGTAGGGGGCCTAAGACGTCCAAAGCAATTCTTTCGAATGGTGCTCCTACGTTGTAACGTTGCAACTTTCCACGAGTTCGGGTCTTCGGTCCCTTCCGCGAATTGCATGCATCACAGGACTTGCACCACTTCTCCACGTCGGACTTTGCTTTGTCCCAGAAGAATCTCTCCCTGACTTTCTGAAGAGTTTTTATGACACCAAAATGTCCTCCAGTAGAACTGCTGTGAAGTTCTTCTAGAACGTTGGTAACTCTAGAACTTGGAAGGATTAATTGCCACAGGAAGCTCTTTCCATCATCGGACTCCCATCGACGGTAGAGTACTCCATTTTTCAAGTGCAAAGAGTCCCACATAGCCCAATATCTCTTCATTGTCGAGCTATAGCGTGCAATATCCTGCCAACTGGGTTTTCCGGTAGCTGCTTCCATGAATTCAATTAGAGGTTTCAAGTCCTGATCTTCGACCTGAATTTTTCGGACATTCTGATCACTCCAAAAGCCCACGTCTGAAGCAGATGATTTGGTAGTTATTTTTCGAACGGCAGATGCGGTTGTCCCAAACTTAGACTCTGAGTAGTTAGAAAATAGGGCTCCTGAGCCATGGCGGGATGCGGGATGGGATGAGGGATGATGACGTCACAGGAAGGGGGCGTGACCGGATATGACGTCACAGGAAGTGACATCACAGAATATGCCGTCACCGGAAGTGGAGTTGAGTTGTTCCCCTCCTGCTGTTGTTTTAGTTTCGGTTTCGTTATAAGCTGTTTGTGTATGACGTCACAGTAGATAAGACGTCATAATGTGTTTTATATCAAAGTTTTGAGCGGTGGCAACACTTTTTAGTTTCGGTTTATCTTTCAGACGGAGTTGAGTTGTTCTAGGACTGCTTCTTAGCAAATAAGTTAGAGTGATTGGCTTTTATTGCGTGACGTCACAGCGGGTATGACGTCATAATTTGTTTTATATCAAAGTTTTGAGCGGTGGCAACACTTTTTAGTTTTTGTTTCCAGTTAACTAGAGTTGAGTTGTTCTAGGGCTGCTTCTTAACGAATAAGTTAGAGTGATAGGCTTTTATTGCGTGACGTCACAGTGAGTATGACGTCATAACTTGCTTAACGTTAAAAGTTTTGAGCGGTGGCAACACTTTTTAGTTTCGATTTACCTTTAAGGCGGAGTTGAGTTGTTCTAGGGCTGCTTCTAAGTGAATAAGTTAGAGTTATAGGTATTTTTTACTAGTGACGTCACAGTGGGTATGACGTCATTCATGATTTTACAAAACTTACCTTTAAGACGATGGCAGCAATAGAAATATGCTAAGTTTTAGGCGGGATGGAGTTGAGTTGTTTTAGGGCTACTTTTAAGTGAATAACTTAGAGTGATAGGCTGTTTTACCAGTGACGTCACAGTGTTAATGTAGTGGGATGACGTCACGATTTGCTTTATATCAAAGTTTAAGGAATGGCAACATCTTGTATCCTGATATATAGCTAAGTCTCCTTTAATTGGTTGAAATAAAAGCTCACTTCTGATTGGTTAGAATATGTCACGTGATTTCAAATGCTCTTCTCATTGACTATACAGTTTAGTAAGACAGTTTTCTACTAAGTTTAATGTAATTGCGGCGCCATCTAGTGGTAGGAAGGAATATAAATTACATAGTTTATAACTTTTCATGCTTAACCATTAAAAACTTCAAATACAGCAAAGATAATATACTAACACAAATGCGTAAAGTTTCGGATTGAGTGGATTTTTTTTTTCTATAGGTGCTTAACACATTTAAACTAATGTTGAGAGATATAATCGCAAGACACTTTTAAGGAATCAGGTTTAATCAATGTTAGACACATAAAGTCTCATTATTTTCTCAATAACAGTATGAAATGTAAATATAAATTAAAATTTATGAGAAAAAAAAAATTAAACTTTGATATCTTAACGTGAAAATTTCTTTTACAGAGCTTAACATATCATTAAAAAGTTTTTTTCTTTTATTGTCATAGTTTTTGAGGGATTGAATACACAACAAAAGAACTTAGACTAGAATTAAATTTCAATATTCAGCAACTGAAACCCATTATGGAAGTTAAAGCAATGATTTTACAATTATTTTTAGGTTGAGTTAGTCTGACCCTGTTGAAGGAATTAGTAGTTGTAGTGTGTTCACACGTGAGTTTGCAATACAATATTAGTAATATACATTTCCAAAAAACGAAATATTTATCACTTTGAATAGAAAAATGACGATTTTTTTTTATTTATGTAAGTATTATTCTCAATTTTGTAAATTTTAAATGTATTATCCATATTTTATTGAAGAATTTATATTTTTTTTCTTCTTCTTTCAGAATGGTTTAGGAAAAACATTTCATTTTAGTCAGAACAATGTTTTCAAAGAGATGGAAATACGCAACTTTTCGATATATCAACCTTCAAATACTTTGAAATTGATTCTATTTGCTACAACCGGTTGTAATTTAAAGCTATACTGTACTATGCGAGCGATATTATATATCTTAGCTACTTACTGTCTATGTTAAAATTTATATTACCATTAAACTTGTTAGAAATTAATATGTCTATGTTAGTTATATTAATCAAGATAGTTTTTATTGTACAATGATACTTACTTAAGTTGATGAATGGCAACACAGAACTAGCTGCTAATGCTGAATAGATATGTGATAACTGATTTTGGATACTTTAATGTTTAAATAAGAGAGAAAAAGTAACATACTTGAACATCTTACAACTAAGAATTCAAAAGTGAACATGAAAATTTACTTTACGAATAAATATCATGTCTTTAAAATGTGTACGAATATCACTAAATAAGAGAAAAAAGTAACATACTTAAACTCTTTACGACAAATAACTTTAAAATTAACGAAAAAAACTTACTTTACACATAAAAATCACTTTAAAATGTGTAAAAATATCGCTAAATAAGAGAAAAAAAGTAACTTACTTAAAATTTCTAAGATAAATATTTAACCTTTACGCGAAAATTCCCTTCATGTATAAAAATCACGACTTTAAAATATAACATGCAAGAGAAAAGTAACGTACTTAAACTTTCTACGACAAATAACTTTAACATTAACGTAAAATTTTACTTTACACATAAAAATCCCGATATTAAAATATGTAGAAATATCGCTAAATAAAAGAAACAAAGTAACACACTTAAACTTTGTACGACAAATAACTTTGACATTAACGTAAAAAATGTTCTTCACATATAAAAATCACGACTTTAAATTTGAAATGTAGGATGAAAGTATAACATACCTATAATTTCTACGACAAAGAATTCAAACATTGCCGTTAATGTCTTTAAAATGTATAATGACAACTCTAATTTTTAGAAAAAAGAAACACTAAAAATTTACAAGGCAAAGAATTTAAAATTGAACGTTAAAATTAACTTTACATGTACTATCATACTCTTATATCAACAATAAATAAGATAAAAAAAAGAAACTCTAAAAATTTATAAGGCAAAGAATTCAAATAATACGCGAAAATTTACCTCACATATAAAAATTATGTCTTTCAAATGTGTAAGAATAACGCTAAATTAGAGAAAAAGAAATATTAAAAATTTATAAGGTAAGGAATTGAAACAATACGCGAAAATTTATTTCACACATAACATTTTTATCTTTAAAATGTGTAAGAATAATGCTAAATTAGAGAAGAAAAAAAAATAACATACTTAAACTTTCTTCGACAACAATTTAAACAATACGCGAAAATTTCATACACAATTATTTTCTTAGGTTAATGTTAAATAATGGGAAATTTAACAGAATAAAAATTTCAAAGATAAAGAATTTTAACCTTTACACGAAAATTTACTTCACATATAAATATCATGTCTTTAAACTTTAACGTGACAATTTACTTCTCATATACAATTAAACTCTTAGGTTAATGTTAAATAAAAGAAAAAGTAACATACTCAAAAATTTCTAAGATAAGCATAACGTAAAAATTTCATATCATGTGTTTAAAATGTAACATATAAGAGAAAAAAAATAACATACTTGAACTTTCTATAGCAAAGAATTTAAGCGTTAGCGTAAAAATTTACTTTACATATAAAATTCACGTCTTTAAACGGGATGATAAGCATGTGACGGTAATTAGCCAATCAGGTTAGCGGTAGGTGATACGCCACTTGCCGGCATTTTTAGACCGGAGGATGAGTCACGCTAAAACTTGTTCAAACAGGTCGGGAGACTTGTACAGCAAGAACAACAGCATCGACGCGCAAGCAGCGGGTGATGCTGCGGTGTGTCAGCAGGTCTTTGAGATTATCGTTTTCCTACTTTTCCTTTTTCATAATGAAATGTTTGTGAAAACTTGGAATGAATGAAGTGGATTTCAAAGACACATTAGTAAGTGAAGGTAGAATTCGCATGGACTTTCTTCCAAAAAGTATGATTCACTTGGAGAATTTAAGATCATTTCTACTTGAAAACTTTTCTATTGTCTAAAACATTGAATATTGTTCACACTCAGTGAGATTATATGTTACAATACGGGTAAAACTTAACAAAATTGTTACATAGAAGAAAAATAGTAAGAGATTTAAAATAAATACTAGTTATAGATACTCCAAGGAAAAAAATTCACCTCTACTTTTCAATCGGAAAATCAATGCAAGTTGGAAATTTATGTTACTTCAAGAAAGACTTAGACAATTTACTTTGTAATAATATACGTTAAGGTGTCGTATTAACTCGTGCAATACATGCTGACTAAGGTTTATTTTACTTATCTAAGAAAGGTGAATTGGGGGAAAATATTAAATAAATTGTAGATATTAAATACATTGTAGATATGCATTTAAGTTTTGAAAATCACCTGCAAGACTTTTAAAACATCTTAAGAAAAATTGAAAGAAACTTGCGAATTATATGTAAACTATATAACTTTTTATACTCTGAAAGGAAATCACAAGTAATTTAGTTAACTTTTTTCATGATAACACTCATATTCAACGACATGTTTTTAAAATTTAACCTTCTTTACATGATAATAGTTATAAATTTTTTCAATCTCAGATGCGATATACTATTATTTCTAACATATATGTTACGAATTGTGTAAAGTTTTTAAAACTGTATATGCAAATCACCAATCAGAAACATAAAAATCTAACATCAATCAAACAAACTAAAATAATAAGATATTTTCCTTAGTGGAAATAGTTAACTACTCATGTGATGGAATATACTTAGAAAATTTAAATACTGAAAAAAGTTTGCTAGGCAAACTTAAAGAATATTTTTTTTTTCTTGTGAAAAACTAGCATAAATTTGGAAAATGTAGAGTTTGTTACTACGTAAAATTGAACATCATCTGGACAAACTAAATTATACATGAATTTTTTTTTTTTATTTGAGAGGTGCTGACAATATATCATTAATATAGAGATTTTTAACTTCCACCCATAATTTCTAAATAACTTATACATAAATTTCAGAAAAACTGAAACGGAATGTGTTTTACAAGAGGCTTATTTTGTAAGATGAATATTCAATATTAATATAACTGAGCAAAGTTCATTCTGGAAAAAACTTGTAAAAGATACTTATATTTTGAAAATAGTTTGAAATATCCTTTTAAATTTATGAATGCTCGCTTTCGAAAGACACAAATAAAACTGATATTACTCATGATAATTAACACATACATAACATTAGTCAAACAAAGTGAAATTTTTATTGCTTGTGACCGATAATTTTTCAGTGAAGCAGAACTTACATAGGAAATTTGTGCAAACTTTTTCAACTTTTAAACCAAGTATCATGTAAAATTATAAATTACGATAGGAAATAGCATACTTCAGAATCGGAACAAGTCTTGTAGTTAAGCTAAATGTATTTCTCAAGGAATTGAAAGCATACCCGAGAAGTCCTTATCATTTCGCATCTTTTCTCATGTTGCAAGAAGACATACTTTGTAAAAGATCGTCTTAGCACTTAACAAAAATCAGTAAAAATAAATATATTTTCTATGACAAAGATAAAACTTCACAACTTAATTACTTAAATTTAGCTAAGTTGCATATGGTTTATTCACATAACTCGCATGTGCTTTGAATGTTGAAATATATTTGTCAGTTGAAATCAAACTCATCGAAAATAAATGCTATCTACATTTTCAAGTCGGAAATTACTATTAAATAAACTTTACATGTAAGTAAATCTTTCAAAGGTAAAAACATACCTATAGCTTTGCATTTGTAACAAGTTAAATTGTACATGTTTCATGTGAAAGTTACAAAATTTTATATATTTTCATGAAAAACATATAAAATTTTAATTTCACGAGAAACATGTACAATTTAACTTGTTACAAATGTAAAGCTATAGGTATGTTTTTGCCTTTGAAAGATTTACTTAGAAGATTAATTGATGAAGAACTAGTGTATAAGTTATCGATTTATACGAAGACGAAAAGTAACAATTTTTCAATACATACGACAAGTTTTATAACTTAAACATACATTTATTGAAGTGAATAAGTTTCAGTATTTAAATATACATATTGATTTGAAAAAATTCTTTGAAATATATATATATAAAAAAACTTTAAGTGTAAATTGAAATTTTTATAAGTTTTTCAACAGTGACTTATTAATATTTAGAAAGAGGTCGGATATCTTCAGCTATTCTACACCTGATTGGACAACACTTATAATGTGTACGAGAAAAAAAAATTCAATTACTAGATGAGAAAAATGTCCTTGTAGGAATCAATGAAATTGCATGGTTATACTTTGGTTCGAAGCAATTTTCGTTTCAAGCATATGATTTCGATTCAAGCTAAGTTGAAATAAATACACTTTAAATCAATGCTTAGTATCTTTTCTTTTATTCTTACTATGATCATTCTTATATTGAAGGATGATTTTTCGAAAGTCAATATATTTGAAAAATAAATATATCTATAGTGTAACATATAAAGTTGAAGTTACGTGGAATACTATTGGAATTAGCATTAGAAATTAAATCACTCAATTTATTCATGGGATATTGTCCATCACGTGAATATCTCCCCGCAACATTGGTTGCTCTTATCGGTATATGATTACGCATGTTTCGTGATCTTAACGTATGTCAATGTGTTATTTTTTTTTTTATATGTGAAAAAAGGAAACTTTTCCACATATATTGATAATTTTCATGTTTATTCAGTTTGTGGTTGTTTTTCATATTATTCAAATTGATACCAACTGAGATGACATAATATAAATTGTTAAATGTGCTATAGTTTTAATATATGTGTTCCCACTTAAAAGCATGTTTGATTTTAAATTTTGTTTAAACTTTCTCCTAAAAAATTTTATAGCGGACCTCAGCGCATTTTTATTTTTTTATTTCTGATAAAGTACTTCGAAACATTCACATTTTTCAATGTTGTATCTTCTATATTTCCAGTAAAACTTCTCACATTATACATGAATTTCAAAAAATTTGCTATGTCTAAGTTTGGTTTTTTTTTTTTTTAATGTATAGATATTTCATCATTGTCATTCTATGATAAGATATCAAGTTGGTTCTTAATAAACAAGAGTGTATTTTCTTGTCATAAGCAAGAAAAACGAAGTTAATATAAGTCAATGATAATTCTCATTTATGAATTTCTTGTCGTCTTCAACTTTTTTCAACACATTTCACTCAACTTCTATTTTCACTTCATCTATCACTTTGTCATACTTCTTTACAGTTATAGTATGTATCAGTTCAAGTCACTGTTTAAATTTACGTCATTGATTTATTCAGTTCACTCAATCTCTTAGGTCATAATAATTTCATTAAATTTATAAGATTCAACAAACAAAAAAAACCCTACTCATTACACATGAACTTAATATTATTGCACTGGAAAGAACTATAGAAATTTGGACAATAAAAATCTATTACAACAGCTAATAAATTCAATTTTCGACAAGCATGATAGGATATAAAAATTGTATTTTTTCGTTTTTCTGCTAAAGTTTAAGTTCTCTGTTAGACAATAAAACGTTTGCCTAGAATAAAATCATAAATTATTCATCATTTATGTACCAACAGTAAAATATATTTCAACATTCAAAGCACATGCGAGTTATGTGAATAAACCATATGCAACTTAGCTAAATTTAAGTAATTAAGTTGTGAAGTTTTATCTTTGTCATAGAAAATATATTTATTTTTACTGATTTTTGTTAAGTGCTAAGACGATCTTTTACAAAGTATGTCTTCTTGCAACATGAGAAAAGATGCGAAATGATAAGGACTTCTCTGGTATGCTTTCAATTCCTTGAGAAATACATTTAGCTTAACTACAAGACTTGTTCCGATTCTGAAGTATGCTATTTCCTATCGTAATTTATAATTTTACATGATACTTGGTTTAAAAGTTGAAAAAGTTTGCACAAATTTCCTATGTAAGTTCTGCTTCACTGAAAAATTATCGGTCACAAGCAATAAAAATTTCACTTTGTTTGACTAATGTTATGTATGTGTTAATTATCATGAGTAATATCAGTTTTATTTGTGTCTTTCGAAAGCGAGCATTCATAAATTTAAAAGGATATTTCAAACTATTTTCAAAATATAAGTATCTTTTACAAGTTTTTTCCAGAATGAACTTTGCTCAGTTATATTAATATTGAATATTCATCTTACAAAATAAGCCTCTTGTAAAACACATTCCGTTTCAGTTTTTCTGAAATTTATGTATAAGTTATTTAGAAATTATGGGTGGAAGTTAAAAATCTCTATATTAATGATATATTGTCAGCACCTCTCAAATAAAAAAAAAAAATTCATGTATAATTTAGTTTGTCCAGATGATGTTCAATTTTACGTAGTAACAAACTCTACATTTTCCAAATTTATGCTAGTTTTTCACAAGAAAAAAAAAATATTCTTTAAGTTTGCCTAGCAAACTTTTTTCAGTATTTAAATTTTCTAAGTATATTCCATCACATGAGTAGTTAACTATTTCCACTAAGGAAAATATCTTATTATTTTAGTTTGTTTGATTGATGTTAGATTTTTATGTTTCTGATTGGTGATTTGCATATACAGTTTTAAAAACTTTACACAATTCGTAACATATATGTTAGAAATAATAGTATATCGCATCTGAGATTGAAAAAATTTATAACTATTATCATGTAAAGAAGGTTAAATTTTAAAAACATGTCGTTGAATATGAGTGTTATCATGAAAAAAGTTAACTAAATTACTTGTGATTTCCTTTCAGAGTATAAAAAGTTATATAGTTTACATATAATTCGCAAGTTTCTTTCAATTTTTCTTAAGATGTTTTAAAAGTCTTGCAGGTGATTTTCAAAACTTAAATGCATATCTACAATGTATTTAATATCTACAATTTATTTAATATTTTCCCCCAATTCACCTTTCTTAGATAAGTAAAATAAACCTTAGTCGGCATGTATTGCACGAGTTAATACGACACCTTAACGTATATTATTACAAAGTAAATTGTCTAAGTCTTTCTTGAAGTAACATAAATTTCCAACTTGCATTGATTTTCCGATTGAAAAGTAGAGGTGAATTTTTTTCCTTGGAGTATCTATAACTAGTATTTATTTTAAATCTCTTACTATTTTTCTTCTATGTAACAATTTTGTTAAGTTTTACCCGTATTGTAACATATAATCTCACTGAGTTTGAACAATATTCAATGTTTTAGACAATAGAAAAGTTTTCAAGTAGAAATGATCTTAAATTCTCCAAGTGAATCATACTTTTTGGAAGAAAGTCCATGCGAATTCTACCTTCACTTACTAATGTGTCTTTGAAATCCACTTCATTCATTCCAAGTTTTCACAAACATTTCATTATGAAAAAGGAAAAGTAGGAAAACGATAATCTCAAAGACCTGCTGACACACCGCAGCATCACCCGCTGCTTGCGCGTCGATGCTGTTGTTCTTGCTGTACAAGTCTCCCGACCTGTTTGAACAAGTTTTAGCGTGACTCATCCTCCGGTCTAAAAATGCCGGCAAGTGGCGTATCACCTACCGCTAACCTGATTGGCTAATTACCGTCACATGCTTATCATCCCGTTTAAAGACGTGAATTTTATATGTAAAGTAAATTTTTACGCTAACGCTTAAATTCTTTGCTATAGAAAGTTCAAGTATGTTATTTTTTTTCTCTTATATGTTACATTTTAAACACATGATATGAAATTTTTACGTTATGCTTATCTTAGAAATTTTTGAGTATGTTACTTTTTCTTTTATTTAACATTAACCTAAGAGTTTAATTGTATATGAGAAGTAAATTGTCACGTTAAAGTTTAAAGACATGATATTTATATGTGAAGTAAATTTTCGTGTAAAGGTTAAAATTCTTTATCTTTGAAATTTTTATTCTGTTAAATTTCCCATTATTTAACATTAACCTAAGAAAATAATTGTGTATGAAATTTTCGCGTATTGTTTAAATTGTTGTCGAAGAAAGTTTAAGTATGTTATTTTTTTTTCTTCTCTAATTTAGCATTATTCTTACACATTTTAAAGATAAAAATGTTATGTGTGAAATAAATTTTCGCGTATTGTTTCAATTCCTTACCTTATAAATTTTTAATATTTCTTTTTCTCTAATTTAGCGTTATTCTTACACATTTGAAAGACATAATTTTTATATGTGAGGTAAATTTTCGCGTATTATTTGAATTCTTTGCCTTATAAATTTTTAGAGTTTCTTTTTTTTATCTTATTTATTGTTGATATAAGAGTATGATAGTACATGTAAAGTTAATTTTAACGTTCAATTTTAAATTCTTTGCCTTGTAAATTTTTAGTGTTTCTTTTTTCTAAAAGTTAGAGTTGTCATTATACATTTTAAAGACATGAACGGCAATGTTTGAATTCTTTGTCGTAGAAATTATAGGTATGTTATACTTTCATCCTACATTTCAAATTTAAAGTAGTGATTTTTATATGTGAAGAACATTTTTTACGTTAATGTCAAAGTTATTTGTCGTACAAAGTTTAAGTGTGTTACTTTGTTTCTTTTATTTAGCGATATTTCTACATATTTTAATATCGGGATTTTTATGTGTAAAGTAAAATTTTACGTTAATGTTAAAGTTATTTGTCGTAGAAAGTTTAAGTACGTTACTTTTCTCTTGCATGTTATATTTTAAAGTCGTGATTTTTATACATGAAGGGAATTTTCGCGTAAAGGTTAAATATTTATCTTAGAAATTTTAAGTAAGTTACTTTTTTTCTCTTATTTAGCGATATTTTTACACATTTTAAAGTGATTTTTATGTGTAAAGTAAGTTTTTTTCGTTAATTTTAAAGTTATTTGTCGTAAAGAGTTTAAGTATGTTACTTTTTTCTCTTATTTAGTGATATTCGTACACATTTTAAAGACATGATATTTATTCGTAAAGTAAATTTTCATGTTCACTTTTGAATTCTTAGTTGTAAGATGTTCAAGTATGTTACTTTTTCTCTCTTATTTAAACATTAAAGTATCCAAAATCAGTTATCACATATCTATTCAGCATTAGCAGCTAGTTCTGTGTTGCCATTCATCAACTTAAGTAAGTATCATTGTACAATAAAAACTATCTTGATTAATATAACTAACATAGACATATTAATTTCTAACAAGTTTAATGGTAATATAAATTTTAACATAGACAGTAAGTAGCTAAGATATATAATATCGCTCGCATAGTACAGTATAGCTTTAAATTACAACCGGTTGTAGCAAATAGAATCAATTTCAAAGTATTTGAAGGTTGATATATCGAAAAGTTGCGTATTTCCATCTCTTTGAAAACATTGTTCTGACTAAAATGAAATGTTTTTCCTAAACCATTCTGAAAGAAGAAGAAAAAAAATATAAATTCTTCAATAAAATATGGATAATACATTTAAAATTTACAAAATTGAGAATAATACTTACATAAATAAAAAAAAATCGTCATTTTTCTATTCAAAGTGATAAATATTTCGTTTTTTGGAAATGTATATTACTAATATTGTATTGCAAACTCACGTGTGAACACACTACAACTACTAATTCCTTCAACAGGGTCAGACTAACTCAACCTAAAAATAATTGTAAAATCATTGCTTTAACTTCCATAATGGGTTTCAGTTGCTGAATATTGAAATTTAATTCTAGTCTAAGTTCTTTTGTTGTGTATTCAATCCCTCAAAAACTATGACAATAAAAGAAAAAAACTTTTTAATGATATGTTAAGCTCTGTAAAAGAAATTTTCACGTTAAGATATCAAAGTTTAATTTTTTTTTTCTCATAAATTTTAATTTATATTTACATTTCATACTGTTATTGAGAAAATAATGAGACTTTATGTGTCTAACATTGATTAAACCTGATTCCTTAAAAGTGTCTTGCGATTATATCTCTCAACATTAGTTTAAATGTGTTAAGCACTTATAGAAAAAAAAAATCCACTCAATCCGAAACTTTACGCATTTGTGTTAGTATATTATCTTTGCATGTATTTGAAGTTTTTAATGGTTAAGCATGAAAAGTTATAAACTATGTAATTTATATTCCTTCCTACCACTAGATGGCGCCGCAATTACATTAAACTTAGTAGAAAACTGTCTTACTAAACTGTATAGTCAATGAGAAGAGCATTTGAAATCACGTGACATATTCTAACCAATCAGAAGTGAGCTTTTATTTCAACCAATTAAAGGAGACTTAGCTATATATCAGGATACAAGATGTTGCCATTCCTTAAACTTTGATATAAAGCAAATCGTGACGTCATCCCACTACATTAACACTGTGACGTCACTGGTAAAACACCCTATCACTCTAAGTTATTCACTTAAAAGTAGCCCTAAAACAACTCAACTCCATCCCGCCTAAAACTTAGCATATTTCTATTGCTGCCATCGTCTTAAAGGTAAGTTTTGTAAAATCATGAATGACGTCATACCCACTATGACGTCACTAGTAAAAAATACCTATAACTCTAACTTATTCACTTAGAAGCAGCCCTAGAACAACTCAACTCCGCCTTAAAGGTAAATCGAAACTAAAAAGTGTTGCCACCGCTCAAAACTTTTAACGTTAAGCAAGTTATGACGTCATACTCACTGTGACGTCACGCAATAAAAGCCTATCACTCTAACTTATTCGTTAAGAAGCAGCCGTAGAACAACTCAACTCTAGTTAACTGGAAACAAAAACTAAAAAGTGTTGCCACCGCTCAAAACTTTGATATAAAACAAATTATGGCGTCATACCCGCTGTGACGTCACGCAATAAAAGCCAATCACTCTAACTTATTTGCTAAGCAGCAGTCCTAGAACAACTCAACTCCGTCTGAAAGATAAACCGAAACTAAAAAGTGTTGCCACCGCTCAAAACTTTGATATAAAACACATTATGACGTCATATCTACTGTGACGTCATACACAAACAGCTTATAACGAAACCGAAACTAAAACAACAGCAGGAGGGGAACAACTCAACTCCACTTTCGGTGACGGCATATCCTGTGATGTCACTTCCTGTGACGTCATATCCGGTCACTTCCCTTCCGGTGACGTCATCATCCCTCATCCCATCCCGCATCCCGCCATGGCTCAGGAGCCCTATTTTCTAACTACTACTCTGCATTGGAACAAGATCGACAGTTCTCCAGACATGGTCTTCTGAAAAGAGCATCTGCATTCCTATGGGACGTGCCTTTTCTGTGACGGATATCCATGTCGCATTAATGTAGGCGCTGGATCCCCCTTGCTATTTGTCCCGCAGTATTCTTGAAATTCAGCAATAAAGTCAGAGACGCATGATCAGTTTTTAAAAGGAATTTGCGGCCGTACAAGTAATGATGAAAGTGCTCAACGGCCTTTTCTGTAACCTTTCTCCTGAAGCAGCATCTCCGTTCAGGCTCTTACTAAAATAGCGATGACTTTCTCCTGTCCTTCAATTTCCTGGGAAAGAACGGCTCCCACCCCTTCACTACTGGCACCCGTATCCAGAATAAAGCCCTTGTTAACATCGGGAAAAACCAACACCGGCGCTGATGTTAAAGATATCTTCATTTGATTGAAGAAGTCGTCACAGTCGGCAGTCCACAGGAACTTCTGTTTTCTCTCTGTCAGTCAATAAAAGGGTCTGGAGATCTAGGGAGAAACCCTTCACAAATCTATGATAATACGTGCACAGGCCTAGGAAGCTTTGCAATTAACCAACGTCTTGCGGCTGAGATCAAATGTGCACACCATGGATCTTCGTTGGATCTGTGCTCCCTCCATCGGATGAGATGATGTGTCCGAGATAACTGACTTTCCTAAAGAGCTTAAATTTTGATGGGCTAAGTTTCAAGTGGGCTTACCTAAGCTTCAAGAACACGTTCTTTACGTTTTGCAAATGTTGATCAAAACTCCGTCAGGTGATAATGATATCGTCCAAATATACCAAACAGGTCTCGTAGGAAAGTCTTCTAAGCACAGCCTCCATTGTGTCGTTCGAACGTAGCCGGTGCATTACACAAGCCAAACGGCATAACTTGAAACTAATTCTTGACCGGAGTGAAGGCAGTCTTTTCACAATCGTCGGGGTGTATCATCCCTTGATAGTATCCGCTCTTCAAATCCAAAGTTGAAAACCACTGATTCCCCGATAGAGTGTCCAAACTGTCATCAATTCTTTGCAGAGGGTATCTGTCTTTTTTCGTAATTTCGTTCAGCTTCCGGTAATCCACACAAAATTTAGTGGAAACATCCTTCTTTCGAACGAGTACGATTGGAGAGGCCCTTGGACTTGAGGAGGGTTCGATAACTCTATTATCTTTCATCTCAAGTAACAGTTTCCCGAACTCCTCTTGTTTTGCAAAGAGAAGTCTTCGAGGATGTTGTTTAATAGGTAAATGGGTTCCAGTATCGATTCGATGTTGAGTAAGCTTTGTTCTTCCTACATCTTTCGATGACATGGAGAAAATGTCTTGAAATTCTTTTATAAGGTTTCCGACAATCTTCTCTTGACTTCTTTCCAACCGGGTATCCTTGAGAAGCTGGTCCACTAAATCCGCGGAGGGTGCGATCGGAAGCTCCTTCGATCCTCGTTCGATGCTTGTAACAGGTGTGCAAGTGGCAATTTCTTCTTCTTTCTTGATAACTCTTGTAGCATCACAGATGTTGGTCATTCTCACGTGCATCACCTCCTGAGAGAGATCCACAAGCGTCTCTCCTACTAGTACTCCTTTCGGCACGCTATTCGATGATGGGAATTCTGTCACTTCAAATCAGAAGGTCTTCGGGAGCTCTGCTGAAACCTTTACGACCAAATCTGTCATGGAGGGGTTGGTTTTTTTTCTTCAGATAATCTGGCGCCGTCAGCAACATAAAGGTTATAATGCGCCGAAACATTCGTTATTAGACAAGCCAACATACATTTACAAACACCCATGCCTAACACGGGACTCGAACCAGCAACCTCGCGATCTAGAACTGTCATGGAGGGGATAGTAATGTTTCAGAATCTATTATCCGATATGCACACAACTCTTTCGAGTCCAAACCGAACATTGGAACTTCTTCTTCCCCTATTTGAAGCTCGCCTTTCTCGAAATTCAGAGTAATCCCATCTTTCTATAAAAATCTAGTCCAAGAATGCATTGATTAATAATTTCAGCGACTTAAACGGTATGCGTGTAGGTGCTAAATCCAAAGGAGATGTTGACTAACAATTTCCCATGTACCGAAATCTTGTCACCAGACACAGTCTGTAGCGAAACTGAGGGCGCCGTGTAGAGAGGTTGGCTGTCCAAGCAACGGGGTACATCTATCCGTACGATGGGGGCATTCACTCCCGAACTAACTATTAAACGACAGGGAGTTCGATTAATCTTGCCCTCCACGAATAAACCATGGTTTCCTCTCTGAAGGGATGAGGTGTGATAGAGGCTGAGTGGGGCACCACCTGCTCTACACGGCAACCTCCGCCCAGCGAGATAGCCGCTTTCTAGTTTAACTGCTGGGGCTCGGAGGTGGTGTTATCACCTCTTTGGTCCAAGTCCGGGCAACTGCGTCTAAAATGTCCTTCCTGGTTGCAGAGCTAACAAACAACTCTACTCTTCCGCTCCTTTGCTCTTGGATAGCTTCTCATCATTTTATCGATTTTGCTTTCCAGTTCTCGAAGTTTACTAGTGCCAAGGTCAGCAGAATCATTGGCCGATGCACCACGCACATATCGTCGGTCTTTCCTTGACGAATTCTGAGACACCTCCACTCGCATGACACACACAAGAGCACTCTTGAGATCTTTACTATCCGACATTCTAACATGTTGGGAGATGTTAACGTCCTTTAGGCCATCCACAAAATATTGTTGGGATAAATTATCTCTAACATCAGCAGGGCAATCCAAGAAAGCTAGCAGTGACAGCCGTTCGATCTCCGAAGCAAACTCCTGGAGTGATTCTCCTGTCCTCTGCTGCCTCGTTCTGAGTTGTTGCCTACTATAATCTTTCAGATGCTGCTCACCGAACCGCAACTCCAGAGCAGATGTCAAAACAGTTAGATCTTCTCTTTTGTCCCTCGGAAGTATTTGAAGGATGTCTGCGGCCTCTTCGCGGAGAGATGCGGCGAGATGAAATGCCTTCATAGTATCGAACCATTCATTTGCAGATGCAATCATTACGAATTGCGTTTAATAAATGCGCCAGGACGACTTCCCATCAAAAGTAGCCACTTTGATATTAGAGCGCTGCGCCATAACGGGGCGGAAACTTTTCCTGGAAGCGAGACTGTTTCTGCTTCAGATTTTCTATTTTCAATACATCGGATTCTTTCCTCCAGGTAGTCAAATTTTCCGGTAACTTCCTCTCTTACGATGGAAACCTTTTCTTCAACTTCGTTTCTCACAGTTAGAAGATCTTCTTTGACATCCAAAATATCAGCCTTCATTGACTGAAGGACATTTTCCGTGCGCTCTATTAATTCGTCAATGGACGCAGACGTCGATTCTTGTTCGGCTGCTAAAGCTTTAATGTCTCCAGTAATCGCTGCTGCAAATCCAGCATTTGAAGATTCTTGACGAGCTTGACCGGAGGCAAGTATAGCATAAAGTTTGGCATTAGTCGTTTCTTGGCAGACTTTCATTGCCTTCATTTCAGCGACGGTGGATTCTTGACTGTCTTTTATTCCAGAAATCATTTCCATCATTGCCTCATTTGGTCTTCCATCATTCCTTTAGTAGTCGGCATTCAAGATGATAAAATCCCACTTCTGACACCACTGTTGTGAATTTTCCACAGAGGCAATAATGGCATAGTTTTTATCAGATACCTTTACATACGATGTTCAAATTTGGTATCAGGGTTGCTGGTTGCCATGGGACCTACCATTAAGGTTTTCGTCAAAATCGCGCACTCGCACAAAGTAGCTGGCATTTAAAAAATCATGTTTTTCAATGATTGCTAAAAAACTGCTTTAACGATTTTGATAAAAAAAACGCTGTGGTAATGCCTCTTAAGGTGTTCTACACATCCACACCTCCGAAATTTCCGTAAAAATGTTTTAATGGCGTAAAAAGTTGAAAAACGAATGCTTTTAACACAGAGTTCTCTTTCCTTGAGCATACCTCATGAACGATCGTTTTTTTTCTTCTTCCTTTAGTTTAGCTTATAATAAAGGATAATATAAGGATTACAGAAAAGTATATCGCCAAAATCAGCAATTTGGCAAAGTTTTTTTTTTTTTAGACCCATACAAGAATTATGGTAAAAAATATCGCCAAACTGGCCATTTTTTAAAAAATGAATGATGAAATTATAATAACGGTAAATGACACAAATCCATGTCATTATTACAGTGTAATTGAAAGTTGTGCGATATTCCACAACCCTAGTTTTTTTTTTTTTTTTTTTTTTTTTTGATAATGTGCCTATTTGGTAGAAATCAGTTAAACAAAAATGCATTGCTTTGTCAAGAATGAAATCTAAATTCATTGCTTTGTCAGGGAACCCAGGGATTGCCAAGGAACTCTTATGGTTAACAAGACTAATTAAGGATTGTTCTTTTTTAGGTTCATTCACTGGAACACCTAAAATCTTTTATGATGCCAAGAGTGCTGTATTTATTTAAAATAATTCAGTAGAAAATCAAAGGACGAAACACAATCGACATATTTTCGAATTTGTAAAACAGCATTTGACTTCAAAACTGTTTGAACTTTATTTACATTCCTGGAAAACAAAATGTTGCAGATTTGTTAACAAACCTCTGACATTTGAAAAAAGCTAAAATTTATTGTGAATGGTAATTTGGCCAAAAATGAAATCACGAAGAAATGTGGTATATTTTGGAGATGTGTTCTGATCTTCGGTATTATAATTTTTTACGTCATGCTTGACGTCACTTATTATGCTGCACATCGTCCTACGTGACGTCATATATTTCTGCGACAGAGCTTCTGTTAGGTAGTGTATATGGTTGAATGAGTGTTATTATGTTAGTCGACCATTTCAGTATAGTGGTTAGTGCATCAAACTTCCACGCTGGTGGGTTTCTGTTCGAATCCGGGGCAAGACATGGACGTCCTAAGTTAGGGTCAACGATGGTGCTCCCAATGGGTGCCCCTTCACAAGTGACCATCGTTAACGGACTTGCAGCGGCTAAGTGACTGCGAGCACTATCAAGTGACTGTAAGTACTTGGACTAGCCATTAGAAAAAGAAAAAAAAAAAAAAAATGCTAAGCTTGTTCCTTGCTTTCTGGTCTTACTAGTTCAGGCGATGAATAAAAAATATTTACCTCGCAATGTTTCGGGTTCTTTTTATCTGAAATAAGATAAAAGTAACCTTTAGTTGGTGAAATACTACGTGGCTAACAGTAACAAAATCGACACAATTTCCATAAAACAAACATACTTTGAAACAAGAACAGTCTGTTAAAATGAGTTGTGCACATGTTTGGAAAGATCTGTTGTCAAAGTTCTTAGTGACACACTGAGCGAAGAAGACAAGACTATGCTAATTTTTGACGATTTATTGATTCAAGAAAGTCGCCAAACATTAAGTTAAAAAAAATCAACAATTTTGTTTTAAAAATAAACATTATACTTTGAAACAAGGACAGCGAAAGTTAAAATGAGCATATGTTTCGAATTATCTGTTGTTAAAGTTTTTAGTGACATCAAAATTATAGTTGTACTATTCCTCGAGTTAGTTATAATCTTGCAATGTTTGTGTAATATCTTCCTCAGGAACAGAAAAACTCAATTGAAGCACTGCTTCTGAACTGGGAAATCAAAGTAAGTTTTCACAGAAAGGGCGTGAGAAGACATTGAGGCGCCATTTCTAAAGTAACTTATGATGTCTTGTCTGAATGGTAGTTAGATTAGACCAGCAGCCCGGGCGAGATCGTAAAACAGAGAGTGCTCATTCTCCAGTAAGAAGTCTGGTTGTCCGTCCTCCACAATTTTACCATTGTCCATCACCAGAATTCTAAAAAATAACAAGCAAACAAAATCAACATCAAAATTACCTTAAGTTAGTAAACTTCAAAGTATGTCGTTTGTTTGAGAAACACCCCAATAATCCTATGTTTACTACAATGGAGCAAAACCATTTGCACAAGTTTGTCCACTAACAATGTAAGTAACTGATTACCAACAAAGTTCCCAACTAGTTTCTGTGGCAATCTACGGATTCAGTTTTAAGATAGTGCGTGAAATCTTTCTCATTTCAAATTTGTAAAGGTAAAGGATGAGCATTTTAACTTGTTGCGTTACTAGCTTTCCACAAAATGATCCAAAGAATTTTTAAATAAAATGAAATTAATAAAAAGGTACTAACAACCTTTTTATTAATTTTTCGGAAAAAAAAATATGTGGGACAAAATTTCAAAGTAGTAAAACGAATTGGTAGGGCATTAAACATATTATTTGTTCAAAAATTTTACAACGTTTTCCCTTTCAGATTCTGCAAGATAAAAAATCTGTAAAACATTTGTTGCATATAAATCTTCAACATGATCGTATCCAAAAATGCTTGGAAAAGTTTTCCTGTAACTTAGCTATCGAATATTTTTTTAACTGAAGTGATAATTTGATATCAAGATTTTTTTTAATTCAAAATTATACTTTTCAATTTGTTTCTAGTTTAAAACTAACTATAATTTGATGCTAAAAAGGTAATGCTGTGCTTGTAAATTGTAAAAAATTATTTACATAATTTAAAATTTCAATAATTTTTGTTATATCTTCAATATTTAATTACTAGTTAAAGTGCCGTTGCTCATACATTTGCAGCCCAGCATTGCCCATTTACACTAGGCTTAAAATTGATTCAATAAATCCCAAGTTATTTTTATCCTCTTTGGAGTGCGGAAAAGTGGAATGGTGTGGGTTTTTCCAAATCCCATTTTCACTTGTTTCGAAGATCATAACTTGTTTTGAAAAGTGCAACGTCGAACCAACATTGAAACACAAATATTCTGATATTTGAAACACAAGTCGTTTTTTTGACCTCTAACTTTGATTAGTGCATCCAGAATGTCAGAAATGTATTTAGGTTTTCTCTTACCATTGTGTAGTTTCCAAAACACCCACCAGATGGTATCTTTACAATCTAGCTATTGTTATAGTTCGAGAGGCGACTGCGATTTTTGGACCCCATCGAACATCATTCGGAATTTTTTATACAAATTAGAGAAAAGTGAATAGTTTACGAATCCACTGGTCTGCCGTGGCAAAAATGGCCGAAACTGGTCAAAAATTGACTTGGAATGAGTTGAACTGAAATCTGATTGCCAAATATGTCATAACTTGCCAAAAATAGAACAAACTTATTCGTCTGGCAACCCACTTCATTTTGATTTTCAATAAGAAAAAGCGCAAACGATTTCTAAATCTTTGGCTCTGAAAACTTATATATTTTTTAAAAGTAAGCCAAATTGGCGACATCAGTTACATCATAAGTGACGTAATATTTTTTGCCAACTTGGCTCCCTTTTAATAGATGCAAGTAGACCGTCGCCAGATATCTGAATCGTCTGCAACCTTCTCAATTGAAAATTAAAGAATGAGGGTTACCAAAAAATAAAATAAAAAATGCTCATTATCTGGCAATTTATGGCACATTTGGCAATTGGATTTAGTTCAACTTATTAAAAGTAGATTTTTGACCAGTTTCGGCCACTTTTGCCACGGCAGACCAGTGGATTCGTAATCTACTCACTTTTCTCTAATTTCTATAAAAAATTCAGAATGATGTTCGATGGGGTCCAAAAATTGCAGTCGCCTCTCAGTCTATTACTTATTCCTATGTAAGCTGTAAAATAGGTTTTTAATTACGATTGCTTTTGCCCAGGATATCCCTGTGTGGATTACAGGGGTGCCTCTTCATGTAAATATTATAAAGGTTCGGTGGACCTCTGTAATCCACAGCCACAACATTTGCCTTTTTTATTTTTATTTACAATTTCATTGCTTGTATTTGAAATGGCAGAGCTCAACAAACTGTGGGTTGCTATAGTTTTTGGAACATCCTGATTTCAAAAAAGTGATATATAAAAAGTGTATGTATGTGTGTCTGTGGTCAGCATAACTCCCGAACAAATTGACCTACGATGTTCAAATTTGGTGTACAGGTTGGTGGTAGCCATGGGACCTACCATTAAGGTTTCCGTCAAAATCGCGCATGTGCGTAAGGTAGCTGCCATTGAAAAAATCATGTTTTTCAATAGTTGCTAAAAAACGGCTCTAACGATTTTGTTCAAAATCGCTGTGGTAATGCCTCTTATGGTGTTCTAAACATCCCCACCTCCGAAATTCCAGTAAAAATGCTTTAATGGCGTAAAAAGTTGAAAAATGAATGGCTTTAACACAGAGTTCCATTTCTATGAGCCATACCTCATCAACGATCATTTTTTCTCCTCTCCTCAATTTCACTTATAGCAAAATAGCAAAGGATAATCTAAGAATTATCGCCAAAATAATCGATTTGGCGAATGTTTTAAAGACCCGAACAAGAATTAATTTTAAAAATATCGCTAAACTGGTCATTTTTTCAAAATGATTCATGAAAATATAAAAATGATAAATGACACGAACTGACATCAAGGTATTATAGAGTAATTGGAAGTTGTGCTATGTTCCACAACCCTAGTTAATATAAATATTTATATACTTGATTTGTGTCTTTTCTTTTTTTCTGTGCAACCTTATTTTCAATTTAGCGCCAAAATGATAAATCAAAAAAGTTGTATTTTTAGCAAATCAAAACTTCAACATTTTTAATACCAATTTTTTTTTTTTGCTCACGTTTTATATCACTACTTAGCTAGGGAAGGGCTTAGGTTATCTCTTTTAAATTCTGTTATAAAGGAGCGACATTTACCTTTTTGCCGGAGCAGCGAAACTGCTACCGACAGCCCTGTGTGTAGTACCGGATTTACGAGCCTCCGAATACTGTCAGTTTAATTTTAACCAACCTTTACTCTGGTTGCATTCAACCTTTTGACAAGCAAAGCGAGCCTAGTTTGAAAGGCGTCAAAAACAATTAACTATACACAAGGCAAAAACCCGCAAATCTGGGCCCCGCAGAAAGTCTATAATACAATCTAACAAATACAAATTCAATGACCATTTACCAATAAAATGACAACTGAAGTCATTTCGGTATAGAAATAGCAAAACGTTATAGAAAAGAGGAACTGTCCACCTTGGTAAAGTAAAACTATTTACGACTGAATGACAAATAGCAAATAATTTAAAATACATGTGCAAAGTTTAAGGATATTAAGTTTCGTGCATGCAACTTTTCAGTGGAGTGGTTTAGACACATGAAGTTTTTATCATCGACACATCTTTACAATGAACATTTTGCATATGAAAGTGACAGAGTTTCAAAAATACGTACAAGTTTTACAGTGGAGCACATGTAAAAGAAGGGAGGAACTTTCACGTTATAAGTTGTCGTAATTTATTTAATTTATCTTTACTAACAAACCCAATCTTCCCCACTATCAGTGTTTACCATTATCTGATACTTAACATGAAGATCGTTATGGTCTAGCCTAAGCATTTATAAGCGATCATCCATAGCAATAGTGCGATAAAATATACTCAAAATGTCTACATAAATTCTAAACCTATATCTTATGCATGTAGGTATGATATAAATACATATCTTGCATGTACACATCTGGGATGTCGACAGAACTCCTTTCTTTCCCCTTTATGTTCGCAGTGAACATGGCCATGAAGACGGAAGATATCATACTATGAGATATTTAAACATGCCTGGTTTAAATATATCATATGATCATGAAGAGAACTCAATACAGAAACCTAATGTATTGCTTCCCATGACTAAACTTTTTTTTTACCATCAGATACTGTTTGCTGATGTGCAAGTACCATTTTGTTTAATCAAAAATAGACAAGCGTTTCTCGTAAAACTGACATTATATGATCCGTAGAAAGGTAGAAACATAACCGTTGAATATCAGTTATATATATAGCTATAATAACATAGTTTATCTTGTTATGCAATATACGTTCTTGAATGTAGATTTATAATACGATACTTACTATGATAATAGGATCGACTAAACGCTCATCTTCTTCACGTACAACTTTTGAAGAGTATCAAATGCGAGTAAGACATTTTCAGCTGCAAAATTACTCCAGCGCTCAGTGGCGACGATTTCCTTGTCGTTCATCGTAAGGAAGTACAGCGCTGCAGCACTGAGATCATCGTCTTGATGCGTATCACCAAGCAGTAAGACGTCGAGTACACTAGAGACACACAGCCCTCTCTTGAGCAATCGGGAACACTTCTGTTTCAAGGGTTCCAGAGCGTATTTGTCGGCAACTGAGTACAGTTTGGAAGCA
The DNA here is from genome assembly GCA_963978545.1 of Linyphia triangularis. Lineage (NCBI taxonomy): Eukaryota > Metazoa > Arthropoda > Arachnida > Araneae > Linyphiidae > Linyphia > Linyphia triangularis. The sequence continues at coordinate 75,073,818 of OZ021730.1, forward strand.
CTATTCCACCGCATATCATCTTCAACTGTGTCAGAGTAGATGAAATTGAGCATTCTCTGGAAGGTGTCTGCGTCCACATCTGGGATGTCGACAGAACTGCTTTCTTTCTCCTTCATGTCGGCAGTGAACATGGCCCTGAAGACGGACGACCTTGCACTGAGGATGTTCTTGTGGACAGGGAATGTCTTGTCCTGCACACGGAAACTGAAGTCGGACATGAATCCTTCTTCGAGGATACCCATCAGAGCTCGAGAGATGGTGCTGTCGGGTGAGTTCAGTTGCTTGTTTTTGGGTTCGTCGGAACTCATGGTAGGTGCTGGAGTAAGCGGTAAGGGGACATTCGAAAGCGAATTGTTGACAAAAATATCACCTTCTCTTACAATTACCTCGTTGCAAATTGTGCGAGCTTTTAAAGTGCATTCAAATACTAGAGATAACGTATCGTTAGGCAAAAATTTATTTCGATAATGCTCCAACATGTCTTTTGTTATAGGTATACCAAATGTCCACACTTCATCCGCATCATGAAAGTCATATTCTTCATTCGCAAACTGAATAATTTTCCCCTTGACATCCAACACAGATACTAGGCACTTGACTTGAGCTCTGTCCAAAGACACAGATAACTTCACGCTCAATGATGTACCCAAAAACAATCGGATCTTCAGCACATCGCCTCTATTTGTCAATAACACCGCATCTCCTTCACTGGTAAACAATTCAACATGTTCTCTAGTTTGATCTAGTCGAAGAAAACTTATGTTTATAATGTTCCAATGAAAAGTTTTCTTTATTACTTCTTCATAAAGTTCGATTCGAGAACACTGGAAGAGTGATGCTGGATTAAGGAGTCCTTCCGGTGTTTCCCAGATGAGGCACTGGACTCTTAAGGTGTCATTCGGCAGAAATTCATTTCTCATTGAACCAAAGATTGTGTCCCTTTTTATGGGGTAGAACTTAGTAGTATCCTGATTCGATTTTAACATTGAGATGTTTTTCTTTTCCCTCCAAATTAGGGGTGAACCTTCACAGTCGAGTAATGCGATTGAAGAGTTCAAAAAGCAATTCAAATAACGACGGGGGCTTCTTAGTTTTAATTCAATACGAATGCATTCAAATGATGGATTAATTATTAACTCCCAGTTGTTTGAAAAGCAATAAAATGAATTTTGAATCCTTCCAGTCTTCAAGCAACTGAAGTTTTCAATCTTCCAAATAAATTTTGTATGCATCGCGTCGTCAAACTTCTTCGTCGGAGAAAAGTATACCCTTCAAGGATGCAGAATTTACTCAAATGATAATGTATTGCAAGTATTAAGACCGAAAAGAATATAAGCGATAAGAAACTTCGATAAGTTTATAGCTAATCGAAAGTCGATAAGTGTAATTGTATTTCAGAACAAGATAGCACGTTCAAGATAAAAATAACATTTACATAAGTAGGAAGAATATTAGATAAGCACTTTTTCTCGTTCAACAATATCCAAAATACATAATTGGACAAAAAATGCTTTGAAACAAGGTCACCCTGTTAAAATGAGTTGTGCACTTGTTTGGAATCTGTTGTCAAAGTTTTTAGTGACACAACATTTCACTGTGCGAAGTAAATAAGAATATGCTTATGACATTTTATTGATTGATACAGAAAAATCTCCAAACTTTATTTTGTATAACAAGAAAATAAATCGACATAATTTCTTTGAAACAAACAAAATACTTTGAAACAAGAACAACCAAAGCCACATGTATTGAAATATCTGTTGTTAAAAGTTTTTACTGACATCAAAATCCCAACAAGAACTTCTCTGTAAAAAGGCACCAAGTTCTTCATGCAATGATTATGACCGTGAAAAGTATTGAGATCTAAAGTAGAGCCAAGTTTAAAGTTCTTGTAAATTACGGTTAATGAAAATTAGTAAAAATTTCGTCACAAAGTTTCGTCGCAAAGTAAAAATTCTCGCGTATAAACCTAAATGGTGTCATGGCATTGGCGTACGTGGCTTTGGCGTACAGCTAAAATATCGTGGATTTAGGGTACAATGCCGTTACATCGCGTGGCTTTGGCGTACTTTAACACCTGCTAGGGAGAAAGAGAAGGAGGCGTGTCAATTTTACTCGTGAGGTTCCGATCGGACGACTTTTGGGGCGCCATTTCCCCATTTTCTGTGGATGATGTCCTTTTTTGCTATGGTTGTGCAATGTTCCACACCCCTAGTTTTATTGGCACGTAATTTAGTATTAAGTGTGAAGAACGAGTATTTATTTGTATTATTTATCATTTTTTTATTGGAACTCCAATAAGAAATTATTTTAAATAAGTCGTGTTCAATCATGTAAAGACGTTTTCATACAACTCTTGCCTTACCACATCGAGCTAAAAATATATAATTTAAAATAAACAGATATTTGGTACCCTTGAGCCCATGGTAGTTACCCCAGCAAGCACCAAAGCCATAACTAAATCGCCTTTGCAGAATTAAAAAAAAAAATCTATATATTTTTTATTTTAATTATACAAATGATATCACAGCATTCATTATTTAATGTAATTTTTCTTGCAAATTTACAATGGCTGTTTACATTAATATAGATTATCACATAATAGTTCTTTTTGCAACTAGTTACGAAAGTAATTTTTCAAACGTGGCAAAATGCTTAGTTGGAGAGTGCTTGTGAAATATTTTCTGCATTACACTACAATAAAAAGCACAAAATGACTATAAAAACGGTAATGGAAAATAAATTCGGACACTCATTAAAAATGTGCACAGTCGTATATTGATGTTTGCATGAGTCAAATAATTTATCGAATTTGATAAAGTAATTTCGCACATGTTGCATAAAATACTTCTTATAATCAAGTACAAAAATAATATATATGTTGACAACTCAAGTCAATGAATCTCATCTGAAAATATAACATCTCTATACCAAGATTATATAGAACTTAAGACCGAGGTGTGCGATATACGTTACTGCACTTAAGTTAATCAGAAATTGTGGTGAAAATAACACTTAAGTTCAATTTTTTGCGAGTTTTTATAAAGAGTATTTTATTGCACTAGCGTGATTAAATGTTTTACTGCAAGCATTGCTATAAAATGATAGTTTCGCCACAATTTTTTATTTGAAACAGTTTAATTCCTTGCTCATTGGTATAAAAGACTAGATTACTTATTATTTGTTAATTCTTGATTATTTAACTATTGGTTCTTAAACACAGACGAAGCTTGTCTCAATGTATAGTATAAGAGTTGCGACCAGTGAAGAGACCATTTTATTTCTCAGTATATAACTTCAAGTCTAATGTATTTTCAGAAAATTATTACGTCGGAGATACGATAGGATGCTTTTTTTTACTGGCAATACTCTCCCTTTAACTTAGGAAATTAAAAAAAAAAAAACTATAAGAACAGAGTTTAAAAAAAAAAAAAAAAAAAAAAAAAAAATCCTTTATATGCATTGTCAATTTTTATGTTCATTAACACAGCGCCGATAAAAAAAAAACAAAAAAAAAAAAAAAAAACATTTCTATCAGCGAAATGTACTAACTGTGTTTCAAAATTTATGTAACCAAACCACAGTGTAACCCACAAGGGAACACTGAATATATTGGTCAGTGCCAGTATTCTTTTTTACGTGGCCCCCTGTCTATTGCCAGGAGGCATTCTCAGCCCCCAAAGACCCTTATCGGCACATCAACGTGACATTCAAAACTTAGAAGAGCGGCCATATTTGGTCACTAGTATTTGGTGATAGAATACAGTATTTGGAAAATGGACTGGTTCAGTATTTCAACCTATCCCTCTCCCTCCAAAAAGAGGTCGTAAATTTTAAAAGTGTTGGCTATTGTCGCAATTTCCAGTTTTGGGTTTTTGACACTCGTTGGTTTTTGTCTCACAATGAGAAAAGTTTTTCTGGAGGAAGGGGGAGTCAAAACAGGTGCAATGGGAATCTGTACCCTAAAGCCACGGTGATCTTTTAGAATTACGCCAAAGCCACGGTACGCCAAAGCCACGTACGCCAGTGCCACGTAACCGCCTAAATATCTAGTTGCAAAAATATTTGTGACACTTGGCCATGAAGTATTTTGGTTCTCTTTCGCGTAATCGTCAAGTCACACAAGCATTTTTGAAGCTAGATATTTAGGTCTATGCAGGCAAATTTCCACTTTGGGAGAAGAAAATTTTACTAATTTTCATTGCCCGTAATTTACAACAACTTTAAACTGTAGATCTCAATACTTTTCATGGTCATAATCATTGCATAAAGAATGTGGGATAATAACGTCCATT